>JADRCH010000198.1:1472214-1559065 GCA_019843965.1 Rhynchomys soricoides
AGAGAGAGAGAGAGAGAGAGAGAGAGAGAGAGAGAGAGAGAGAGAGAATGGTATCCTGTCTGTTCGCATTCTGTCTAAACTCCACCCCACAGTTACCTGGCAACAGCCAGGTAGGCCTGACCAACTATAAAAAGGGCTGCTTGACCCTCCTCCCTCTTTTGCTCTCTTGCCTCTTGTTTCTCTCTTGCTCTTGCTCTCCCCTTCGAATTCCCTTCCCCATGTGGTCATGGCCAGCCTCTACTTCTCTACTCTCTCCCTCTCTCTGCCTTCACTACTCTCTTAACTCCCCAAGTCCTGAATAAACTCTATTCTATACTATACCATACAGTCCTGTGGCTGGTCCCTCAGGGGGAAGGGATGCCTCGGCATGGGCCCGCTGAGACACTCCCTTCCCCCACACCTCACCACACCTCCATAGAACACATCTCCTCTTTATCTTCTTATTCACACATCAGTGACCTTGGCTGAATTTTAACTGCAAATTTCCCTTAACAAGTTCATATCCACATTTGATATGACTTATCTTTTCTTTAGAATTACTTAATATCCATTCTTAAAACTCATGTTAATATGTCTATTAGTAAACTGAGAGTCTTCCTGGGGAAATCCACAATTCTGCTCTCTGAAATGCTTTATTCTTTCCAGGAGTGCTTTTTGCCGATTTTAATGAACTCCATGGCTGTCAAGAAGGCTCAGTGGTTAAACATATGCACTGCCCTTGAACAAGAACTGAGATTTTAGTTCTCCTAACACTGTAAGATGGCTCACAACTATCTGTTACTGCTATCTCCACACTGATCAGGTGCTGGCCTCCAAAGGCAGCACACACAGACACATACAAACATATAATTTAAATAAAAAAGTCTTTAAAAAAATACCTCCTACTCTGCTTCATACTGGATTGTCCTGATAAAATGCTTTACTTTATCTAAGCCAAAAATTAGGTTTCATTTCAGCTAAGGTCCTACAAGATGAAGAAAACCTTCTGAGTGGCAGTTATGCCTTTGTCTCTCCAACCACTGCTGTAGGAGGCTGTGGAACCACTTTGAAGATAATCCATTATAGGAAACAAGAACAGAAAGTTGCTGGCCAGAACCCTGAGTAAGGATGGTTTTTTTGTTTTTTTGTTGTTTTGTTTTCTATTTTACATTTTTTTCTGATATTTTATTTACATTTCAAATGTTTCCCTCTTGCCAGGTTTCCCCTTTGGAACCCTTTATCCCCTCCCCTCCCCTCTCCCCCTCTCTCTATGAGGGTATTCCCCCACCCACCCACCCACCCACCCACTCCCGTCTTCCCTCCTTGGCATTCCCCTATACTGGGGCATCGGACACCCTCAGGCCCAAGGGTGTTTAATAAGCTGAAAGAACCATGGCCCCAGCAAGCATTTCGTCCTAAGGACACTTCCTTAGAATTCTCAGAAACAAGAAAACTTTTTTTTAAGCACGCAACTGGAGAGGACAATAAAACAGTAGCTTTCCTTAGAATGACAAGCATTAACATCAGCAACAGTTTAACAAGGACTCTCAGAATCAACCCAAACACTGTGATTTATAGTAGCAGTGGATTCTCACAAGGCAAACACTTTCACATGGCCAATTCCAAGCTACTATCAAAGAGTGTCTGGATAAGAGAAGAGCATTTGACTGCCACTCTGTGTTGCTTTGAGTTTATTTCAGCACACAAGCCTGGCCTGGTCTCATTTTTGTGTCTTTGATTAAGTATTCAGACAGAGCCGAAATCTTCCAATTGAAAGCTTTTCAACTGTCCACTTATCTAAAGCAGCTAGTTTCCATCCTTCCATTTTTCTGTTGATAACTCTCTTTGGAATGTTCAGGGTTGTCATGTTCCAGCAACCGCAAGATGTTTTGGAATGTGGAGGACGAGTGTGAACACCAAAGACACTAAAAACAAACATTATGGTCAGAGAGGGAAAGAAACATTAACACATGAGCCATGTGGGTGGAAAGAAAATATGGAAGAATTTTGATTTTATTATTCTTAGGGGGCTTTGGTTTTATGAATTTTTTTTTAAAAAAATAGGAGGGTATGGTAATTGTGGACAGGACACTGGGAGTCACAATGTGTAAGCAGAGACACTTCCGTCCCAGTGACATTGTAGTCATGAAGAGGCAACAAAGGAGAAGAGAGGGTAGAAGCTGTAGCTGAGAAACCTAGAAGCTTTCATGGTTCATTCAACTGACCCTTCGTCATAGGACTTGATACTTAACAAACTTCCTTACTTTTCTAATTGGTCCTACACATCATATATCAAGAACTACCTTACCTAAGGAAATTTGCGGTGGGAAACTTTCCTAGGCTCCTGACTTTGGTTCTTATTTACTACAGAGTTTCTAGCAAACATACCAGTTTTATCACACTAGAAATCCAACTGGTCACACACATGCTGTGTAATCACCCATTTCTGAATTTTGTAAAACAAATACATTTGTCTAAAATTATTTCATGTCCTATTGTTTAATCATGTCCTATATTTTGTTTTTTTCTTCTACAACTTCTTCCAGATCCCTGAGATTTTTGAGAGGATCTTTTTTAAAATTTTATTCTATGCACCTTGGTGTTCTGCCTGCCTGCACGTCTGGGTGAGGCTGTCAGATTCCCTGGAACTGGAATTACATACAGTTGTGACATGTCATAAGGTTCTGGGAATTGAACTTGGGTCCTTTGAAACAACAGCCAGTGATCTTAACCACTGAGCCATCTCTCCAGCCCCAAGAGGATATTTTTAAATAACATATTTCCCTACCAGGAAACTGCATTTGAAAAGTTAACAAAGGGGTCGGGTATTTACTGCAGGCCTTTACGCTAGTGCTCAGAAGGCAGAGGCAGGTGAATCGCTATTAATTTGAGGGCAACCTGATCTATGCAGTAAGATCTAGGACAGCCAAAGCTACAAAGTTTCAAAAAATGTGGTAAACAATTAAGGAAAAAAAATCCAATAAGCACTTATATAATGTTGCCTTTTTTTTTATTAGTCTGTTTTTCTATATACATTTTCCCTACTATATCATTTGATCTTAGTAAGGGCTGAGAATAGTGTAATTTGTTTCTATTTCATATCCTCTTTATAAAAACAGCACTGCTGAGTAGTTGCTGATGAGAAAAATAAATAATTAGCATACTCCCTTCTTGCTTCCTCTGTCCTCAACTCTGTCAATTAAGGACTTGAATACACATTGGAACAAGATGTCAGAATATTTAATTCCTTAATTTGAGCTCATGAGAAGGTATGTGGGTTGGAGAGCTCTCTGGGAAATGAGAGCAGACCTTTTTGTTTGTTTAATAACTGGATGATGTGGAGTTACCTCATTAGGCCCATGCAGGTTTAATGATGCTTTACAGAGGCTGCATTTGAAGGTCCCCGCAGAGGGCAAAAAAAAAAAAAAAAAAATTTTTTTCCTTGACAATTTCTAAGGCATTTGTAACTTTTCCATAATTGCCTCAGTTGCTTTTGGCTTTGTCTAAATGCAAAAGAATTTTCTTACACTTTTGCAATTTTTTTGGTCCTTTCCAACAATCTGCAGTGAATTCTTATGAACGGGCCATGACCAGTTCTTCCTGGCTTGCAGTCACTGAATAACTTTACCCATTGAAACATCTATTATAGAGGATGATAGGGCAATAGTATTTAGTGTACTAAGGACTTCGGGATCTATCTGGTTTGTTCTAAAGCATTAGAATTGTACATTGTCTCATCATTGGGAAGGAATTAGAAACATATTCTATTCAGTGGAAGTAACAAAGAGAATCCCAAGACTCAAACACTTCTGAGTAATAAGATTATTTAATCATTATGTCACTCCTTTATTTATCATTTTAAATTAATTCTTTGATAATTTTATAAGATATATTTTGATCAAATTCATTCACCCCCTTCAACTCCTCCGGGATCAACCCCTACTTCCCTATGCCTCAACTTTATGACCTATTTTCATTTTTTTCTAAACTTACCAAGTGCAGTGTATACTTCCCACTTATTCTTGGAAGCATGAGCTATTCTTAAATTCCTGCAATAAACCGTGCTTAGTTGTACTGCATCGTTTAATGGTCCTCTGCTCAATGCAGTATTACAAATAGAATCTGTTCATCTCCACCCACTTTTTTTCCTTACTCCGTATCACATTATACCTCTGTGGTTAGGAAACAAAGAGAGATGTATATTGGTGCTCAACTCAGCTTACTTTCTTCTTTTGCCCAGGATCTCAATGCATTAAATAATGCCATCTATAAAAAGGTGAATCTTCTTTCCCCCAGTTAGTCTTTTCTCAGAGGGATAATTCCATGGTAACTCTAAATCTAGTTAAATCAACAATCCAAATTAAGCATCACAACCATCATTTCTGTCTCCAGTTAAGACCTTTCTTAATCCTTTCCTAGCAGGCTTTGCTTTCTTCTCTCAATTTGTTTTTCCAAGAGGATACATTAGATGAGCTCAGTGTCTTTTCCTGGAATACAACCCAACAAAGGGAACTAACTCTACACATCCATTTCTCATAGAGTGTTCTAGATGACTGTCTCAATTACTATTTTATTGAGGAAAAGAGACTATGATCTAGATAACTCATAAAAAAAGCATTTAATTTAGAGCATAAATACAGTTTCAAAGAGTTACTATACTAGCATCACGGTAGGGAACATGGTAGCCCTCCAACAGGAATGTTGTTGAAGTAGCTGAGAGTTTTACAGATTGATCCACAGGTGACAGGTGGGGGGGGGGGGGCTGAGCCTGGTGTGGGCTTTTGAAATCCAAAGTCACACACCCAGTGCCACATCTACTCCAACAGTGCCACACCTCCTCCAAAAAGGCCACAGCTCTTAATCTTCCAAATCACTCATCAGCTGGGGACTTAACATAGAAATATATGAGCATATGTGAAAGAATGTTCTCATTCAAAGCACCACAGTGACATTCCTAATTTTGATTTAGTAAAAAACAAAAACAAAAGAACTGGAGTTCTGTCTCCATTGTCCTTTATATGGGCTTCATTCTCTTCCTAAATATTGATACTGGACAGTACATTATGTATTGGTATGTCAACATATCATTTTTATAGCCTAGATGATGCGAGTGGCCTAATCTATTAAAAAACACGAACAAAAAATTATTTTTCAATGATCAAGTGAGATCTTGAGGCTTCCCCCTCCAGTTCACTGTGATGTGAAAATGACTGTGATGCTGTCTTTATGTACAACTGAACATACATGTTTGCTGATAATAAAACAGCAGGTTGCCTTTGAATTGAGATAGGCATGCTCTATTTATAAGGATGCCATCACCATCCCCTAATATTCTACTCCTTATCTTAGAAAAATACAAGAAATCTTTAGTGCACACTGTGTGTCAGGGAGCATAAAGTGGATTGGGGAATAGAGGATTATTGTTGATAATTCAGTATGTTACTATTTTTCTTCATCTGAGTCTCAGAATGACTTTCCTGGTATTCACAGTTAGCCAAGAGTAAATGTACAATTTAAATACAGTTCTATTGTTATGCCTTCTACCCAGGAGTTCAATGTCTGTCCCATATAACAGTACCATTGCCTGTTGATAGAGTTTGAGGAACCCTTTGCTGAACTGAGTTGAATGAAAAGTTTCAAGGCAAGAGTAGATTTGAACCTTCAGTTTTTAATAAAGATAATTTCATATCTCATATTCTCAACATTCTGGTTCTGTCTGAGTTCATTTGTTAGGAGACTTGATTTGGGCTTGTTTTAGCAGATCAGCTAAGTTAATATTTATTTTGAGAAAGGAGGATTAGTGAATATAGGGTCAGAATAAATTATATACCCTGTGAGCAATTGAAGGTCATTAAGAAAACATGAAAGAGCCAGAGATTTCTAAATGAATTTTGCATTGTGAGACCTAAGGGCAATTTCCAAGTGTTATGCTTTCTGCATATTGGAATCACTTTGGAACAGGTAAAAAGGACAATTAAGCTACCAGTACAAACAAGAGGGAGAGAGGGAAGGAAGTGGGGAGGGGAAAAGAAGGGAGGAAGGAAGGGAGAAAGGGAGGGAGGAAGGGAGGGAGAAAATGATCTCTAAGTATGGACAAGACAGTTCATAAGGTTGGCAGACAGTGAGTGTAAGCAATGCAGAAGAGAGAATTACAAGATTCGAGTATTTTGTTGTGTGAGTGTGAGTATGTAATAGGGCAAGGTAGCACAGTGGTTCCTCCATTTTGTATTCTTACTGAGTCCATTGTAAGTTTAACTAGACTTTGACCACCTTGATAGGAAGCTGAGGTTCCCCAGCTAACTTATCTTAAAGTCTATTAAACTCCTGTTTCCTGTTGAGTGAGATACCAGGATGCAGCTTTGTTTTAAAAACCACTTACCATATAAACACTTAGAGCTACACTTGAACTCCTGTAGTGATATGAATCAACACGTTCCCCATAGGAGCATGGAAATTGGCATTGTTTGGAAGGATTAAGAACTGTAGCCTTGTTGGAATAGATGTAGCCTTGGTAGAAATATGCCACTGGGGAGGGGGTGAAGTTTCAGAAGCTCAAGACAGGCCCAGTAGTAGGCATACCTCCTCTCTCTCTCTCTCTCTCTCTCTCTCTCTCTCTCTCTCTCTCTCTCTTTCTCCCCCTCCCTCCCTCCCTCTTCAAGCTGCCTATAGTTCCAGATGTAAAACTCTAAGCCACCTGTCTAGCACCATGTCTGCCTGTGTGCTACCATGCTTCCCGTCATGATGACAATGAGCTAAACCTCTGAACTGTAAGCCAGCACCAATCAAATGCTTTTCTTTATGAGTTGCTGTGGTCATGGTTTCTCTTTACAACAATAGAGACCCTAAGACAGTCCTTGAATACCTGAGTGTAGCCCTAGCTGGCTGAAATAAAGATTTCAATTTGTGATACACTGTATCTGAATGGTCACCCCTGCTGGGCTCCCTTTAACACAAAAGAAGCCAGAGAGAAGGTGATAAACCAGCCTGCTTTAATTTTAGGCATGAATATCATCTTAAGGTAAAGAAAAACTATATTCAATCCTGTTTATGAATAAATATGTTTTCCAAGAATTTTGAACTCTGCCCTACCTGTAACCTTAACTACAAATGATTCAGTACTGCCTGTTCCAAGTAACGGCAACTGTATCTTTGTTTCAAAAGACATTTTCTGCTGTTACGACCACCTTGTTATGAGTACCTTTTAATGACCACCTTGCAACCATGTCTTTGTTTCAGAAGGTTATTTTGACCAACTTGTTGTCTTAAGTTATGCTTCTATAACCTTGCCTATTTGCCTGCCAAATATGCCGTTTGGAGGCTCCATATTCCTGACCGATAAAACTCCTATTTCAACCATGTTCAATGCTGGTGTCTTGAATCCTACCTTTAAAGAGAGACAGCCCCTTACAAAGATTTAAAAAACTAAATAAATTTGCTTTAATTACTTGCTGACTTTAATTGATTTGAGCATGATTTGGGTCCATGGTCTTTCTCTTTGCATCTGTTGTGGCAGAAACATTGCAAAACAAGCCAGCTAGCCAAAATGAGCAGGCACGGTAGACATTTGAATGTAGAGTTCAGAAGGATATGCAAGTTGGATATCATTTAGAATAGTGTAGAACCCTAAAATTTTCTTTCTAGAGAAGCCAATCTGCTCTCATAGAGTAAATGGAAATGGAGGCTGAGCAAGGAGAATAGCTCTGAGATCACCACTGCTCATTCTCATGCCCTGCTTTGCAAGCATTGTGCGAAGTGCTTTGCATGAATTAGCATATTAAAATTTCACAGCAGTTTCATGTGTTAGATTAAAATCATGCACAATTTACAGATGGGAGAATATCCTAAAAGTTTGATTGTTTTGCTGAAATTTATGCACACAGTGTAGAGGGCTAAAATACTAGCTCAGACCTCTCTGCTGTCAAGAGCTCTGGTGGTTATCATGTCTGAGAATACTTCACAGCATGTGTTATGTGGCTTTATAACACAGAGCCAGAGGGCCTCAATGAGTGCTCTTTGAAGTCTCACACAGGAGAGACACACACAAAACACTAAAATTTGGGGGGTAGGGGATGACTCATGAGATTCTAGAGTCTTTTTCATAGCTTAGAGAAAAGTATCATCTTCTAAAGAAAAAAACCCTCATCAGAGAAAACTTTTATCATTAAGAATCTGCTAATTAGGATAGACAGACTCATAAATTGATCAAAAGTTGAGGAAGAGTACCCAGTATAAGAAAAGCTGAAAAGAAAGACAAGAGAATGGGGGTCTATTGAGATAGACCAGGGAGTAAAGATAGTTGCTATCAAGCCTTGCAACCTGAGTTTGATCCCTAGTACAAACATGTTGGAAAGAAATGCCTCCCATAAGTTGTTCTCTGACCTCCACACATGTACCATGGCATGTATGTGCCTGATAACACCCTCCAACAAGTAGATACATGAAATACATTTTTAGAGACAGAAGAATGAATGCTTTGGCTGGCAACATTACCCATTCAACTGTTTCTGAGTGCTTACTTGTTTCCAGGCAATGTCTTAGACACTAAAGCTCAGGATAGGCAACCAGCAAATAGGGCAAATAAAGGAAATCAGGAGCTGAAGCATCCTGATAGGCTATTTGTAGCCTTCAAACTAACTAGCTGCATGGTCCAGGCCAGACTGTTTAACTCCTCTGAGTCTCAGCTTCTTTACCTAATATGAATATAATCAGCCTTAATTCTAAGGATCACAGTAAGGAGTGCATAGGGGAATGGTTAGAAGATGTCTGACTCATAGGAAACACCCACTTACATAGCAATGCAATTTGTATCCAGCATTATAAACTGAATTCCTCTTAGAAAGCCCATGCCCTGTTCTCTTCATAGCATGATAAGACACTGCCATCCTTAAAGATTAATAAATAGAACTGGATTTACAGGGTATTAAAATTACATTCCTTGCATCTTCTCATCTTATTTCTTTCACATGGTATGGTGGGTATCCTCATTAATTCTGTGTCCACCTGACTGGGTCACAGAGTGCCCAGACATTTGTTCACATTTTAATTTGTGTGTTTTTGTGAGAATGCTTCATGAGGAATTTGATATTTGTATCAGTGGACTGGATAACTCAGATGGTTCTCAATCTGAGTGCCTTGGCTTCATCCAGTCAATAGAACCTCTGCATGGAAGAAGCAGCTTGATACTCCTGAAACTATGAGAGTATGCCTGTTGCCTGGCTACCTTAATCTGGAACAGTGGCCTTGTCTTCCCATTACATTTGAAGGGAAGCATTAACACTTCCTGAGTCTGGAGACTGACATTCAGTATCAGACATATAGAATTGGCTCTTTTAAGTCTACCACATACCCAATGCTATCATGAGAATAACAGCCTTTATAAATAAGTGAGCCAATTGCTTGGTGTGCTCTCCCTCGTGTTTTCTCTCCCTCTCCCTTCCCTTTTCCTCTACCTCTATTCTGTCCCTCTAGAGAATATAGACCAATGACCAATGCAGTTGAGAACATTTAAATCAAGGGATGTGACTGTTCCAGTACTTAGAGAGAGAACAGGAAAGTGTTTGAAACTCTTGATGCCTTGAACAGTACTCCTATAAAATTCCTCTCTTCTTGCTTGTACTATAACACTTTTCTCCTATATTGAAGCATTCCATCTTTCAAGAAGCTCCTTTAATAGGAAGGTAAAAAACTCAAAGGAGCTTCAGGAAGTCCCTAAACCTGACAAGATTCACTAGGTTCCTTTCAGAGTAAACAATAAAAGCCTTAAGTTTCTCTCAGACCAAAGAAAACTAAGAAGCAAGGAAGACTCTCAGTCAAGCCAATCTGCAGAGAAGATTCTGAAACCAGACCAGCTGCTTGGAAGATGCAGAAACCAGCAAAGCTGGAAGTTGTTTAGAACAGATACTTGGAAAGGAAACTCTCCAATGTGTTGAACCGTCTGTGAGCTATGCAGTGTGCTCCAGGTTTCCCAGCTTTTGTGAGCTATCACACATACACACACTGTGGTGGGCTTTGATTTTGTAAGTCATTTCTGTAAGTAACTCCTCATCCATATTCCCAAAAGTAACTCCAATATAACTCATTAGTTCACAAAGATGGACTTTGATGGGATCTGTACTGTAGTCTTTCATAGGTTCCCTATCTGGGGTGAGTAGATATATGTTGTGTCTACCCAGGAAATGTTTTGTTACACAACACTGCTTTATCACAGCAATTTCATGATTACAGAGAAAAGAAACTCAGGTCAGATAACCTTTTCACAGCATGGGAAGAAACCTAATTGGGAAACCATGACCGCACCTGGATAGAGAAACAAAGGCCCTACCTAATAACCAAGACAAGAGGTGGCTGGCCATCTACTCTGCACATACTATGACCAAATGTTCTCTCACGGTCACATATGTTACCATTGAATTCTAACCCTTTTAGAGAAGAATAAGGATGCTCAAGAGAAGAGGTCAAAGATCTGTAGGCAATGGGTCTAACTGGCAGAACTCCCCTTTTCATTATGATGATAAACTCTCCATGATGATCATCTTATCCCTTAAAACTGCCCATGGGAAGCAAATATCATGCTATAAGGTTGCTTTCTGATGTCCTAGTAAGAGAGAGCCTGAGGGCCCTGAGGTTGAGTAAGACAACTTAGTGTCCTTGGATCCTAATTCTCACCACCCACCTCTTCAGTGGTCTGTCTCTCTTTATCAGAGTCTCCATATGCCTTGGTGGTGCACATGAATCTGGGAAGATGCCAAGCCTGGCAGGTAATGCTTGTTTTACAGCCAAGCACACCTGCTTCCTGGAGCCTGCCAACTCCTTTAGCTGCTGACTATTGGCAGGATCACCATCTGGCTTCAGACCCCCTTGTCTGAATCCTACATCCCTTTTCCATTAAAAAGCATTCTCTTGTTCTTCTCTTCCCCCTATCTCTGTCTCCCTCTCTCTTCTGCTGAAGAAAAATTCTCTATTCCTCTCTTACATCTTTCCTTTTAGTGTAGATGAAGTGACTACGTTACAAAGAGTAAGAAGGCAAAAGCAAAGCCTTTTTATAACGCTTCTTGTGGAAGCCTACATACAAGGCTCCTATTAGTCAACTATTTCCATCGGTTCCTATTTCTTTTTGCAGAATCTTCACCAAGTCCCTTACACCATTGTTTGTTCTGATGTTCTGATGTTTGCCGTGCAAATAGGCTTTCCATCGAACATGATTATAATTTGAAGAAGGTTCTAGGATTTTGTCATGCAAGCAAGTTCCCTCTGCCATAACACCTTTCAGTCAACTTTAGTAACTTCTCATATTTCCATAGTGACCTTAACCACTTAGTCATGTTATCCCAGGATTTGGGAGCTATTTAACCACCTTTGGTTATACTCATTTAGTTAGTATTCTATAACTTTATACAGAACATTATAAGTGAAGTTTTAAAATAATTTTTGAGATTATGGCATAATTACATAATTTTCTTCTTCCTCCCTCCAAACCCTTCCATGTAGATGTAACCCTTATTGCTCTCTTTCAAGTTCATGGGTTATTTCTTGATAATTGTTATGACACACACATATCTAAATATATAAATATACATATATTTTCAAACTACATAAATACAACCATGCTCAATAGGTATTATTTGTATGTATATGTTTGCAAAGCTGATTATTTGATACTGTATAACTGGTTTGTGTGCTCTTCCCTGAGGAAGTTAATTTCTCTGGATCTCAGCATTCCTTAGTTGGCTATAGACCTTTGTCTAGGATTGATGCCCCATGAGCTTCCCCCATCCATGTTAGCTTGTCCACAGGTGATGTTTTCATTCAGGTCATATTTATAAAGCCACGCTGCTGAGACATAATGGTATAACTTCTGACATTCCTAAGAAACACAATCATACAATAAAATCCCTGTTGCTTTGGTGTCTTTCCATTCTCCTTCTTAAATAGAAAAGTGTGATGATGCCATAGACCGTTTAATAAAAACCTTAACAACAGGCATTGGAAACCATGTTTTGAGTTATTGGGCTACTTGTGTGTGTGTGTGTGTGTGTGTGTGTGTGTGTGTGTGTGTGTGTGTGTATCCATAAAGTGGTCAGTTTCTGATACTGCTTCCTATGCTGACAGGCACATCAATAGAAATGACAAGCTTTGCTAGAATGCTGTGTGTCTGGGTAGAAAGATGATTGAGTTCAGAGATGGAGACCATAAACAAATGCAATGTTGAGCCAGAGATGCAGGTAAAAAGTGTTGAAGAAATGAGTCCCAGGAATCAGGACAGAAGCCTTATAAACTCAGAGAATTAATCCTGAATCAAAGCCAATTAAAATGAGACCATAAATATGAGAATGTAACTTGGGAGCAGAGATTTTGAGAAAGTGTATGATAAATAAAAACAACGCTCATAAAAAAAAGCTCCCCTTGCCTGCTACTTAATTGTAGTTCCATTTATAGTCATGACCTGTTTCACAGAAGGCACAAACCTGGGCTGAGTAGACACCATTGTTTTAAAGATGGAAAAATATTTTTGTTATTCATGTATGAAATATAGATAAAATATCCTTCTTTTCTCAATTAATTTTTTCAGGATATTAAAGAAAGTATTATTCTCAGAAGCATTTAGTGATTTGATGAGTTTATCAATATTGCTGCACTTCAGAATCATCTGCTTCTCTCTCCTAGATCACCAGCATCAATTTATAAACGTATTTGGGGAAAAAGTTTCCCTCTCCTTTACAATTATTTTCTATTATACCCTCTAAAGTGGGAATATGTTTGAGAGGTACATTTTCAATGCCTAAACTTCATTGTGCATCTAAACAACAAGATTCTAATATGGCCAGGGTGGAGACTAATAACATACAAAAAAATGTGCATGTGGTAAGTGACTTACTTGATGCTCAATTGTTTATTAGTAATATTTTATTATATATGCTTTTAAAAGAAACTGTATAGCAAAATATGTATAATGAAATAAAACATGCCTCATTTAATTGACAGTTATGACAGGGATTGCTTTCATCATGTATTTGAAGCAAGAGAAAAGTGAAGATTTGAAATTAGAAATAAAAAGGGAAAACTCAGAAATCAGAGAGTCAGGAAAATGGATTATTTTTCAGGGCTAACCTGAGGTCAACCTTGTGGACACAGTCCTGCTGGGATTAATGCAGAGGAGAATGCTACTGAAATGATGACCATGTGTACATTGAGAATCTCTTACTCCTAATCCCTAATCTAAAATGTCCCAAATTGGAAGCATTTGGAGCAGGGACATAACACAAGAATAAAATCCCAAATCTGATCCCATATTAAAACTGGGTCTTAGCTACAACACAGACATACTACAAATATTGTCAAAATTACTTCAGGCTCTGTGTATAATCTGTGCTGAAGGTATATGTGTCATATATATATATATATATATATATATATATACATATATGTTTGAATATATGTATACATATATACATATACATATATATGTATATATACACTCATACATGTATATGTATATATGTGTATACATATGTATATATATGTATGTATATATATATATATATACACACACAGTATATATATATGTATATATATATATACATATATATATACTCAAACTTGGATCAAAAACTATCTCACTATATATATAAATATTCCAAAATCTGAAAAGAAACCTAAAATACAAATGTTTCTTCTCAAAAGCACTTCAGATAAGGTTTGCCTAAACTACCATAGATTAGATCATTAAAAGGAACATTCAGTTCAAAATTATTAAACTTACCAGAATCCTTCTTTTTATTGGTCCTCAGGTATAGACCATCCCAGGAAGCATGTGTGTTATCAGTTTAAGCAATTGCTTCTTTTTACTGAGACACTTCCTAGAAGGTACTGACAGGTAATGCTCTTTTTTGGGGATACCCAAACACCTTGTTAGGAAATGAAAGTGTAGGTATTATGAACCCCATCGGGCTTCCACTGTAGAATGAATTCCTACAGTATTGAGACAGAACTCCCAGGTGATGTAATAAATATCAGCCTCTACTTTTAAAGCTACTGTAACATCATATACATCTATGCCAATGTTATTGCTATTTGTTAACAATGCTATGGAAAAGTCAAGCTACAGTGGATGCAGATTCAGGAAAGTTATGACAATGATAGAATTAAGAAGAAATACAAAATCATGATATAGATATACTTTCTATGCATGAAATATTTTTAATGTGCTATTTTTCCACAGAAAAAAATGAAAAACAAAAAAAGCAAGCCATATTTGCCCAGATTCCATATCTAGGAGGCAACAGAGCCAGGAAATTGAAAACCTTTTAACTCTCAATCCTGGGTTATTCTGATACATCAAATGGCCAGCCCCAGAGAATGACACTCATCAGAAGAGGAGATTATTTCTGGGGCTCAGGGAGCATTGCAGTGTCAGCACTTACAATAAAGACCAAGGTTCTTCTTTCCTACTAAATGTGTGCCATTGTACGTACTGGTGACAGGCAGCAGTGAAAAGTCAAGGGACTGGCTTGATATAATTATGAAAGCTTTGGTATAGTTCTTCTTGGCTCTACTAATTTCGTTGATAATTGGATCAGTCTCCAGTTAGAAGAGAAAATAAAGACAACTGTCCTAGCAGAGCTGTCTTATGTTCTGTTGCTAAATATAAATGTGAACAAAGGAAAACCATTTCCTTTCATCTGGGGAATCGGAACTTGCACACAAAAAGCTTTAATACAAATCAAAATAGAATTATATTTATATGTAAAATAGAATGTTCACAAAAGGAAAGGATGATAATTGTGTTAGGGTTGAATTCAGTTTTCTGGAAATTTCTGACCCTTTTCTTTTTGACCACAGAATAGAACTTCTGATGTCTTGAGACAGAGGTGAAACTGTAATTGAGTGTCTCAGATAGTGATTACAGTGACACAAAGCTCACACTTAAAAAAAAAAAAGGCTTCCATATTTACTATTGACAACTTACTTCATATATTATTTAGTGTTCCTAAAGGAATATTTTGTGTGTTCTGTCTCTCTCTCTCTCTCTCTCTGTCTGTGTGTGTGTGTGTAATGAAGGGCATGTACTAGGTTGGCTTATAGGATATAATCAAGATAATAACTGTCTAATACTAGAGATGCAGAGAACCAAGTACTTTCTCAGTCCCCAGGGCTAGATGACTTGATTGATCCAATCAGCCTGACACTGAAGGCTGAAAGGATCCTGACCAAGGATCTACTGGTCTTTAAACTATATGGAAGTTGTTTTTATCACTGGGCAAGGATTGTCAGAGTAATAGGAGTGATGAATTGTGCATAAACAAAGCAATATTTCCTTATTCCATATTCTTTGATCTTGTCTGCTGCCAAGAATGTTCCATTTAGGGTGTATCTTCCTGCTTCAGGTAATATGATTGAGGATATCACTTACAGGAGTACCCAGAAGCTTGGGTTTTAGTTGATTCCAGGAGCAACTGAGTTAACACCTAAAATTCGTCATCATAGCCCATGCAAATGTAAAGCCATGTGATTCAAAAGCCTTATAGAACCACCTCTCCCACTGTCTTTCTTCTAATATAATTTTCCCAAACTATGTGTGTTGCTTATCAGAAATCAGTCATGCAGACATCTTAATTTATCTATCACTCAAATATATTCTTAATTTATTTATTAGTCTTGACAATAACCTTTAAAGATCTGTGTATCTGTGATATATTCAATGATTCTAGCTTTTCTCCTAATGTAGAAGAAAGGCATAAATAAAACATATATTTATTATTGTGTTTATATCCATATGCATTTATATCATGTTCCCAAGTCTCAATTTGGGTTTATATGTTCCATGTTAATTAATTAATAAATGATCTGCCCTTTATTTTATATGTAGGATCCCATATCTATCTCATGTCATAATGAAAAATTCAGCATATTCATGAGTATAAGTCCTGAGAAGGGTTTCTGCTAGTGTGGATTAATTCACACAGGCTATTCTGACAAGTGAATAAAAATTTCTGGTACTCAAAATAAATGGACCCAGAAAATTGCAGAATGTACAAGATTATACCCATACTAAAAGGATTTCTGCTTTCATTGATAATCTCTGCCTTTTATTAAGAACCAAAGAAACTCATTTGTTGTACTCTCAAAAGTATCTAAAAATATAACTGAAAAAAAGTTTCCCCATAATATGTAGAAGTCATTCACTCTATCTTACTTTCTATTCTGCATTATCTCTTCGACTGCAGTTGTCTGAGGGGCATTGTAAAATATTTCATGCTCCTGTGTGCACTGATTATATTACACTATCCAGTTTACCATGATCCATCCACAACTCCTTCAAATGAGGCTCTAAAAATGCACATGGCTTGGTGACAATGGAGCATATCATGATGGAAAGTTCAAGAACTGGGAACACCAGGACACATAGCCATAAAGCTTATTCAGTGTTATATACAGGAAATAATAGGTGTCTAAAGGCAAACACTACTGAGAATGTTGGAGAATGAATTCTACCAATGGGTCTCCACAGCCCCAAAGAAGCAATATCAGTTCTCTGTTTTGGTGACTGGTGAGTCCTTTTACATCTTAAGAAGGAAAGAAAGAAAAAAAAAAAGAAAGAAAGAAAGAAGGAAAGAAAGACAGTCAGACAGACAGAATCTAACACTGTTTTAAAATATCTTTATCTATATCTATAATCTACATTTAATTTTAAATAATCCAGTTTATTCATGCTCATTCAATTCAAACCTTTGTTAAATTCCCCTATTGTATGCTAGTTTCTCTTACTACAGAAAAGATAGAGCACAAACTTTAGTAGTCAAAGAAAATATAGAGACAAAGAAAGAATTGTTTTCTTACCCTCAAGGACAGAGTGAATTAGGTCTAGGAAATACAATCAAAGCTCATTTTACATTCTAATTTTCACGTTATTGAATGTGGGAAACACATCAAAGTATTCTGTTCTCTAGCATAACTCTCTAGACACATTTATCGCACACCAAATATCCTATCAGTTTATGGATCCTTGTTTTTACTTGTGCCTATGTCATTGGCCACCTTGACTATAGATGTTATTGTTCACTTCGGTAAGAACGTCAACAAACATATTTTAATGTGAAGTCATTTTCTGAGCAGTAAAATATTTTTAAAGCATCATGGGAGATTAGACCGGTTATTTTTAAAACACATTATTATAAATTAAACCATCTAATACACAAAAAAAGACTTGGAGTTTTGGCCATTGTATGCCATAGACAATGTATTGTATTTTCATTTGCCCCCATAATGTCTTATTTTTTTTCTCTCCAACTTCTGTTAACCCCTTCTTCCCAAATTCCTTTTTCTACTGATTTCATGAGGCTTGGAGGTTAGTAGAATATATCTGAAGCCATTATTTACAAATATTTGATTTCCTATTTTAGATAGCATAAAATCTTTATTATAAGCCAAGCATAAGTGTGCATGCCTATTTTTTCAGCATTTTGGGGGAGAGAGAACTGGGTAATTACAATTCAAATTCAGTCTGATCTAAATAATGAGATCCAGTCCAATCAGGGCAACTCAGCAAGATCTCATCTGAAGGAAACAATCAGTGTTACTACTATTTATGACAATGTGGCACTCAAAAGTAGCACTTTTAAAACATAATCAAATATAAATAATTGAACTTTATCTTTTGATATATTAATATAGGTTCAAAGCTTACATGATATGAAAAAGACAAACTATTATCTATATGAAGTATAAGAAAATCTTGTATCTATTATTTAAATGTCATATTTTATTATCTTATTATTACAGAAATCATTTTAAGGAATATGATAGAAAACTCAGAAGGAATTAATGATTTAACTTCACATTCAGTAGCCTGAAATTTTCTTATCAATACTAACTAGAGTAGATTTTGTTTCTTTTACGTCTTTGGATTATAGAATATTTTTTAGTTACTTTAAAAATTTAATACTGATATGCAACTTTTATAATATTCAAATAATTATCAATTTTAAAATATTTTCTCAATATATACATATATACCAACACAGACACACAGATACTCATATACATATATGTGTGTGCATATATGCACCAACCTCTACCCATATTTATTTATTACTTTCCTCCATTCCTCCATTTCTTAGTTCTCCAATTATCTGGTTACCAAATTCCAGTAGAAATTGAACAGGAGTTTCTATCCAGTGTCTGACACTGTAGAACATATCAGGACTTCCATCTGTGCTAGAGTGGAGCAATTCACAGCTCGTGTCACATTCTTCTTTGCCTCTGCTCACTCCTCTTTATCCTCTCATGGGAACTTTGAGCAAATACTTCTTGCTTACCTCACTTAGACTGAAACTACAGAGCAGACAGGAACGCCACCCCCTCTCTAATGTTTTCGTTGGTTTTGTCTCTATTCTGTAATGTTAAAATGTAGTTGTTTAGATATTTGACTTGTAGAACTTCTAAAATAATAGCCATTAAAATGCTTATGAACCCAGAAAATGGATAGAACTTTTATGTTAAGTTCTAAGTATACTAAACACACACACGCACACATGCATGCACACACAGCTGCACACACACACACATACACACACACATAGATAGACACAGACAGAGAGAAACACAGACAGACAGATGGACAGAAAGAGACAGAAGGAAACAGATAGAGACAGAGAGGGAGACAGGATAAGAGAGAGAATATTTTCCATAAGAAGTAATTTTTATTGTAAGAAATATGGGCATTTGAAGAACAATTATTACTCTGTTGGTAGTTGATGATTATGCTAGTTTAGAAAATCAATATAACTGTTAAACATGGATATTTATAATTTGATATTATAAAGTTTTATAGATTATTTCCATGTGGACTTGAAATTTCTTTAAACCTTAACAGCAGGCCTAACTGAGACTCTATTGGAATTTCATACCTGCTCTGATTAGAATGTTCTCTTTTGAGGATATTCTCACTGGCTGGTTTTCCATGCTCTTGTGAAAAGCATTGACCTTATTGAGCTGCCACCTATTTACATGTAATCAGAATTCATGTGTTTCTAAAAAAAAAGAAAAAAAGAAAGAAAGAAAGAAAAACAGAGAAGAAATACATAAAATTGGAAGGGACAATGCTGAGAGATATGGCAAGGAAGATGGGATGAATATTACCATATTTCATTATATGTATAAAATTCTTAATAATGCCAAAAATTATAATAAGGAAAAAAATTGAACCTGAGTTTCTAGTTTCTGAAATTGCTGCACTTTTCAGGACCATGGACAGCACCATGGACTGCCTCCTTGCTGGGCATTAAGCTGAGTGAGAACTGAGCTAATTTGTCCCTATTATCCCATTCACATCATTAAGAGATAAAATTAGTAGAAGAGGACAAGAATGCTCTTCAAAGAAGTAATTATAGAATGTGTATCAGAAAAGACACAACAGCAACTACTGTTTAGAGGATTTGGCAACTTCATACCAGTACAAACTTAGTACGAGTGTTTTAAAAATTTCCATTTGGGCACTTCAACATACCTCACCCTAGTGTCAACTATGGTAGCAGCAACTCTAGCTTTTCTATATTCGCACATTGCTACAAGTTAGCAGTTACATCAAAATAATAAAAAAGAAAGCATGGAGAAGAGTAGAATATACAATCTGGGAACATTTTATTTATAGAAAAACTTACTGATTGTTACAGATTTCCATTTGTAGCATTCAGTCATCTCCTCTTCTTTTCTGTCATTGTCTTGAATAGAATTTCTTCCTATGGGTGACTCATATATCCACTGTTGAGTTTTCAATTTTTTTCCCCTTTGTCCAAGATACTTGTCAAGAGAGCATTAAGTTATACTAATGACTTAACTGGATTCCAATCAGATTCTTCCTTTTCCCCACTTTGAAAAGGTTAGCTCTTTAAATTAGATATTTTCTCTGTGTATGTTAGCTATGCAAGGAGCTAGAATAATCAGATGACTTTTTCTAAGTGTTAGTAGAAAAGTAGAAATAAGTACACTTGTTAAAGAAATTTTCCTTTTAAAAGGGATACCATCAGTGTATTAAAATGTTCCTTAAAAATCATTAAATGACAAAAATACGTGAAAGTGGGATGGGTACTGGTTTTGAAAAAGAAAAGAACTCAGCAAGAATGAGAGAAAAGTAAGAGATGTTATTGGGGTAAATATCATTACTGTCCACTTTATAGATGTGTAGAATTATCAAAAATAAACATGAATAATTCCCTAAGTGTCTATGAGATATAATAGTGAGGCTCATCTTCTGTTTATATTATTTATACCCATGGAATATGATCTTGAGGAAAATGACACTATTTGATGATTATTGATTTAAATCACATAATATAACATTCTTGTGGATAATTTTTTTCTAGATAATGCAATAAGATTTAAATAGTAACCTTGGCTTCAGGGAAGGAAACTATGCATGAACTGTATAATCCAACTAGGCCAAATGTTTATGGATGAAGAATTAGATTGACAAGATAAGCAAATTGCATGAATAAAAGCCCCATTTTGCTTAATTTTCTACATAAGTTCCTTGTTTAAAAAAGAGATCCTATATGGGATAATGCTTTGGGGCCTTGAAAAGTAATCAGGTGTAGATGAGGTCATGATCATGAGATTGTCCTGATGTAATGAGAGCCCTCATAAGTTAGGAGAGAGCTTGCTTCCCATGCCCTGTGAGGATCTAAGAAGATAACCATCTGTGAACCAATAAACAAGCTTTCACAAGATCCCTTGATCTAATGACACCGGATATGCTGTACTTCGAATTCTGTCCTTTAAAGCTATGAGATCGTCACACTTATTTTGGTTACTAGGTGATTGTCTAGTAAGGTCAGGTAGTAATGTTGTATCTGATGTTGGTTATAGAATCTATTGTTGCCTAAATGCACACTTAGCTATTCTATTGCAGCAACTGGATGAGATTTGGTAATGATAAACTTGTTTTTGTGACCATGAGGAGTCTTCTTTCATATAGTCAAAGGTACAGAATAAATTTTGAAAATGGGGCTGACATCCACAGTATGGATCATTTCATCTTGCTGAACTTGTCACCAAAGAGGGTGTCTTCTGTGGACAATTCCAAAAATCACACAGCTAGTATAAAGGTTTGTCTGGGTGACAGGCCAAGTAAGTTGGTTATAACTTTATTATGTAAGATAGTTTTTATTCATAACTCACCTCATGCTTACTTGTACTGAGTGATTCATGTTCTGCTGTTTCTATCAGAGCCTTTACCATCCAATACTTTACTTAATACTTATGCCAAATGATTTACAAAGGGATAGCTGAAACAACCCCATTATGACTATTCACACATTTTCTACGAGGAAGCTGCAAGGTTAGCTCAGTATCTACATAACAGGGTAGGGCGGGGCAATGAAAATACAGGGAGTATATGAATGAATGATAGTGGAGGATCACAGAGGCTGATACCAACCAGAGCAATGACAGATCATTGGCTCTTATGCAGTTTAAAAACTGAGGTTGTCCACAGACACATAGTCAATTAATTGAAAGATAATAGCATGATAAATCTATTGTAAACATTCTTCTTATTATTTCATGAGAGCACTTTTAATGGCCAGAAATTCTATTGAGAGAATAATTAGATTTTTAATAATATTGAGCCCAAGTTTACACAGTACTTGTGCTAACAAAACCCAGATGTGTTCTTATTATTCTATAGCTAGATTGGTAGCATAGTAAAGCCTTGTAAAAATGTGCTTAAGCCTACACCCACTTACTATTGTATTTAATGGTCCTGAATAATGGAATGCAGTCTGTAGTTGTATGGCTGTTTTCTAAAGTGATGAGTACCACTTCAGTTGCCTAGTGACAGGATCTTGCATCAGTTCTCTGTCATGCAAATGGTCATTCTACTGTGTAGATACAAGTCTTAATATTAGTTCAACTGATAGAAAAAGCATAGATGGTATATGACTGTATGATTAGAAACAAAAAGTTGTAGAGACAGGATATATGAATAAAAAATAGTATCTCAATCCTATAGTAACATTTATTTGAGATAAATTATTATAGAAGAGATTGTGAGCAAGATGAAACAATGGTTTGCTCATTTGTAATTTTAAGGAAAATTTAACCTATGTTATAAATCACATTCACTGGGATCTCTTAAGACTTTTAAAAAAAAAATTTGTGTTATGTGGAGCTGATTATGTCTTAGCAGGTCTGTAACTGGATCTTTTTTTTTAGTACATTGTTTATATAAGGATAACATTTACTTTTTTGACAATGTTATGATATGTATAATATTATCATTCCTTTATATTTCTGGTTATATTCTAACCAATTCTTATAGTCTGTTCTATTGTATTCTGCTAGATTGTATGTTTCACAATATATTTGAATTATTATTTGCTTTTTTGGGGTACATAGTCTTCACTGATATTAAGATGCATAAGTCAGTTTGGGATCTCAAGTCTAGTGAACTTCACTGCATTACTGATATTTTCTTCTATATCTTCCTATGGTTTTTCTGTGTTTGTTTTTTTGCTTTGTTTGTTTGTCTGTTTGTTTTCTGTGTGTTTGTTTCTTTGTTTGTATGATTATCAGAGTTGACTGGGTACGGGGTACCCACTTGACAGGGGTACCAGGTTGATGGGGTACGATTCACTCATACCACTCTCCACCATGACAGTTAATATCCTGAAACCAGGGTTAAATAGAGTGTGAGTGTTCCGAGTCTGCCCCAGAGAGGCAGGACTCAGGAAGTTTGACCATGCTCACCCCACTGCACTGACAGGCGGGGGAATCAGGCTGTAAGAGACACTGCTCTGGGGTGGGGGAGCATGGCCTGGGGGTGCCTGGAGATGGAAGCCAGCTCCGTCTGGTTACAGGCTCTTGGGCATCCCAAGAGCTGATGGATGCCGTGGAAGAGCTGAGAATGAAATGAGGGTGGCAAGGTTTGGATCTAGCCCAGGCTGAGAGGGGGAAGGAGAGGAGGAGTGTGATTGGATCTCACAGGGGACTGGGTCCTTGGCTTGTGGTTGGCTAGCTGGTTGGCTTGGTTTGGTGGCAGCAGTGGCTGGGAGCTCTGGGAGACCTTCTGCGGGGATTCTGTGGTTATTTAGATGAAGGCCTGTTCCGTTGTTCCCCAGTGAGGAGCCCTATGAAGAGAGACAGCCCATGGTTTTAGGGTGTTTATTGTCATGGTGAAGAGTGGCATGAGTGAATCATACCCAAGCCTCAAGGAGGGGTGAAGTTGAAATGCCTTTGCAGGGAGGAGTGGCTGGGAAGGGGAGTGGCTAAACCTCTAGGTGCCTCATTAACATGGGGATGTCTTGAGGCTACATGACCATACCTCTACCTGTGGATGGGTTTGGGGCATTGCCCTTATGTGACTGATAGTCACAGACCTATGGAATGCTGTAGCCTTGTGTCGGGAGCCTGGTACCCAGTAGCATGGCAAAATGCCTACCATCCCTTGTAGGGTTATTCCCTACTGGGTCTGCCCGGGTTTCAAGCCTTAGCTCAATCAGAAACCAGGCTGACTTTCACAGTCCCATAAGTAAGGTTTACTATTCATAGTGGGTTGGACAACAACTTTGAACTTAAGCTTATATTCTTAGTGCTTTTGCTTGTGAGCCATGTTGGCTGAGAACACATTCAAGAATCTACAGTTGGCTGAGATTTTCCTCAGTACCCTGCAGGAGTTCTATGAAACTTGAATCAATATCAATAACCAACTGTTCGCAGTAATCAAATTCCACCTAGAATGACTGTAAAGTAAAACTCAGTGTGAATTCTTAGAGCAAGGGGCCTTTTCAGATTTTTATCTTTGTATTACCTATTGAAGCGGGAGTGCACACATGTTTACACACATGTCCATCCAGATTTATAGAAATTCACAATGTTCAGTCAGTGACCAACACAATGTGCCAGGTCTGATCTGTCAAATGTCAAGGTGAATTTTTCATTACCTGTGAATTTTTTTAACATAAGGAAGAAAGTGATCATATCAATGTGAGCAACAAAAACCAATCACTTCTTTAGTAGATTAGTGAGTTTGGGGTCAAGAATTCCTGAGCTAATCCAAGCCTTCAATTGTTAAAACCAATGAGCTGATTCTAGATTCAATATAACACTCATATTAAAATGTGGTTATCTGGAGTCTCATAGGTCATGAAAGATCAGTTGTTTCCAGATGTGCATTTATATATAAGGAAGGATAGCTCTGAGTTAAAACTCCATAATGAGAAAGAAGTGTGTGTATTCTGATTCTCAAAAACTGAACCAGAATTCTTCCAATCTGTCATCTTGCCTAAAGATATTAATTACAACAAAATATTGGGGACAATTTTCAGAGTCCTACAGTCACTATATGGCAGAATCAGTTCTTTGGACCAGACACACAGCACCTCCTTCATTTTATTAAAGAGATTGCAAGCAATGGGAAGTTTATTTCTTCTAGCCCTTGAGTTTATATATAGCCAATGGTCTTACCTTACCTCTTAACAAATGTTCTATGGGGCAATAGATTGTGCCACCAGACAGAAAACCTGGTAAGGTCTAGCAGATTTGGGAACCCTGGCAATTCTCATAATTGAGAACAGTAGGCATTTAAATCTACTCCTGACCAGATTCCTGTCCTGAAACACATGACCACAGCACCCCATTGAAAGACTGTGACAATTAGTCACATAAGGACAACACCTGAAATCCTTTCAGATGCAGATGAGGCATCCCTAACATCTTAGACCCAGCCAGTAGAAAGCATCTGCATTTAGATCCCAACCCACCCCAAAATGTAAATAAGGTCTTGTCCACCAGGAATAAAGTGTGTGAGTAATCTCACTAAAAACCATCTGAGAATAATACTCCAGGGAAGAGTATTCTCTCTGGAAGCTTTCTTCCCTGGACCCCAACCTGGCCCAAGCATTTGGTTGCTCAAGTCTACCACAGCCACTTCCTACTTGGTGGCCCCCACCTTGTCCCTTAACCGCCTGCTGTGGCCTTCAACCTGCCTCCAACTCAGCAGCCATGGAAGATGAGGCCTGGCAGCCTGCCATGCTCCAGCTTCCCCTTGGAGTGCTGCAACTCTTTGGCTGCTCAGGCCAGACCAGCACTTTGTGGATCCCTAAAGATCCTTGGTTGAAGACTGGCAATGTTCCACATAGAAAATCATCTAAAAATCTGGTTAGCAGGTTCAGGACCTTGTTTCCTGACTCCTCTTACTCTGCTGTGCCTCTTAAATCCTCTTCACCAAGTCCCCATTTTTAGCTTACTTCTACTGTTCTCATTTTCCTCTAGTCTACCATCAGATGCTGATCATTGCACAGTGAGCCTCTCATTTTCTTTACATAGAACATTGCAGAAGCTCTATTTTTCCATGTATATAGTCAGCAAATTTACCTTGTCTGACTTTCATATTACAGGACTTCTTATTTATTTGTTACCACCCAGCTAGCTTATACAGCCTTTTAACTTCTAGTTTGTATATTCTGCTTTTGTTTTGATCATTTGGCTCCTTGTTTCCTCCTCGGATTTGAGTGACATCATAGGAGATTCAATCTTGTACAGGTGTCTCATGGCAAGCTCCCACTGAGCATATTCCTCTTCCTAGGCTAAGCTAGAAACTGTTTTGTCATTGGACATCATTTCCCGTTCTGTAAATGTGCTAAAGGTTCACATTGCAAACACACACACACACACACACACACACAGGCACGCACACACTGTTCTAGTGTTATAGTGTATGTACCTTTAAGGGAGAGATAGGGCCTGGTTTCTTTACTATTGTGTTCACTGCAAAGTTATGCATATTCTCTGAATTAACTGGGTATTTTTTCTGTAATGGTGCTAGATGGGAAAATCTGTGTTTTATGTCAGCATGTCTTACTCAGTTTTTTTTTCCTACCTCATAAATTTTGATTGGAGATAGTTCTCTCATTGTACATGGAGATCTCCATTATGTCTCACCTGGCTGTCAATTGATCACTTAGGTTCTTTCTTTCTCTCCCCCAACAAGCTGACAAGGAATTATAGAATGGGTATACTGAGTTATACATGGAAAGAAGTGTCTCAGACCCTGTTTCCAAGGTGGAATAATATATCAGGGTTAGCAGGTTGTCATCCTAGGGACACTCTGACTCAGAGGTCAAATAGGCCTTCTTAAAAATTTATTGGTTCATATGAAATAGTAGAAGACTAAGACAAAGCACAATGACTCAGAAAGTAGCAATGTCAACAATTGACCAATGGGAACAAATCCCTGATCAATTCATGGGACCATGGAGTTTCCTGTTATATTTCAGAGATCCTGAAATCCAAAGTTGTTGGGAGATCTCTCCCCAAACTCAGGCAAGTTTACATGACTGATTTTGTTGTCTGTATTGTCATTGATTCTGTTGTCACCCTTCCTCTTGGCTAATGTTTAACTCATATTTTGTATTCTTTAATTTCCCATTGGTTACTTTCTAATTGGGAAGAGAAACAGGGACATCTAAAAGAACAAAATAAACATTTCACCATGTCTTTGTTCTCCTTGCCCTATATATGACTTTTTAAATTCTTCTACATCTTCTCACAGGAAGATTTAATGGCAAGACATTTGCCATTCTCTGATCTAGAGATAATCCATTGCTATTTCTTGATGAATCTTCAATATCTCACAGGGTTCTTTCATTGAACGATGAATTTAAGTAACTATAGTTAGCCTTCTTTATGGATAAAACTGTATTCCATATTCCTAATAGTATAGATTTCCTATCTCTCTACTTCTTACCTATTTCTTCTAAAAGAATTCTTCATATTAACAATTACCAAAACCCATGGATGTTTACAATTATTTTGTACGTACTGTCTCATCATGTGTTAGTATCACCCAGTCTCAATGACCCTTTACTTATTCATCCCAGGCTCGGTTGGTCTGTCATTTTAGACAGCAATTATATTCAGCCTTAAGCAGTTCCCTGAGCACAATTTTCCCTTTGCACTTATTCTGTTATTAATTATCTCACCTACTCATTCATGACAAGCACCAAAGCATCTAGGCTAAAAGTACAGACTACCCTTTCAGACCACCTTGTTTGCCTTTCCAGCAATGCTACTTACCACTGTGTGAACTTGAGAAAGTTTCTTTACCTGCTTTTGTTTCCATTGTTCTTCCAGTGTCTGCGATACAGTAAGTATTTAGTAAATGCTAACTAGCAATGGATTAATTAACTCATTATATATTCAGTATAGATGATAAAGTTTATTTCACCAACATAGTTACTCATTCAAGAGATTTTACCTACCCACTACTGATTGTACATCAACTAACTTACGTGGAACAAGAATGTGTGATGAGTGTTTCAGAGATGAGACCTGTTCTTGGGCTTATAGTACCATGAAAGTGATAGACATGATGGTCATTTAAACCTTGTGAGCAGAAACTATAGCTCAATGGTAAAGGGCTTAGCATATATAAGACTCTAGGGTGGATTCTTATTGCCACAAAAATAAGTTTAACCTATAACTAAATACCTCATCAAAATTGTTTGAACATACTATTTTCTTTGAGAAATGTTAATGTTATTGAGGGAGGGGCTACTTTAGGCTATACACAGATTAGGACCTTTGATGGATATGGCATTTAAGTCAACTACAAAGCATGGAAAAGTACTCCTGTGAAAACAATGACCAGAACAGCCTGAATAAAGGCACCAGATTGTGTTAAGGATAAAGACTATGAGGAATATAAGCATGGTGGAAAACTAGTAAAAGTAGAAAGAATGTTTGGTAAGAAATGGAGAAGGAAAAGGAATTCTGTAAATGGCCTTCGTTTTCCCCATGGTGAATCTCCCTCTGTACCATTTTCTCTCACTTCCATACTCATTCTATACACTGTCTCAGATAGGAAAAGAGATGAAGAATCAACTCAAAACAAGTAATATGATGAGCATAATCCCATATTAATGTTTTACACATACCATAGCATCTTTCCAATTCAATTTATAATTATTGGTGGATTCAATATTCTTTTTTATTGGCCATTGGACTTTTTAGAATCCCATTGAGTCTTTTGCATCTACTGACTCTGTGTATGGAGGTGTTTTATGACAGACAAGGTACCTTCTTGGAAAACACATAGTAATACCTAAATCTTTTAGACAACCGTTGTCATCTTCCATTCCTGTTCCATCATTGTGTGGTTGAAGAATTTATTAATTTACTTGTTTAGGTTTCAGAGTCTTCTTTTAGTTGAATAGATGGTGAAAAAATGTTCACTGTTTTCTTTATCACTGTCTGATTTTATGGAAATTTAACTTTGCTATTAATAGGCAAAATATGCTCCCACATCACAAAGAGACAGCTGCTATTCTCATCTACATCACCAATTTAGACAAATGAATCTTCAGCATCTGGATCCTCACATCTATTGGACACAATGGAGACAATTGGACACACTCTATTGTCTATATTTTTTCTGCAGTCTAGTGCTAGCTTCTCACTAGACTGGTGGTTCAGTGACATTTAAAAATGTCAGGTTAGATTCTTGAAGTATTTTGGATACATTTTTAATCACTCAACACTTTCAGGGCTCTAGACTTCTGTGTTAGCATATTAATTTCCTTTACATTTAGTGCCCTTCAATCTCGGGCAAGCTCTTCAGGGTGCAGCAAAGCAGAAGACAAGCAAAGTCTTCATCTCCCTACTTGCAAGAAACTTCATATCCCAAAGTCGTGAAGTCTGATAATAAACTATTCATAGCATAGCAGTAATAATGCCCTTTAAGTTTTATTCTGTGAAGTGCTGAGGGAAAGGTTATGAAGGTAATATCTATGCATATTATAATTCTAGAATACACAAAGACCTTGTAGTTAGTAGGCCAGGTAAAATGAGGCAGGGGGCATTGATAGCAAGAATGCTTTATAGCTAGTTCTCACTGTGAGACTTGGCTAAAATGAGTCATCAAGCCTAAAGAGAGCTCTGAAGAAACCAAATTTATTCATCCACTTCCCTCTTCAGAGTGCAGAACCAATTGAGGCACATGAATAGTAGTCAAATGGGATCAGAATACTGGCATTGTTGCTGATTAGGACACATTAGAGAAAGTGGCTGGGGCCTGAAGTATAAGTCTTATATTATGTTCCTTTTCTCTAAGACTCAGATTTCCAGACCACATGCAGAGAGCCTGGAGTATGAAAATCAGATGTTTGCCTAGCTTAACCTATAGAGCTTTTGGTCTGGCCGTATCTGTGAGCCCAGTCAGGCTGAAGCAGGGTATAGGACATAGCCTTCTGCTCTTCCTGGAGGCTCAGTTGTCTCTAACTCCCCACCAAGCAGAGGGTTAAGTTCTGTCAGTAACCTGGGTAAAAAGATAGGTCAGAAGGAATGTACTCAGTTATTCTCTGTATGCACTCCAATCCAATCCTGACAGTAAGAGAGTCCATGCTATCTCCTATATACAGTACCATGAGGTGGAATGAATGAAGTACATTCTACTTGATTCTTGGATGAAAAATTGTTAAGAATCACACAAAGAAAGATAACAAGTATGTATCTAAATAAAGAACATCACTTAAGAGTCATTCATCACCTCTGTTCATGTGTTCATTTTAATGTCTCGATTGCCAAAATAACTAAATTCTAAAATACTGTCAATGATTAGCTTTTTAAACAATTTCTTTTATTATACTATATTAAACCATTTCCTTTTTCCTTCCTCAAACTCTCCCATGTACCTCCTTGCCCTTTAATTGTTATATATATGTACACATACATAATTACAACCTGCTTAATCTGTATAATGTGGCTTGTATTTGCATCTTCAAGGTGACCACTTGGTATTGGTTATTAGTATGCTTTTCTCTTGTATGGATTACTTGTAATTATCAACTTGATACAATCTACAATATATTGGAAAAAGATTTGCAGTAAAAGACTGTCTAGATCAACTTGGTCTGTGAGTATGCCTATGGAGGACTCTCTTTGCTACAAAAATTGAAATGTGAAGATCTAGCCCACTGAGGGAAGCACCATTCCCTGGGCTTTGTTTCTGAGTTATGTGAGAGTAGAAAAACCAAGCTGAGAAGTCAGCATTTACACATTAATTTTCTGTCATTGATTACAAATGACATTGAGAGTTGCTTCACATTAGTGCCTTGACTTCTGTGCAATAATACTATAACTGGGATAGTGACCTCAGAGTGTGCCCTTCTCTTCCTAGTTGTTTTTCCTGGTGCTTTTTTCTCACAGCACTAGAAATAAACTAGAACCAACCCAGATTCCTCATACTAGGTTTAGAGATAAAAAGATGAGTAAGACGATGTCTATGCTCAAGACTTACAATTTGATTTAAGAACAGATGTAGATAACATTTATCACAATTTTAGAAGGTATTAAAGGAAGGGTCCTCCTAGTGCTTCACTCAAAAATAATGCAGAAGGGATAAAGATGAACATGTCCACTCTTTGCTTAAAATAAATAGGACAGGTTGCTTGTGGACTCCTATGTCAGACTGAGCTCAAACTCTTGTTCTGCCTTGTCTGCTTAGGGTATAATGTTTTTCTTTCCTACATGTATATAAAGTACATACTATTGTATGTGTATAAAGCACTTGTTTTGCCATGTGTACAGCATGTGTAACATGTATTCAGTGCAAGTGAGATTGATTTAAAAAAATAACTAAAAGGCTCAGAAAATAATCCTATTTACCTTTTTAGTGAATAGCCCATAGAAAATAGACACTTGACTTTAGTACTTCCAGTTTTCTTACACTTTTCAATCTCATGGCATCCTGCCCATTTCTCTGGAATCATGTGTGCAAAGACAGATGTTAAGGGCTTGCATTTAAGGTCAGTAATGTAGGTGAGGGCTGAGATGTAGAAGTTTTTTGCACTTATGCTTGAGGAAGATTGACAGTCAAGATCCACACCAAAGGCATAAATGAAGGCTGATGGTTTCTGACTTCAATCAGTAACTTGGAAAGTTTTGGTCGGTTCTTTTTAGTGTGTTGTTTCAGAATGCTAAATTTTCTCCTTTCTAATTCTGTCATATTCTCAAAGTATACTCACTCTTAATGATTTAAAAGATTAAAGCATAAAACATAACTTAATTTGCTTTATAATGCTTTAATATGTGTTCATATAAATGTAAATTGAAACAGTTATAATAAATGAATGAAATTATTTCTTTCAAAAATTAATTCAAAAATCCTCAAATATGTTGATATTAAAATAGAATTTCAATTATAATTGCTTTAATCATATCAAGATATTAACAAGTAAATTGAAATTTCTTATACTTAAATGAACTATTTTATTTGATTTCTTCGCAGATCTATGCAAATTTAACTCAAATTTCCAACTTTTTAAAAAGCAGTAACATTTTCTATTCTGCCATATAATGTCTAATGTAAAAACATGACCATATTTCATATCTGCCCATGTATAGAAAAAATCCATCAGAATAGTTTGGTATGGGAAAATGTTTCTTCACCATTCAATGCAACTAATGTAAACACCTCACAAACTCTGCAATTGAGAGAAGGAAGATGAAAATAGTCAAGCAAAGACATGTTTCTCTCACACTGTGGAGAACAAGTCTTGAGGTTCTCCTGCAGAGATGACAGAGAGGAAAGGTCACACACATTAATTTGCCGTTTTTTCTTTTCCTGCTGCAGGCTCTACTGCTACAGTCCTTTAGAATTTGTCTCTAACATTGGCAGTGACACACCTGCAAGCCTTCATGGCATTCAGATGCACTGACCTTTTCATTGAAGGAGCACAGAGCAAAACATGTACAGAAGTATTTCCCTGAGGCTTGAACACACAGGAATGCAATCTCATACTCGGGTTATGTCAAAGCTGAGTTCTGGATGTTAAACAGTAGAGGTGGTTGCATATTCTTTTAATCAATGCATTTTTATAATGCACATGAGCCAAGATGTTCACTCTTGTTGCCTAGCCCTAAAGATAGGTGCACAGGGACAGGGTGAGGATTAATGCAACCTCAGTATAAAATTAGTAAGGAGTCCTTGTAATAAGGAGGTGGGAAACAAAATCTGTAGGAATTCAACCCCTTCTAATATTTGACAAAAATATTAAAAGTCCAAAGTGTCTGGTTAAAACAATGCCATAACACACACACACACACACACACACACACACACACACACACACACTATGAGCAAGTGAGAGAACATATAAACAAGAGAGTCACTACCCTGACTTGCCTGTGAGTGAATTATACTCTGCCATATGAAAAAGGAAAAATATATATCTTTTCTTGCACCTGACCTAAGTGGAGCATAAAAGTGCCTGCAGAAGACCCATCTGAAAATAATCAGTAATAACCTCCCTCCAGAGGCTGCTGGAGTCAGCACTTTCTCAGATTCACCATGTTATAGAGGCATTCAAAATTTCACCATGATATACTGGGTCATTAAGGTAAAACTTAAATTGCTAAACAATGCAGATTACTTGCCCTCTGTCTCATTGAATGACCCTGATAGATTTTCCAGCATGGTTTTAGAGAAGACACAAGTCTGGCTGACATGAGCTCTGAGCATGTGAATACTTCACTGAGGATTACAGGCATTACGAAGTTCTAGTAGAGAGGTACACTTCACTCATACGGGTGCCAGTCATTTAGAAGTAATACTGAATATATCAGTCCAAACAATATTCATTGATTATGGAACAAGTATTTACCAGATTTCTATTATGTGACCAACATAATTCTTGCCAAAGACAGTGACAACCTGATTAAAGTTTTACCCTGATGGAGCATACATTTGTCAAGGTGGTAGACAGTGGACAATGTTTTGCTTAAATACACAACACTTGAGATGATAAGACAATCAAATAAGGAAAGCTGGAGGGATGGTTCAGTGAGTATAAGCACTTACTGCTCCTGTACAGTTCAGTTCCTAGCACACACATGATATCTGACAAATGCTTGTCATTTTAGTTCCAGAGAATCTAATGCCCTTTTTTGAGCTCCACAGGCACACATGGGGTAGACATATATACACTCAGACACGCACATGTGCATATAATTTAAATAAATCAAAAAAAGAAAGAAAGAAAGAAGAAAGAAAGAAACAAAGAAAGAAAGAAACAAAGAAAGAAAGAAACAAAGAAAGAAAAAGAAAAATCAAGAAAGGCCAGGGTGAAAGGACAAACTTGGGTGGCATTCAATATTAGGTTAGTTGGCCAGAGTTGATCTCAGAGCTAACATAGAGAACTAAACAGAATGAAGATGGTGTAGGTCATGAGTGTACCTGGGTATAAATAAGGACAGAGCCGATAAAAGAAATATTTGAAAATACATAGATCAAACACAAGAGATAACAGAAAAGGTGAGGGCAGGAGGGCAGACAAGTAAGACTAGGGTAAAAGTGAACCAGATAAGAGAAGTGGGGATTCCCAGGGCAATGTGAATTCTTCCCTCATTCTGAATGAGATGTCACTCCATCTCAGGGTTTCTGACAAGGAATGCAGTTACTTTACATGTTTACTGAAGCTATAGCTCTAGATTCCTTTGGAAGATATTAGTGAAGAAGAGTTGATGTAGAGGAGGCAGCTCAAGGCTGCTACAAAGACCGTGAGCAGGAATGGTACAAACAGATGTGGTCCACACTTAACCACCCAAAAGGGTCTAAACTCTCTTTAAAGTACATTGCATGTTCAACTTTACAAGTACTTATAGTGACTTCGTGAAACATGCATTTAATATTCTGCCTATTATGCAGATGAGAAAATATAGGCAGAGGATTTACATAAATGAATGACTCAGGGTCATACAAAGAATTGGAGGTTTACATCAGGCCAGTGACCTTGGAGGTAGTTGGCCGAAGGCATATAGGCACCATAAGAAATGCTGATGAAATATTTTTAATTCCTCAATAAGCATAGCCATTTATTATTTGTTTCTATAACCTCAGGCTGAAGTCTAAATAAATTATTCTATGCAAATTTCAGAACTACCCTATAAATGAGCTACATATATTCTTCATATTTTACAGTAGGGTTAAAGAAAACTCAGACAATGTGGATGATTTGTCCATGACTGCAGCTGGTTAATGATCAACTTCTGCCTGAACCTATAGCTTATGAGCCCAGTCTCTATACTTCGGTGCATTTCTGTTTGTTTCTTTATCCATGTCTATATTATATTGGATCTTTTAACATCATTACCAAATTTTTGATTCCATGTTTTTCCTTGGAACTGGAGAGCACACTTGATTTTAGTTAGTTCCTACAAGAAACCTTATCTGGTCTTTTTCTCTTTTCATTTTTAGTACTTAAAGAACTCAAGAAGTTAGACCTCAAGGAACCAAATAACCCTATTAAAAATGGGGTCTAGAGCTAAACAAAGAATTCTCAACTGAGGAATATCAAATGGCTGAAAAGTATCTAAAGAAATGTTCAACATCCTTAGTCATCAGGGAAATGTAAATCAAAACAACCCTGAGATTCCACCTCACACAAGTCAGAATGGCTAAGATAAAAAACTCAGGTAACAGTAGATGCTGGTGAGGATGTGGAGGAAGAGGAATACACCTCCATTGTTGGTGGGATTGCAAGCTGGTATAATGACTCTAGAAATCAGTCTGGCAGTACTTCAGAAAATTGGACATAATACCACCTCAGGACCGAGCTTTATCACTACTAGGCATATACCCAAAAGATGCTCCAAATTCTAACAAGGACACATGCCCCACTATGTTCATAGCAGTCTTATTTATAAGAACCAGTAGTGGGAAAGAACCCAGATCTCCCTCAACAGAGGAATAGATACAGAAAATGTGGTACATTTACACAATGGAATACTACTCAGCTATTAAAAACAATGACTTCGAGCCAGCGGAAGGAGGGCTCCAGATGCAGGGACTGAGAAAAAGCCAGGAGGTAACAGCCTGCCTGCTTTGACCTGTGGCGGGAGACCTCTGCATGGACCACCAGGCCTCCATAGCCAAACACCGCAGAGAGATAGGGAGTAGCCCACTTGTGTGGAAAAGCCAGCAACAGGAGGGCTCCAGACTCATGGACTGAGGAAAAGCCAGGAGGTAACAGCCTGCAGGCTTCCACCTGTGGCAGGAGACCTCTGCCTGGGCCACCAGGCCTCCATAGCCAAACAGCACAGGGAGAAAGCTAGTTGCCCACTTGTGTGGAAAAGCCAGCAACAGGAGGGCTCCAGAGGCAGGGTCTGAAGAACAGCGGGAGAGAGAACTGGTTTCCCAGGAATATTGACATCTGGGCTTGAAGGAAAGAGAAGCCACACTCAGAAAGAGAAAGACGAGCTAACACCAGAGATAACCAGATGGCGAAAGGCAAGGGCAAGAACATAAGGAACAGAAATCAATACTACTTGGCTTCATCAGAACCCAGCTCTCCCATCACAGCCAGCCCTGGATACCCCAACACACCAGAAAAGGAAGACTCAGACTTAAAATCACTTATCAAGAGGATGATAGAAGATTTTAAGAAGGAAATAAATAACTCCCTTAAAGAAATACAAGAGAACACAGGTAAACAATTAGAAACCCTTAAAGAGGACACACAAAAATCCCTTAAAGAATTACAGGAAAACACAATCAATCAAATGAACAAAACCATTCAGGAATTAAAAACAGAAATAGAAACAATAAAGAAATCACAAAGGGAGACAACCCTGGAGTTAGAGAACATAGGAAAGAAATCAGGAGTCATAGATGCAAGCATCACCAACAGAATACAAGAGATGGAAGAGAGAATCTCAGGTGCAGAAGATGCCATAGAAAACATGGACAGAACAGTCAAAGAAAACACAAAATCTAAAAAGCTCCTAACCCAAAACATCCAAGATATCCAGGATGCAATGAGAAGACAGAACCTGAGGGTAATAGGTATAGAAGAGAGTGAAGACTCCCAACTTAAAGGACCACTAAATATCAACAAAATTATAGAAGAAATCTTCCCTGACCTAAAGAAAGAGATGAACATAAATATACAAGAAGCCTACAGAACGCCAAATAGACTGGACCAGAAAAGAAATTACTCCTGTCACAGTATAGTCAAAACACCAAATACACAAAAGAAGGAAAGAACATTAAAAACAGTAAGGGAAAAAGGGCAAGTAACATATAAAGGCAGACCTATCAGAATTGCACCAGACTTCTTACCAGAGACTATGAAAGCTAGAAGATCCTGGGCAGATCTCATACAGACCCTTAAAAGAACACAAATGCCAGCCCAGGCACCAAAACCCAGTAAAACTCTCAATAATCATAGAGGGTGAAACCAAAATATTCTATGACAAATCCAAATTTTCACAATATGTTTCCACAAACCCAGCCCTACAAAGAATAATACATGGAAAACGCCAACACAAGGAGGGAAACTACACTCAAGAAAAAGTAAGAAAGTAATCTTTAAACAAACTCAAAAGAAGATAGCCACACAAACAATATAAACATCAAAAATAACAGGAAATAACTATCACTATTCTTAAATATCTCTTAACATCAATGGTCTCAACTCTCCCATAAAAAGATATAGACTGACAGACTGGATCCATAAACGGGACCCAGCATTTTGCTGAATCCAGGAAACGCACCTCCTTTTTAAAGAGAAACACTACCTCAGAGTAAAGGGCTGGAAAACAATTTTCCAGGCAAATGGCCACAAGAAACAGACTGAAGTAGCCATTCTAATATTGGACAAAATCAACTTTCAACCAAAAGTCATCAAAAAGGATGAGGAAGGACACTTCATACTCATCAAAGGAAAAATCTACCAAGAAGAACTCTCAATTCTGAACATCTATGCACCGAATGCAAGAGCTCCCACTTTCATAAAAGAAGCTCAAAGCACACATTGCACCTCACACAATAATAGTGGGAGACTTCAACACCCCACTATCAACAATGGACAGATCTTGGAAACATAAACTAAACAGAGACACAGTGAAACTAACAGATGCTATGAACCAAATGGGTTTAACAGATATCTATAGAACATTTCATCCTGCATCAAAAGAATATACCTTATTCTCAGCACCTCATGGTACCTTCTCCAAAACTGATCATATAATTGGTCACAAAACAAACCTCAACAGGTATAAGAAGATTGAAATAATCCCATGGCTGCTATTAGATCACTATGGATTAAGGTTGGTCTTCAATGGCAACAACGAGAACAGAAAGCCCACATACACATGGAAGCTGAACAATGCTCTGCTCAGTGATAACTTGGTCAAGGAAGAAAGAAAGAAGGAAATTAAAGACTTCCTAGAATTTAATGAAAATGAAAGTACAAGTTACCCAAACCTATGGGACACAATGAAAGCAGAGTTAAGAGGAAAACTCATAGCTCTGAATGCCTCCAAAATGAAACTGGAGAGAGCATACACTAACAGCTTAACAGCACATCTGAAAGTTATAGAACAAAAAGAAGCTAATACACCCAAGAGGAGTAGAAGGCAGGAAATAATCAAATTAAGGGCTGACATCAACCAAGTGGAAACTAAAAGAACTATACAAAGAATCAACAAAACCAAGAGCTGGTTCTTTGCGAAAATCAACAGGACAGATAAACCCTTAGCCAGACTAACCAGAGGGCACAGAGACAGTATCCAAATTAACAAAATTAGAAATGAAAATGGAGATTTAACAACAGACTCTGAGGAAATTAAAAAAATCATCAGGTCCTACTACAAAAGCCTATATGCAAGAAAATTGGAAAATCTGGTGGAAATGGACAAGTTTCTAGTCAGATACCAATTACCAAAGTTAAATCAGGATCAGATAAACCATCTAAACAGTCCCATAACCCCCAAGAAATAGAAGCAGTCATTAACAGTCTCCCAACCAAAACAAGCCCAGGACCAGATAGGTTCAGTGCAGAATTCTATGAGACCTTCAAAGAAGACCTAATACCAATATCTTCAGTCTATTCCACAAAATAGAAAAGGAAGGAATACTGCCCAATTCATTCTATGAGGCTACAGTTACACTGATACCAAAGCTCCAAAAAGACCCAATGATAAAAGAAAACTTCAGTCCAATTTCCCTTATGAATATCAATGTAAAATAATCAATATAATTCTTGCAAACCAAATCCAAGAACACATCACAACGATCATTCACCATGATCAAGTAGGCTTCATCCCAGGGATTCAGGGATGGTTCAATACCCAGAAATCCATCAATGTAATCCACTACATAAACAAACTCAAAGAAAAAAACCACAACGTCATTTCATTAGATGCTGAAAAAGCATTTGACAAAGTTCAACATCCCTTCATGATAAAAGTCTTGGAAAGATCAGGAATTCAAGGAGCATACTTAAACATAGTAAAAGCAATATACAGCAAACCAGTGGCCAACATCAAACTAAATTTACTTGAAGTTCTAGCTAGAGCAATCAGACAACAAAAGGAGGTCAAAGGGATACAAAAAGGAAGAAATCAAAATATCACTATTTGCAGATGATATGATGGTATACTTAAGTGACCCGAAAAACTCCACCAGAGGTCTGCTACAGCTGATAAAGAACTTCAGCAAAGTGGCTGGATACAAAATTAACTCAAGCAAATCAGTAGCCTTCCTATACTTGAATGGTAAACAGGCTGAGAAAGAAATTAGGGAAATGACACCCTTCACATTAGTCACAAACAATATAAAATATCTTGGTTGAATCTAACCAAACAATGAAAGAGCTGCATGACAAGAACTTCAAATCTCTGAAGAAAGAAATCGAAGAAGACCTCAGAAGATAGAAAGATCTGCCATGCTCCTGGATTGGCAGGATTAATATAGTAGAGGTAGAGTCTTGGGAGGAAGAGATGAGGGGGAGAGGAAAAACGGGGCAGGATCAGGTATGGGAGGAGACAGAATGATATACAGAGGTTCAGGAAATTGATCAGAGGTGTGTAGCAATGGGCATGGGGATCTGGGGATGGTAGCCCTAAGAAAGTCCCAGTTGCCAGTAAAACAAGAGGTTACCAGAACTCAACTGGGATGACGTTAGCTGAAATGCCCAACAGAGGGGTGGTACCTGTAGAGACCATATCCAGAAGTTAGGCCTGCTATAGCTGTCTCCTGAGAGACTCTGCCAGAGCCTGACAAATACAGAGGCGGATGCTCTCATTCTACCATTGGATTTAGCACGGGGACCCCAACGGAGGAGTTAGGGAAAGGACTGAAGGAGCTGAAGGAGTTTGCAACCCCATAGGAAGAAGAACAATATTAACCAACCCTACCCCCAGAGTTGCCAGGGACTAAACCACCAACCAAAGAGTACACATGGAGGGACCCATGACTCCAGCAGCATATGTAGCAGAGGATGGCCTTATCTGGCTTCAAAAGGAGGAGATACCTTTCGTCCTGTGAAGGCTCCATGCCCCAGTGTAAGGGAATGCCAGGGAGGTGAGGCGGGAGTAGATGAGTGGGTAGGTGGGGAAGTACCCTCATAGAAGCAGGGGGGAGGGGGATTGGATAGGGGATTTGCAGAGGGTAAACCAGGAAAGGGGATAATATTTGAAATGTAAATAAAATATCCAATAATAAAACAGAAAATTGCATTGTATGCATTCACTGTGCATAACGTTATATAATATGAGGACACTTTCACACAAGTATACATATTTTGACCATATCATTTCATACTATATATAGCTGCACGTGTTAATGGAAAATTCTGTATCTCCCAAACACATGCTGAATGGCTAATGCCTGAGTGTCTCTCAGTGTGGTTGTGTCTGAAGATGACATCTTTATGAGAGAAATGATCATCTAAATGATGATAATAGGCCCAGAGAATTTGAGCTTGTATATGCTTCCCTCTCCTTTTCTCCTGTCTTCCCATTCTTTCTCCACTCCTCCATGATTGGCCACAGAATAGGTAGCTGGCACTGTGGTCGATCTTAGATATCTAGCCTCCATAATAAACCTCATTATTTAACCAAGTTGTCTGTATGTTTTTAGAGCAGCTGAGCAAACTAAATTAATACTTTTAATATGCTACACTGTGGATTTATATGATGTTGTATTTCATTATAGACATTATACTTGTTTTATACCTTGCTTTATTATCTCATTCTACCAGTCTGTTTCCATGATTTATGTTTGTCCCATTCATCACATATTTGAAGACACATATTCAGCACACAGTAAGCATATAATAATACATAGGATGCATGTACACGTGAGTGAATAACTCCAGCAATGCTGAAAATCTGTAATTGTCAAGTAATGGGATTCCCTAACCCAGCTACAGACTGCTTAATCAATATCTATTGTGAGCCTCTTCTCAGGTCCAGGGGGAGATCTGACCCATTAGCTTTGTAATCTAACTGCTTTCCTAAAGTGACCTTGGTTTTGGACAAAAGCTCTTGGGAAACCCTGGGCAGGTCACCTTTCTTCTTTGTATTCTGGTTGCCTCATCCATATGGATATCATTTGGGCTTCAGTGGCTCTGTCAAAAGAAAATTCCAAAGATCATCAGCTATCATGAAGATTAAAAGAAAAGGATGCATCAGGAATCTTTACAGGTCAGTAATTCATCTAAAAATAAAGGAGGAATTCTCAGCATCTCTCAGCTATGGCTATGGAGACAGAGAAAGCAACCAATCAATTGCCTCCATATGTCCATCTCTAGATCTGGGAAACTTCTCCAGGCAGTGGCTATGTTTTTAAACCCCTTTCAACAGCCTGTTCATGTGTAGAAGCATTGCAGATCACATTCTGGTGTTAGCATGCTTATGGCCTTTACAGAAGGACAATGACTTGAATATTCCACAAAGCAAATGCCAGTTCTAAAGATGCGAGGAACTGAATTGGTTGACTTGTACAAGCCACTGCCAGAAGGATAAAACTGAAAAGATAGGTTTGACAATATTTTATACTGTTTGGGCCATTTTTCCCCTACTTTATTTGCTGTTTTAAATCTATGGACTGTGCATCCACAGGCTTCCTGTTTGGATAATACAAAACAACCCCCCTAAGTAGCTAACTTGACAGGTTCCCATTTGCACCTGGGCTGCCAGGAGCTATGTCATAACTCCTGTTTCTGCATGTTTACAGTTATGAATCTGTGATTCATTAGTTCATTTATTCACTCAATTCAGCCAGCTGTGATTTTGTTTCTCATGTGATTTCTCAGCAAGAAAGATGAGCAAGCATATTTCTGTGCTGAAAATGCTCTCAGTACAAGAGAGCAGACAAGTAAAAGATGCAGTGGAGACACAGTGGACAGCACGTTTCCAAGACGGAAGTGCATAATACTCTTCATGGAGCTAAAGCCCTCTTTGCTTGGGCTTGGGTGTCCAACTTATCACAACAGATCTGCCTCTCGGATTTAATTTCCACTTTTATTATATTGAAACACTCAATATTCAACTATGCTTATTACTGAATATCTTGTTAATTCTATTGTTCAAAACGGTTTGGTTAGACGAGGTCTTACAAGATTTCCCAGATTCCCTATAATATTCATCCTGGAGTGTAGGCTGTACCTGTTTGGGAGGTAGTATATCAGAATTACTAGAAAACTAGAAGTTAGAGAGAGATTGGACTAAAGGTTCCCACTCCACTCCTTACTGTTTCTATTTCCCTGGAAAATAACATTTAAAACTCAATGACCCTAAATTTTCTATGTCAGAAATAGTATTTATCATGGCAGTTTATTCTTAGAGTGCCTGGGAAATGAAATTTAATTAAAAAAAATCATGACTGTGAGTAAATATTAGAAACTCTAGTAAATGTATACATTTGTTAAGAAACTATTGGTTAATGTATACTAACTAGCAGGTGAAAATATTTCAAGGCTTTGCAGCCATGGATGATTTTACAGGGCAAGGAGAGGCCCTTGGGCCAGAGGGTGTTCGATGCCCCAGTATAGGAGAATGGCAAGGAGGGAAGATGAGAGTGGGTGGGTGGGTGGGGGGAATACCCCCATAGAGGCAGGGGACGGGGGAGGGAATAGGGAGGTTCCAAAGGAGAGATCTGGAAAGGAGGAAACATTTGAAATGTAAATAAAGTATTAAAAAAAAAAGAAAAAATAAATAAATTAAATACTCAAGTAGTTACTGCTATGTTCTGAATAAAAGATGGTTAATATACATGCAAAAAAATCAAGAAGTATTTTTGGCTTTTGCAATTTGAGGAGGGGAAGGGTCCTGGTGACCTACCTATAAAAAGGGATACTGATTGGAATCCTCTAACACAGAAAAGAGCTGTTAGAACAAAACTCATACAACTAAAATGCCTTTAGAGTTGAGGTGGAGAAGCCCTGGTTTGGCAAAGGCATCAGTTTATGGTGACAGGAGATATAGTTGGTAGATACTTATTCATTGACTCAGAACTTTGTCAATCTCCTTCTTCTCAGTTATCTTCTTCCTCCTCTTCCTCTTCCTCCTCCTCCTCCACCTCTTTTTCTTTCTTTCCTTCTTTCTTTCTTTCTTTCTTTCTTTCTTTCTTTCTTTCTTTCTTTCTTTTTCTCTGTACTGGCTAGTTTTGTGTGTCAACTTGACACAAGCTGGAGTTATCAAAGAGAAAGGAGCTTCAGGGGAGAAAATGCCTCTATGAGATCCAGGTGTAAGGCATTTTCTCAATTAGTGATCAAGAGCAGAGGGCCCCTTGTGGGTGGTACCATCTGTGGGCTGGTAGACTTTGTTTCTATAAGACAGCAGGCTGAGCAAGCCAGGAGAAGCAAGCAAGCCAGGAAGGGACATCCCTCCATGGCCTCTGCATCAGCTCCTGCTTCCTGACCTGCTTGAGTTCCAGAACTGACTTTCTTTCATGATGACCAGCAGCATGGAAGTGTAAGCTTAATAAACCCTTTCCTCCCCAACTTGCTTCTTGGTCATGATGTTTGTGCAGGAATAGAAACCCTGACTAAGACACTTTCTTTCCTCCTCCTCCTCCTCCTCCTTCCTCTTCTTCTGGAAACTGAATATGTTTTCAAGACCCCTCCCTTTAACTAAGGAATAGAACTTTTGGTTGTCTGAAAAATGATGTCTTGTAAACCAGGTATGAAGAGGAAGGCTGAATATGACAATTTTGCATTATTTCAAGGAAAATAATTCAGACCTAGTACATAGTAAAAGGGAATCTGTAAAAGAATGGAAAAATGATGATTGCATATGAAAAGTAGAGAGATTGTTGTCACTGTGATACAGAAAGGAGGGGTTTATGACAAACATGGCTAACATAGTAAACCTCCACTCAACTTCTCAGTTTAGAGAATGTTCTGTGTGTGTATGCTTTCACAATGACCAATTAGTACTGCAAAACCAATTGGTGTGTTGTTTCCTAAGGAGAACCACCTCTTCCAGTCTCAACTTTCTTCAGATGTCTGTAGTTCTTTAGAGTTGAAGCCTCATGAGCTTTTCCCCATTCACTTTGAAATGTCTGTTGGTGTCATCCTTTTTTGGACCACATTTGGACAGTAATGTTGGTAATACCTTATCTATGTAGCTTCTGACATTACCAGGATATACAGTCTCTCAATAATATCCTTGATCCTTTGGCTTTCCCAGTATTTTCTCTCCCTTTCCAGAACATTTCCTTAGGTGCTTGAGTATTCTGAAGATATATCCACTGGGACTGAGATTCAGAAACTCTGAGTTTTGTTTGGCTGTACTTTTCTTGAATGGTCTCTACTATTATAAAGAGTTTTCTTGATGACAGGTGAGGGCTACACTTATCTGTGCATATCAGGATGAATGTTTATAGGTTGCTGTTAGAGATTATGCTACTTTACTAAAGTGAAGCAATTTTTAAGATGTCAGTTCTATACCATTTTTTCCTAGTCTCAGTGAAGAATATTTCTTACTTCATCTCTGCTCCATTAGACTCTGGATATACAACCTGCATACTCCTACAGTGAGGAACCTTGCTTACCTCTCCCTTTTTATATTGTCTGCCACTCTACCTGAGATTAAGGTACTTGTTCCAAGGCATCTTTTGTGTATCTAATGAAATAAGCACTTGGTGTTTATTTATTCACATGGTGAATTATAGTTCTTGATTTGTGCATGTTGAACAATTCTTCCATCTTTGGGTTGAAGATTAATAGTAATAAGGTAGACAGGAACATTAAGAGAAGTCTAAATCTATGAAAGGCATGTAAGAAGATGGAATGAATGAAATTAGGAACCTAGATAAGGGCTTAGCTATGATAATCCACACAGATAGAACCAAATATTATGAAAATTTATACGTATGTATTTATTTTTAAATATCTATGTAAGAATATTAGAAAAACAAATTATCATACAGAGCTTTGAGCTCGTGACCTTGTCAATCTGGACAACAGTCACTGTGCCTTTGGAGAATAGAGCTGATAGGTGTGCAATTAAGCCATTGTACTTTGCATTTCTTTAAGAAATTTAGTACTGTGAAAAAAAGCCAGAGAAGTATCATATATCAGAATCAGTGTTCAAGCATGAATCCAGTTGCCATTACTATGTAACAACATAAATATTCTCTTCAGCTCTAGACAAGCTGGAGTTTGGTTATGGCACTTATTTTGTTCAGTTTAGATTGGAAGAAACTGGTGTCGGCGTCAGTTCATCCAGGATGAATTGAAACAGAGAGAAAATAGCACTTGCACATAGAATACTTTAATATTAAGTTTGTAAGAAGAGTACAAATAAATACTATAACTCAACTGAAAACTATATACAGTGAGCTATATACACTGAAGAGTATATACAGAAATATTGGTGATTACTACAATAAAAAGTTATCTCATAATTCTTGGTAAAAATATTCAAGATATGAATTCCACTTCAGACAACAAATATGGGAAGTGTCTTGGAGAATAAAAATTAACCTTGATTAAATCTCCAGAATAAAAGTTTGTCATCTCAGTTGTCTTTCTACCAATACCTCAACTTTTAAATAAATTTTATTTTCTTCTTCTGGATCAGGGAGTCACAGAGTAGTCTTTAAAGAGCAGAGGCGGTAGATCCATAGGTTCTACCAGCAGGTTCATACTTATTATTTCTAGCTCCAGTTCAGTATTGAAAAAGGAAAACCATAAAGTTTCTAATTCTTTCTGCAATTTTTTTTAATTAAAATAAGGAAAAGTGAAAAAATATAAGATAACACAAAGAAAAGGACTAATTTCTTAGACATTTAGCTATAGTAGAGACATTGAAGTTTAAACTTGGGGGGTTTTGAACTTATTTTCATTGTTTTTAATGAAGTACACATGTCTTTGTGTTGGTCTGTATGTATGAGGACAGATGCTGATGTAGCTCAGCTTGTGCTGTTAACTGATATGCAACTGCTGTGCTTACCTCTGGATGCAAGCTGGAGCACATTCATTATTAGTGAATGTTGACTACAATTAATTATGGAAATGTCATTGCTGACATGGCTGAGACATCTGCAACTTCCATTTCTGCTCTGATAATATGAACAAGTGAGGAAGGATCACCACCAATGTCTCAGCTCTCCTCCTCATCCTATGATTAGTCTTTCCAGTTGCTTTAGCAAGATGATTTGACACCAATCAGAGGCTGATTCTGGTTTTCTATAGAACAGATACATGTTTGGTGCTGGGACTTACAAACTTTCTTTTAATATTCTGTCTTGAACTTGAATACTTGTCAGGAGATACTGGTGGATTTAAACCACACCATAATCAAGATGAGAAGCTAGAAGTGCAAATCGTAACTTTCCAGAGCTTCTAAGCACTGTGCTTCTGAGGATTTTCCACAGTTCACAGAAAGCTAGTGATGGGATTTCTCTGTGGCAGCAGCCTCTTTCATTATTGGGGGATTTGCATTAATGACAAGACTGCCCAGCTGTTGAGGAATTGTACACTGTGCCATGTTCCTTTTCAGTGCCCTTGGGCCAACTCTAGAACTAAGCCCCTCACTCCCAAGGTGCCACACTGCACATGCTCTATCACTCTTGACACTGCACTGTTGCTTGGCAACAGCAATCCTGATTTCCCGTGTAAGAGATGGGAAAGAGACAAATGGATAACCAGGAAAACCTGCAGCCTTGTAATTCCTCATACCATTTGTAGAAAGGGAAAATGTGACTCTCAGCCTCAATGCTATCTCACAACTGCAGCCTGGAGGTATTTTCATTACACAAAAAGACTTTCCGTGTCAATCACAGTTAAAGTCAGGGGCCACATTAGTACCCAAAGCTTCAAAGGTTCAGATAGTAAATCTGTATTTAGTAACCTGGTTACATTTCTGGAAACTAGGACTATTAATAGCAAATACTCTGAAAGTTAAGATACAGGAGCATTGATGGAGGTAAATCAGTTAATCACTTGCTTAATATTCATTGAGGATTTTTTTAGGAGTAGTAATAGCTACCATTTTGTAAACACTTTCTACATGTGGAACTTCATGCTTAATGCTCATATATATCACTGTGTTTAATGGGCATGAGACTCTTGTGAGACAGGACCCTTAATTGTGCCTTAGAGGTAAGAAAATTACTGTTCAAGCACATTGAATAAATGGTTCATTTTTATGCAGTGTCAGATTTGAACCTAAGGCTGTTTGACTCTGAGTCTCTTAACTTGTTAAATCATCTTTCTTCTTTACCTGAAGTTCACTTGTCCCTTGTTGGACTCTTAGTCATTTCACAAATCACAGTTACTCCTTGGATTCTAATGATTTAGTAGAATAGCACAAGGTTGACCAGTTAGGGCTGCCTGCTTGATTAATTCTAATCATATCCTTTAACTTCATTGTATATTATATTAAATCTTAGATTCAAACATTGGCTCCAGTACTAACAAGCTTGTGGTAACACTGTTGAATTGAATTGTATTGTTCATAATTATTAATCTGTAGTGAATATGCCAGTTTCATCTGTGAAGAAGAAAGAGGGTTACTGAAATTGGTTTGTTTTTGTTTTTGTTTTTGTTTTTGTTTTTCCTTTTGCAAGGCAGCATGTTAGCATGTCACAAGAATATGTCTGCAAGATATATGAGAATCCTGGCTCAAAGGTATAGACTTTATCATTGTCAATCCTGCAGGTAATAGGAGCTTCATGCTCACATGAGTTTTCCTTAACCCACTCACTATTCAGGAAGCATCTGTATTTTCACTGGGGCTACATCACATCTAAGAATATGAAAGAGATTTTCCAATAATTGAATTAAGAGTAAATGTTATTACACTATTCAGGAAAAATGCTTTCTATGCTTAGAAGGGAGATACTAACTCTACCTTCTTAAGCAAATTACAAAACAGAAAATTTGAAAAATCAGAAGAATGGTTGCTTCAAAATGTGTAAGAATCCATGCAACATACATAAACAATAACGTAATTATTTCTCATGCATATATAAAAAAAGTTTTATGAAAAATTTTTCTGTGCTCTGTCATAGAGGTAATAATTGATTCATGGTTCATGAGCGAGTACATGAAATAATGCATATATGCATGGATGGAAGCTAATACTAGGATGCTAAGAGTGGACTTAAAGGGATAGCCAAACAGTGCTGGGAGAAAGCTAGCCTCCCAGGAGTGTGGAAAAGCCCATGAGAGGGGGTAAGAGGAGCAAGACTGCTCAGCAGAACTCACCCAGAAACCTTGGGACACAGGGACTGAGGAACAGCCAGAGAAAAGAGCCTTCTGGTTTCCATCTGTGACGGGAGACTTCTGCCTGGGCCATTAGGGCTCCATAGCCAAATAGCGCTGGGAGAAAGCTAGCCTCCCAGGAGTTTGGGCAAGCCTGTCTGTTCAGAGAGACCCACCTGGAATACCCAGGACATATGGACTGAGGAGTGGTTTTCTGGTTTCTTTCGGTGGCCGGGGAACAGATTCTGTAACACAGGGCCCCATACTCAAATAGTGCTAGGAGAGAGATGGTATCCCAGGAGTGCCAACACACCTTCAAGCACAGGCAAGACTACCACTTCTGTTCAAATTCACTGGACCAAGATGAACCCTTGCAGAGCCATCAGGGCCCGGGAACCAAGGGGCAGCTGGTGACTAGATCCTTCTGGTTTCTGTCTGTACCCCAGAGCTGACCATGTACCACAGCTCTCCAAACCCAAATTCCTCTTAGAGAGAACTGGTCTTCAAGGAATATTGACACCTATGCATGCAGGAAATAAAAGCCACAGTCAGAGAGAACAAGACCAGCTAACACCAGAGATAACCAGATGGCGAAAGGCAAGGGCAAGAACATAAGGAACAGAAACCAAGGACATTTGGCATCATCAGAACCACGGCAAGCCCTGGATACCCCAACATAACAGAAAAGCAAGAATCAGACTTAAAATCACACCTCATGAGGATGACAGAAGATTTTAAGGAGGAAATTAATAACTCCCTTAAAGAAATACAAGAGAACACAGGTAAACAACTAAAAGATCTTAAATAGGAAACACAAAAATCCCTTAAAGAATTTCAGGAAAACACAATCAAACACACAAAGGAAATGAACAAAACCATCCAGGAATTAAAAATAGAAATAGAAACAATAAAGAAATCACAAAGGGAGACAACCCAGGAGTTAGAAATCCTAGGAAAGAGATCAGGAGTCATAGATGCAAGCATCACCAAAAGAACACAAGAGATAGAAGAGAGAATCTCAGGTGCGGAAGATACCATAGAGAACATTGACACAACAGTCAAAGAAAACACAAAATGCAAAAAAGTCCTAACCCAAAAGACCCAGGTTATCCAGGATACAATGAGAAGACAGAACCTGAGGATAATAGGTATAGAAGAGAGTGAAGATTTCTAACTAAAAGGACCAGTAAATCTCTTCAGCAAAATTCTAGGGGAAAACTCCTCTAACCTAAAGAAAGAGATGAACATAAATATGTAAGAAGCCTACAGCACTCCAAATAGATTGGACCAGAAAAGAAATTCCTTCGGTCACATTATAGTCAAAACACCAAATACAAAACATAAGGAAAGAACATCAAAAACAGTAAGGGAAAAATGCCAAGTAACATATAAAGGCAGACCTTTCGGAATTACACCAGACTTCTCACCAGAAACTATGAAAGCTAGAAGATCCTGGACAGATCTTATACAGATCCTAAAAGAGCACAAATGCCAGCCCAGGCTGCTATACCTACCAAAAACTCTCAATAATCATACACAGTAAAACCAAAATATTCTATGACAAAACTAAACTTGCACAGTATGTTTCCACAAACCCAGCCCTACAAAGAATAATAGATGGAAAACGCCAACTTAGGGAAGGAAACTACATCCTAGAAAAAGAAAGGAAGTAATCTTTCAACAAATTCAAAGGAAGATAGCCACACAAACATAAAAATAACATCAAAAATAACAGGAAGCAACAATCACTATTCTTTAATATCTCTTAATATCAGTGGACTCAATTCCCCAATAAAAAGACATAGACTGACAGACTGAATCCATAAGCAGAACCCATCATTTTGCTGTATCCACGAAATGCACCTCCATGTTAAAGACAAACACTACCTCAGAGTAAAGAGCTGGAAAACAATTTTCCAGGCAAATGGTCCCAAGAAACAGGCTGGAGTAGCCATTCTAATATTGGATAAAATCAACTTTCAACCAAAAGTCATCAAAAAAGATAAGGAAGGACACTTCATATACATCAAATAAATAATGTACCAAGAAGAACTCTCAATTCTGAACTTCTATGTCCTGAATGCAAGGGCTTCCACATTCATAAAAGAAACTCTACTAAAGCACAAAGCACACATTGTTCCTCATACAATAATAGTGAGAGGCTTCAACACCCCATTCTCATCAATGGACATATCTTGGAAGCACAAACTAAACAGAGACAGAGTGAAACTTACAGATGTTATGAACCAAATGGATTTAACAGATATGTATAGAATATTTCATCCTAAATGAAAAGAATGTGCCTTCTTCTCAAGACCTAATGGTACCTTCTTCAAAATTGATCATATAATTGGTCACAAAACAAACCTCAACAGATGTAAGAAGATTGACATAATCCCATCCCTCGTATCAGATTGCTATGGAATAAGGCCGGTCTTCAATGGCAACAACAACAGAAAGCCCACATACACATGGAAGCTGAACAACGCTCTACTCAATGATAACTTGGTCAAGAAAGAAATAACAAAAGAAATTAAGACTTCCTAGAATTTAATGAAAATGAAAGCACAACATAGCCAAACCTATGGGACACAATGAAAGAAGTATGAAGAGAAAAACTCATAGCTATGAATGCCTCAAAAAAGGAACTGGAGAGAGCATACACTAGCAGCTTAACATCACACCTGAAAGCTCTAGAATAAAAAGAAGCTAATACACCCAAGAGGAGTAGAAGTCAGAAAATAATCAAATTAAGGGTTGAAATCAACCAAGTAGTAACTAAAAGAACTATACAAAAAATCAACAAAACCAGGAGTTGATTCTTTGAGAAAATGAACAAGATAGATAAACCATTAGCCAGACTAACTAGAGGGCACAGAGACAGTATCCAAATTAACAAAATTAGAAATGAAAAGGGAGATATAAGAACAGATTCTGAGGAAATTAAAAAAATCATCAGATCCTACTACAAAAGCCTATATGCAACAAAAATGGAAAATATAGAGGAAATGGACAAGTTTCTAGACAGATACCAAATACCAAAGTTAAGTCAGAATCAGATAAACCATCTAAACAGTCCCATAACCCCTAAAGAAATAGAAGCAGTCATTAAAAGTCTCCCAACCAAAAAAGCCCAGGACCAGATGGGTTCAGTGCAGAATTCTATCAGACCTTCAAAGAAGAGCTAATCCCAAAACTCTTCAATCTATTCCACAAAATAGAAACAGAAAGAACCCTACCCAATTCATTCTATGAGGCCACAGTTACACTGATACCAAAACCTCATAAATATGCAACAATAAAAAAAAAAAACTTCAGACCAATTTCCCTTATGAATATCAATGCAAAAATACTCAATAAAATTCTTGCAAACCGAATTCAAGAACACATCAAAACGATCATTCACCATGATCAAGTAGGCTTCATACCAGGGATTCAGGGATGGTTCAATAACTGGAAATCCATCAATGTAATCCACTACATAAACAAACTCAAAGAAAAAAATCACATTGTCATTTCATTAGATGCTGAAAAAGCATTTGACAAAATTCAATGTCCCTTCATGATAAAAGTCTTGGAAAGATCAGGAATTCAAGGACCATACTTAAACATAGTAAAAGTAATATACAGCAAACCAGTGGCCAACATCAAATTAAATAGAGAGAAACTTGGAGCAATCCCATTAAAATCAGGGACTAGACAAGGCTGCCCCCCCCTCTGTCTATTCAATATAGTACTTGAAGTTCTAGCTAGAACTATTAGACAACAAAAGGAAGTCAAAGGGACTCAAATTGGAAAGGAAGAAATCAAAATATCACTACTTGCAGATGATATGATTGTATACATAAGTGACCCAACAAACTCCACCAGGGAACACTTACAGCTGATAAACAACTTCAGCAATGTGGCCGGATACAAAATTATCTCAAGCAAATCAGTAGTCTTCCTATACACGAAGGATAAACAGGCTGAAAAAGAAATTAGGGAAATGACCCCCTTCACGATTGTCACAAACAATATAAAGTATTTTGGTGTGACTCTAACCAAACAATGAAAGATCTGCATGACAAGAACTTCAAGTCTCTGAAGAAAGAAATCGAAGAAGACCTCAGAAGATAGAAAGATCTGCCATGCTCCTGGATTGGCAGGATTAATATTGTAAAAATGGCTATCCTGCCCAAAGCAATCTACAGATTCAATGCAATCCCCATCAAAATTCCAACTCAATTCTTCATAAACTTAGAAAGAGCAATTCTCAAATTCATATGGAATAATAAAAAACCCACGCTAGCAAAAACTATTCTCAACAATAAAAGGACTTCTTGGGGAATCAGCCTCCCTGACCTCAAGCTGTACTACAGAGTAGTAGAGATAAAATCTGCATGGTATTGGTACAGTGATAGGCAGGTAGATCAATGGAATAGAATTGAAGACCCAGAAAAGAACCCACGCATTTATGGTCACTTGATCTTTGACAAAGGAAGAAAACCATTCAGTGGAAAAAAAGGCAGCATTTTCAACAAATGGTGCTGGTTCAACTGGCAGGCTACATGTAGAAGAATGTGAATTGATCCATCCCTATCTCCCTGTACAAAGCTCAAGTCCAAGTGGATCAAGGACCTCCACATAAAACCAGATACACTGAATCTATTAGAAGAGAAAGTGGGGAAAAGTCTCGAACACGTGGGCAAAGGGGAAAAGTTCCTGAACAGAACATCAATGACTTAGGCTCTAAGATCAAGAATCGACAAATGGGACCTCATAAAATTACAAAGCTTCTGTAAGGCAAAGGACACTGTAAATAGGACAAAACGGCAACCTACAGATTGGGAAAAGATCTTTACCAATCCTATGTCTGATAGAGGGCTAATATCCAATATATACAAAGAATTCAAGAAGTTAGACTCCAGAGATCAAAATAACCCTATCAAAAAATGGGGGACAGAGCTAAACAGAGAATTCTCAACTGAGGAAATTCATAGGCCTGAGAAGCACCTAAAGAAATGTTTAACATCCTTAGTCATCAGGGAAATGTAAATCAAAACAACTCTGAGATTCCACCTCACACCACTAAGAATGGCTAAGATAAAAAACTCAGGTGACAGCAGATGTTAGCGAGGATGTGGAGAAAGAGGAACACTCCTCCATTGCTGGTGGGATTGCAAGCTGATACAACCTCTCTGGAAATCAGTTTGGCAGACCCTCAGAAAAATGAACATAATACTACCTGAGGACCCAGGTATTCCACTCCTAGGCATATACCTAGAAGATGCTCCAACATAATAAAGACACATGCTCCACTATGTTCATAGCAGCCATTATTTATAATAGCCAGAAACTGGAAACAACCCAGATGTCCTGCAACAGAGGAATGGATACAGAAAATATGGTACATTTACACAGTTAAATACTACTCAGCTATTAAAAACAATGACGTCATGAAATTCGCAGGCAAATAGATAGAATTTGAAAATATCATCCTGAGTGAGGTAACTCAGTCACAAAAGAACAATCACAGTATGTACTCACTGACAAGTGGTTATTAGCCCCAGAGTTCGGAATACCCAAGAGTCACTTCACAGCAATCATTGGGCTGAGTATGAGGTCCCAGAGGGAGGAGGTGGAGAAGGTATTGAAGGAGCTGAGGGAGTTGCCAGTCCCATGGAGGGAAAAACAATGTCCACTGGCCTGACCTCCCGATGGTCCAGGAGACTGGATCACCAACCAAAGAGTACACATGGAGGGACCCATGGAGCTGGCCACATATGCGGCAGAGGAGGGTCTTGTTAGCCATCAGAGGGAGGGGAGGCCCTTGGGCCTGAGGGTGTTACATGCCCCAGTATAGGAGAATGCCAAGAAGGGAAGATAACTGTGGGTGGGTGGGTGGGGGAAATTCCCCCATAGAGGCAGGGAGAGGTGGGAGGGGAAAGGGAGATTTCAAAGGGGAGATCTCAAAAGGGGGAAACATTTGAAATGTAAATAAAATATCAAAAAAATAAAAAAGAAATAGTTAAAAAAAAAAAAAGAGTGGACTTAAAGGCATAACAATAGGAAAAAGATTCTTTTGAGAGCCAAAATAAACTTGATTCATATTTAGCTCCACAGTAATTATCAGTAGGGTCTTATAGATGGAATATAGTCCTTATGACTCTCATTTTTATTTGAAAAATGGAAGCATAATATATTTATTCAGAGGTATAGTGTTATTGAATGAGATGCTCTGTCAATTATATGTATATACATGCATATAATAAATATTACATGTACATATATCTATATAATATTACAGAATAATAGAATATAATAGACATGAACACACAATAAATTATGCAAACAAAATAATGAATGCTTTATTTTATGGAGCTTAGGTTAAAATATACCCAGCTTTTAGATGCTACAAACAATGGGAAAGAGAGAGTCCAAGGCCCAGGGGATGCTTCTGTATCTTATTACTGTTATTGTTATAAGCTTTTCACTAATGCACCTAATTTCTACTTTTTTTTCTGTCTCTAGACCAGTTGTTCTCAACCTTCCTAATGCTGAGATGTTTTAGTACAGTTCCCCACATTATTACCTCTAAACATAAGGCTATTTTATTGCTATTTCAGAACTGTAATTTTGTTACTGATATGAATTGTAAATATCTGATATGCAGGATATCTTGTGTGCACCCACTTTGAAAGACTCACTATTTCTATTTGGTTCTAGCTCCAGTTACCTAGTAAAGAGTGGCAATTGGTTCCTTGAAGAAGAATATTTTCATCATAGATCACTGTACTGTGGGCTCGGTATACTAATGGCAGGAAGTGATTTACTCATAGGAAATTGTTTTAGTAGAATGCACCATGAGAAAGGGGGACTTTAAGGACCCTAGAAAACACCCAGAAGGCAGTATCTCTAGTATAGTGTCATTATTGTTATTATTATATACATTGGTGGCTTTTAGTATTTATAACCAGAGACTTGAGTAGCACATATTATTAAGACAAGGAAGATTAAGATATGTATGATGTGTCAGAAAGATGAGATTAGTTGTGGAGTGTTATAGCCAGGAAGAGAGTTTCTTCCTTTCCTAATATGAAATGAACTATAAAGTGAATAAAAGTCTGCAGCTATGACTACGTTCTTCCTTACTGTTAGCAGAACACTGCTATATTTCTGAGTCAGCATGAAGAGCAGAAAGTGGATGACAAGTGAGTGTCAGGTGGATAAGGAAGTAGAAGCTATGCGAACTGAGGTGGGAGAGGCAAACAGGATCTTGGTCCTACAGATGTCTGGGTAACATGTCCCATCCTGACACAGAAGCAAGAAGAAAGCACTGAGTGGCATATGAAGAAAAAATGCATAATCACAAAATGACTGAGGCATTATAGAAGAGGCTTGAACAGGGTAAATAGGAGACAGGAACAACAGTTAGGAGTCACCGTGGAAGAGAAGAATTGATATGCTGTGATAACATGATAATCAAAGCTGCATGGGAATAGTTTCAGTGTAACAACCTAGAACAGTGGTCTAACAGATTATTGCATGTGAAGAAAAGGTGGTCATCTATGAGAAACACATGATACATCACCATGCTCACTTTAAAGCCAAGACAGTTTCACTTCCAAGGAGCATGCTTCGAGTTCCAGCCATGTTCAAAGCATTAAAAAACAAATACATATACTTGTATGCACATGCATCTGAAATTCAATTTCTCTGCAGTATCTTAAGAAACAAATACATTTTAAATACACCATTTTACTAATTCTTTGGAAGTTTTATGTATGCATACAGTGTATCTTGATCATGTTCGCCACATTCCTCCGAGTTCCTCTCCCATTCTCCTACCACTCTCAACTTGATATCCAGTTTTTCTTTCGAATATCTTTATAGTCCACTGAGTTCAATTTGTGTTTTCCAAATGTTGATGGCCATGGAGCTATCACTGGACTGTCATCAACCCAGCAGACACTTTTCCTTCCACCAGAAAATGTATTTTCCTGTTGGGGTAACATGATTTTTATGAAAATATACTGGGGGGAAGAATGAGACAGAAGCTATAAGCACGGCTATGCCATTGAATAGCTTTTCCATTTTTATTTCTGAGTTTTGTATTTACTAACTTTTTCCAGAAATGAAAAGGAAAACAAAATAACTAGATTGCAGATTGATATGTTTGTAGAGACAAGCTTTGGAATATAATTTAGTTGTTATTTTTTATTTATATAGTCTAGGGTGAGCCATCCCAAGAGCTTATTTTTATTTGTCTTTTTAATCAAGGTGTTAATGCCTCCTATCCTTTTCATTACATATATAGAGAATCATCAGGCCTGGATTAACCGCTCCATAAGCATTACATTCATTTGAATATTATCACCTATCATTTGTAAGTGGATAAATGAAACTTTAGAGCATTGATAATATACTTTTTGCAAAGAGGGAACTTAATAGTTAAATCTAGAAGAAAGTTAATAGTTAATTCCATACCAATTAGAAGACAGACTAGGAATATAGACAGTCTCTTCTGAGAATTAAACCATGATAGCATAGGAAAAGTTCACAGTAGGTAATGGATTTTCAGGGGTTTTCCATATTAGTTCCTGTGCCTGATGGATTTCCTGGAACTTCTGCCTTATAGTCACCAACTACAAGAACAATATAATTTTAACTAACAGCTGTTACAAAAATCAATTCAGCAACACTGCAGTGATAAGAATTTTTTTTTTTGAGACAAGGTTTCTCTGTGTAGCCCTGGCTATGCTAGAACTCACTCTGTAGACCAGGCTGGCCTCAAACTCAGAAATCTGCCTGCCTCTGCCTCCCAAATGCTGGGATTAAAGGTGTGCGCCACCACTGCTCGGTGTGATAAGAAATTTTAATGGGAGATATAAAGTAAAAAGAACTTGAATGCTAGCATAGTCTTCCACACTTGAGGCACACAGAGGAAACTGATGATTACCTGATGCAAAGTTCATTTGGCAAGAAGATCTGAACAGTTGTTTCCATCAAGCAGAACAGTTGAAGCTGGACATTTTATCTGATAGTGATGAGCACCCATGATTTACTTTTAAAGGGCAATCCTTGAACTAAACTGTAGCTTGTTCAGGGCAATGGGTAAAATGTCCCATTTCATTGAGGCCACCACTTAAAGAGTTTTAACTGAAGGAATAAAATGGGATTTCTCCTTAAAATGCTCTCCATCTACCTGTGATATAAATGCTACCTTCCAGAGAAGTCACAGGGTTGAGTTTATCTTTCCTTACTGATACCAACATTTAAACCCAGCTTTCTCCCCCTTGTTATCTTTCTTAAAATTCAATCTATGGATATATTAGTTGATAGAATTTTCTATGGTAACTTTCCCATTTACATAAAGACTCTTAAAAGAGATTGTCATGTTTGCTCTTTTACTTGCTTCCTTTTCACTATTGTGGCACCATACTTGGTACAGAGCTGCCAATGTAACTACTTATTGGTCCAAGAATAACAAAACATGGGAAATATTTTAATACTATTAAGTTTAAAAGTTTGTAAGGAAACAGGAATGTCATGGAACCAATAAGTCCTAAGTTCCATTCAGCCTCACAAATTTAAAGCCAGCCTTTATTGTTGGCATGGTTCATCTCTTGGGCCAGTTGGTTCATTATAGCTAATCTGTGCATTGTTGGGTGTTGAACAATATCTCTGGGTTAGCACTCCCACCCTATTGTGGCAGTCAAGTAAACTTAGACAAAATTGTACCATGTTGATAACCACTAATATAAGATGATAAATTAAGCCAAAAGAAAGTACAATCATAGCCTATGGCAAGGTATACTGAGACCATTTCCCTTCATCTATTTTATGAATAGAATTCCTTAATAGTTTTTATATTAACTGTTTTAATAATATTTCTTACACCATCAGCATGAAGGAGTTTGTTAGCCCAGAATTTCAATAAAAATACAGAAATTTGCTTTTACTGATACAAAAGGAGAGGATTTTATTATAAAGGCTATTTAGGGAAGACAAAATTGCTATGAATGTTGGAGAACCAGAGACAGACCAAAACAGAATAAAACAAAGCAAAACAACAATGACAACAAACCCAGAAACAAAAAAATCAATATGAGCAAAACAAAAGAAATCTAGGCTGTTGGCCAGGACAAAAGCAAAAATCATCCTTAATGTCAGTTTGGTAGGTATTGCTCTTTTTACATATTTTGTTGTGCCACATGTGATTTCTTTGATTATCTTCAGGCCCACTACCCAAGTATTTTGACAATGCTGCCTCCATGCCATTAAACTTAGTAATACATTCTCTGAACCCCTGATCTTTTCCATTGTTCTCTGTTGTGAGCATTTGATTATTTGCTATTTAGGACTATGCTGAGTCTCAAAAGTCAAGATAGTCTATCCAAGTACACACAGGGCCTTTCGGCTTCTAAGGTAGACGCAGGTTATGCTTCTCACTAGGGCCATGTCCTGAAGAATTTTCTAAACACTAGATAAAAGTATAATTTGCAAAAAATTGCAAAGCAATATGCTCTTACCAAGACAATCTATAACAATAACCAATGGTTCTCAAGGTAGAAACAAGCTACCTGCAGATACCCTTTGCCTGCTGAATGAGTAAACATTGGATGGATTGAGTTATATTTATCCCTTATTGTCAAGAGAAGTTTGGCAATTTGGTCTTTTGTGGAAGTAGGTATCCACAAACTAGTCTTTAGAATCCTACTGCCTCTGAAACCCTTGGCTGCCTTAGCAGCAGATACAGTGAGAGAACTCTGCCATTCTCTGAAGACCCATTTCCCCTTGCTGTATTCCTCAATATGCCTTGAATGGCTCCCCAAACAAGGACAGACACAAGATGCTCTGACCATCAAATTGCAATAGCATTTGCTGGTTTTCCAGAATGCATTCCATTTCAGTGTGGCAAGCCTGTCATCTGTGAGCTAGTCTGCATAACAAACAGTCAGCGCCTTCATGGGTAATTCAAGCTCCAGCAATTTCTCAGCTCAGATGGAACAGTACCAGCTTTGCTAGAGTGGAAAACAGATTATAAACTGCAAACTCATTAATTCTACAAATGTTTGCTATACTCAGGAAAAGCCATTTCCCATCATTTTCTTCATCTCCTTCTAGAATCAAGTTGGCTCAGTTTGAACACTTCCTAGTAAAATCGCTCCAGTGACTATGCAAACTGGAGAGCACAAAAGAATTGTGCCTTGAATGTGTGAGCAGGGAGGAGAACTAACTTTTCTAAGCCCCATTCTTCCTTTTTATTATACTCACTATAGTTTACTCTGGAGTTGCCAAGTTGTGCCAGTGTAGCAAAGTTCCCTTAAATCCTAATGACAACACAAACTTGTATTTCCTGAAGCGATTAAGTCCGTCATTTTCTCCCAATGGAGTTTGTTCTATATAATTTACTGTCACAAGTATGTACAGGGTATCATATAAGCACAATGGTACTTAATTCACATTGAATTGGGACAAAGATAATATGGTCATTCTGGACCATGTAAAGCCTGATAAAAGACCTCAAGGATGTGGAGAAGTTATCTCTAATTACTGAGCTTTAATTAAGCAAAACTGTCAATATGAAAAAGTACAGGTGTTTGCAGAATATTATCATTGCTCATTATAATGAAATATATCAAAAGACAATAAAGAAAAACAAAACTAGAAAGGATCAAGTTACTAGAAGGGCTAGACATTTGGAAGTGTGGGCTTTAAGCTATGTAGGAAGGAAGTTTAAAGGAGCCTATCTCAGAGTATAAAATAGTCAAATTTATCTGGAAGCCAACTTGGCTTTTGTATAGGTAATACATTCATTGCGATGGGACCTGAGGACAAGGAGACTATCAAGGACTGAATATCCAGAGTCCATCATAGAGAATGAGAAAAATGAGAAGAATGAAGAGGAAAAGAACAAAATATTTGGAATTATAAGTGACAGAGCAAGTTTGTGATTGACAGGATAAAATAAGTAAGAAAGTTAGGTTATAAACCCTTGTTTCTTCAGATTGATAATAATTTGACTTTCATAGAGAAAGATAACCTTAACAACTTAAAGAATAAATGATTTGTATTCTATCTGATTAAACTTAAGATATCAGTAAGATAGAGTCCATAATTTGGTTAAAAATGCTGTAATTCAAAAGAAAAGTCTAGAAATGATGTATATTCACAGGAGTATCATTATGTACATGACAGACCAAATCCTTAAGGTAAATAATATCATCCACAATAATTTAAAGGCTGAAGTTTGCAGCTCACACAGGCAGCTCCAATGTACTTTCTTAAGTGCAAAAGAGACGATGGAGGAAGCCATTAAGTAGGCTGAGAAGGAGCCATCACAAAGAACAAGATTCTTAATGGGCCAAGGTCATCAAAGAATTAGAAAACTTAAACAAAATGATCCATCTGAGAGTGCAAGGTACAGAGCAGTCCAGGAAATTAAAAATGGAAACATATCCACTAGATTTAATCATGAATGTGTCACTTAGAATCTCAGTTTGTGTCAATCACTGTGGACCTATTTGTTGAATATTCATTGGATATTTATTTACTTACTATCCTGCACTCAGCTGAGCATTGAGGATAAGGGTGACTAAAACAGGTGTAGACAGTGGGGAACCTGGATTCTAGTGGATGACAAGGACATAGTAAATAACCCCATGTGGAATAAAAGCAATTACTTTGCTGATGTGTTATGAAGATAGGTTTTAAAAAATAAATTAGAAGAGTCAATAGAATATGCTTTTGAGACTTTATCATCAAGGACTCTTTTGAAACCGACTTAAACTAATATGCAGAATACAACCTTAATTCAAGGGAACTTTTGCAGTGAGATGTATGAAAATAATTGTGAAGGTTCACATTGGTAATTATGTAAGAAGAACGAGGGATAATTGATAAGGCAGGGCCTGTGTGACATAAAGGAGGCCAGCGATCTCTATCAAGAATTAGATTTGCTTCAGGTAAGAAAACTTCTCTGGAAGAAAGTTTAAAAGGCTGAAAGGAAAAGGGAGAGACTTGATGAGGTTGATATTATTACTCAGGGAGGAACTGAGTCTATTTGGTAAGGACAAGGAAGGTGACATTTAATTAGAAAGCCTGTAGAATGAAAAGAATTTGTTTTCTTAATGAATAGTGCTTCCAAATGCTTATAAAGTAGTGTGATCTCTTCAGAGGCAAGGTCACATATGCCCGACACTTGGAACTTTGTCAGTGTACTCTATTGTTACTCCATTATGTAATTCAACATTGGTCCATGTGACTGGGCATTGGTGAAAGCAAGCTAACTAAGCAGATGTCGTACTTATATCCCCCCCCCCCCGAAATATCTTATGTGAATTTATAGTTCCTGGAAAGGGCAAGTTCTACATGACAGATCTCTTAGACATCTGGAGGGAAATCATCAGCATAGCTAAAATAAATTACATGTATTTACTTTTGCTGTGAAATGAATGAGACATAAGAATTTTTTTCTAACTTAAAACACTGGGATGGTTGGGGTGTATTTTTAATGAATATATGTGATGCTTAGTTTTAATTGCCACCTTGTTACAATAGAGAATCATCTGGGAATGGGGTACCAACAAAGAATTGTATAGATCAGGTTGGCCTGTGGGCATAACTGTGTGTGGGGGATTGTGTTAACTGTTTGAATTAAAGTGGGAAGATCTTTGTATGTAGGTAACAATGTTTGGATTTGGGTCCTGGACTGCATAAGTGCATAGAATGGGCTGAACACAACCAGGAACATGTGCATTCATTTCCTCTCTGCTCCTGAATGTGGATGCAGTATGAGAAGTTGCTTCAAGTTCCTTTCAACTCTCCATAATTATTGACTGTCACCTAGAGTTGTCAACCAAGCAAGCCCCTCCCCAATTACAGTTGCATTTGTCAGGATATTTTATCATAGTAACAGGAATGATAATAGGACACTCTCTGACAAACACAACTGGTATAAAGTATCATGACATTAGTTTTATCATATATTTTCATATCCATGTACTTTATTTCTTATTTGTTGTTTTATAATCAAGCATGGGTTTAACAAGACACAGTTATGCTTATTATTTGAATTTTCTGATTTATTTCTTTTGGAACTAATGTAGAAAGATCTGGAAGCCTATATAATAACATCAACAAACACCTCACTTTTTAAGAGCACAATTTGTCCTATTGATAAGATCCCACACTCAACTACTTGGACACATTTCCCAACCCATTTCTGTGCTTTCAGCATCAGATTGCCCCTCTCCACGTGTAATTCAGAACTCAGGTCTCCACAAAGAGGCAGGTATTGATCAGCCAAGACAAGAAGAGAAAGTATCTCTTTTTCTTGCAATAATAACCATAGCTTCCAATTATCTCTGAAGGGACAGAGCATGTAATATAAGAGCTTTCAGAAATGTACCATCCAAGATTACAGACCTCAGAGACTCCCTACTTTACCTTCATTTATCTCATTCTTGTCCTTTGTTCACAAACCCTTTAAACATTTCAACCTCCACTTTAAGTACAGTTGCTTTTTTTCTGTTAGATTTGAAGGATATTAATAAAAGTCACTGCAAAACATATAGCAGCACAAGATTTTGATAATTTAATGAGAACTGAAAAAAATCTTTTTGATTAACTTTTCCTCTGTAATTTTTGAGTCATTACAAGAATTTATAATATGTATAATCTTGAATATCTCGTTAATTAGAAGAATCTTTCATTTTTTCTTTCATAGAATAAAAATAATCTCATTTCTAATCGCAATCAGAGTAAAAAGTATAGCAAATATATGTAACACACTTAGTACAGAATTTAGCACATATTCCTAAAACTTAATTTTAATTAATCAAATCTGTGATTATGTAGGGAAATATAGTATGTACTAGATATTAGTAATAGATTATTCTAATTCTAATTGTCATGCTGGCAAGTGGAAATTTCTGTACTGATAAGAATCATTTTGTGTTTATTCTCTTTCATAGATGTAACAAAATCCCAGAGATAACCAACTGAGAACGAGATTAAGGTCGTTATTGTTGGATTTTGTTTGTTTGCTTTGGGTTTTGTTTTTCATGTTATAGCCAGAAGTTTCAGTACCCCAACATTTTGTGCCTGCGAGGCAGCAAATCATTCTGGTAGGGGTGTGTGACAGAGTCAAACTGTTCATCCCTCATGATCAGTCAAATTAAAAAAATCAAAGTCAGAGGATCCCAATATACTCTTTGTGATGGTTACTCTTGCCTGTCAATTTGACAACATCTGTAGTTATTTGAAGAAGTTTAGGCACAGCTGTGAGAAATAATTTAGAAAAGGTTAGTACCTTTTGTGGTAATGCCTGTGAGGGATTATCTTGCTTAGATTAACTGAAGTGGCAGGAATCATGTTAAACATGGACTTGGATCCTGGACTACATAAAAGGAAGAAAGTTATCTGGAGACCAGCATACATTATTCTCTTCTTGACTATGGACACCATATGACCAACCAACTGCTTCAGGCTCCAACCAGTGTGACTTGCCTGTCATGGTAAATTACATCTTCAAGCTGTGAAGAAAATTAAATGCTTACGTGACAGTGTTACTTAAGTTGTCTTTGTTAAAATGAAAGCAACACCTGAAAAAAGAGATTAAGACACTGTTTTAGGATTTCTGTTGCTGTGATAACTAAAAGTAACTTGAGGAAGAAAGGACTCACAGAAGCCATGAGGACTGCTGCTTACTGACTTGCTCTCAGTGCTTTCTCAGCCTTTCTCAGCCCCAACACCATCAGAACAGTAACTTGTGCCCTCCCTCCTTAATTATTAACCAAGAATATGCACCACAGGCTCCTATACAGGCCAATCCAATTAGGCACACTTTCCCAATTGAGGTTCCATATTCCAAAAGGACTATTTGGCAAGTTGACCTAAAATTAGCCAGTGCAGACACCCTTCAAGGGCCTGCTCCAAACGGCCTAATACAATTTCCTAAAATTCTGAGGAAAGAGTCTTCAAAACATAATTTTGATGGGCATTTAAGAACTAAACTGTAACAGTGTTATGTCTATCAAATGTCACACGATAGGTATTAACCACGCGTTATTAATGCACTCTTCCTGAGTGCCTAGCAGGACTGGAATGACACTTAATGTTATTTATCTTGAATAATATTAACTGTAATGCTGACATATGCCTAGCAACTACTGTCTTGGCCAATACAGTATTAGAACAGGAATCAACATGAACACCATCCTCTCTTTGTAGAGCATAGAGTAATGACAGAAATGTTTGTCATCCTATTCAGAAATTTATATACAAATGTGTTAGCTGGGATTTGAACCCAGATTTGACCCATTTCTTGGTTATGCATATTGTTGCATTGAAAAAAATCTTAAACTTTATGGAGACCTCAGTTCTTTTGTGAATGTCACTTGAAATATTTAAGTAGTTACCTTAGACTATAGTCATCAAACTGAAGAAAAACTCAAAAGTTAGCTTACTTCAACTTCCTTCTTCCTGACCCAGAACATTCTCCTGCACATTTTTCCAAAGGTAATAAAGCCACGGTGTATTTTTTCATAGATGATCTTCTAACTTCCTGCCATGTACTGCCAGTGCCAAATGGTTTGAAACATCACAGTGTAATGTTAGTTGCTATACAAGTCCTCCTTTTCCTTGTATTAGTATGCAACTTGATGTAGAGTCCTGAGGTAAATGGTTACAATCTGATCGAGCTGATAAAACAGTGTCTTCTTAGCTTGCAAATCTCTGTCAAGCCATTGCATACTAGCCTTAGTTTTGGGTACTGGGAATACTATAATGGAGATAAAGTAAAGTAAGTGTGTGTGTGTGTGTGTGTGTGTGTGTGTGTGTGTGTGTAAGATGGGAGGGGCATAGGATTTGTTGGAAGGTCCACCTGGGCCATTCATGATGATGAAAGTGCTGAAACAAGGGCATTTGTCAGAGTATGAATCATGTACTCCGGTGACCATTCCTGTAGTAACCAGCCAAGATTGTCACCACACTACGACACTATTTGATTAGAGAGTAAGAAAGTGATTTGAGAATTGTACTGGGACTTTGATACTGGTAGAACCACCAACCAATTGATCAACAATGAGAACCTATTCCTTCTGCTTTATAAATAAATGAACTACTTCCTCTGAATTTGAAGAAAGTGGCTTTCATCACTGCTCTACAAAGAGGCTTGTGAAGGAGACAAGATGAGTCAGAGGGAAAAGTCCATAGGAGTCTGACGTCACTCTCTGCTATTCGAGGTTTTCCCAATCAGCAGTCATTCAGGAAGAATATCTAGTTCAAACATTTTAGACTTTTGTGAAATTTTAGAAGTTCATCATCTTATTTAATCACACTTGTCACATGTTTTCCCCTGTGCTAACAAGAAATTAGAAGCTCCTGAAGCTATAGAAAATCTTCAGGTAGCACTAAACTTACAAAGCTTATCCATGCCCTCAACTGAGAGAATGATGTGTCACCTTCTTTATAAAGGTAATACTCATTCCCAATAACCTCGGTCTTTCGCTTTGATATTGTCTTCTCTGTATCTTTAATATTTCCTCCTCATATACCACTTGACTTTGAACCCACTGTAGCCTCTCTCCTTTGAAACACAGACCTACATGTACAATGCCAAAACACAATCACCCATACTTTCCAGCCAGGGTATTTCCTTTGTCTTCACTAAATGGTAATGGTTTCTGAAGCATTACCTGAACTGGCTGTCTCTGGGTCCTCTCTTCACATGGGTTTTACTTCAGTCACTCTGCTGGAACTCTACCTACTCAATACTGATGAATATTTTTCTGAAGGGTTCTTTGAGTCCTTTCTCTTACTGAATTGCAGTGTCTATAGGTAGCCGGAGTATCTCTCCTCTGCTTTGGCTCCTGGCAGAGCAAAACTCTACTAGTCACCCACTCTCTTCTCTTCCTCTCTTCTAGCCACACACTCAGCAGCTCTTTGGATTTGCACTGAAAGACAGAGAGAGAGAGGAGGGGGTGGAAGAGGGAGAGGGAGAGGGAGAGGGAGAGGGAGAGGGAGAGGGAGAGGGAGAGGGAGAGGGAGACTTCACTTAATTTTAATATGTGAGTAGCTCAAGACTGGGCAGTTCTAATCCTCCACCTGCTACAGCAGACCCAATCAGGGGAATGGCCAGTGGCTACTTATTCAAATTCTTACATAGTTCCTTGGCTCTATCTCCTGCAGGTCTAAATCTGATGCATCTCCCACCACATCATGGTGATTGTCTATTCCTCTCTCCTTTGTCCTAACCTGCAGGAACCTAGAGGTCCCAGCTCGCTCTCTCTCTCTCTCTCTCTCTCTCTCTCTCTCTCTCTCTCTCTCTCTCTCCCCAGCCATTCATTGGCTGTTGGCTCTTTATTGATAAATCAAAAAACAATTGGAAGCAAGGCCCTTCAGCATTGTACATGTAGATTCCCTATTAAATCAGAACATTAGAAGCAATCCTCAGCATCTGTACATTATTTTTTACTTCTCTGGAAAATTTTTCCTTCCTTTTGACTCTGTGTCCCACACACTTTCGTTTATCACTGGATTTGATTTTCTTAAAACACTTCATATACATGTATCTATTTGTATACATGTATCTACTACTTATGGTACAAACAGGTCTTAATTCAACATAACACATAAGTATTTTTTGAGTGAGATTCCATCTTAAATGCGACACAGGTCAATTTTCACATTATATATTCTAGGTATAAGGCATTATTTATTATTTTGTGCTTTTAGTGATGACATACACACACACATATACACACACATGCACACACATATATTTATAGATAGAGATATGTTTATAGATATAGATATATAGATGTTCCAATCTCTACTGGGTCCAAATGCAACAGATTAAACACATTGTGAACTCTTCTTTCTAAATTCAGATATCTAAAATAAAACTATTATTTTTTCAACACTTCATAAGGGTCTAGTCTTAATTTTAACCTGCTTGATCAAGATTAATTTTTTATCTTGTTCTTCATTTCCCTTTCCAAGTCTACATTCAGTCAACCAAATCTCATTCAGTGTCTTGGGTATTGAGCACTATCTTAGTCAGGGTTTCTCTTCCTGCACAAAAATCATGACCAAGATGCAAGTTGGGGAGGAAAGGGTTTATTCAGCTTACATTTCCACGCTGCTGTTTATCACCAAAGGAAGTCAGGACTGGAACTCAAGCAGGTCAGGAAGCAGGAGCTGGTGCAGAGGCCAGGGAGAAATGTAACTTACTGGCTTGCTTGCTTTTTCTCCTGGATTGCTCAGCCTGCTTTCTTTTAGAACCCAAGACTACCAGCCCACAGATGGTACCACCCACAATGCCCCCCCTTGATCACTAATTGAGAAAATGCCTTCCACCTGAATCTCATAGAGGCATTTTCTCAACTGAAGCTCCTTTCTCTGTGATAACTCCAGCTTGTGTCAAGTTGACACACAAAACTAGCCAGTACAAGCACATTTTCTTCTCTTTCCTATTTCTAAAGCCTTCCTATAGGGCACTGTTGATAATCCTTCTCTGGAATACAGGCATTGACAACTTTTATTTCATCCTTTAGTTTCTCTCCCTCTCTTCATACCTAGTCTTCATGCTATTTTTATAAGTCGTATGCCATTTTTTTCCATAAAAGTCATCAATTTTTCATCACCCAGAGGCTACACAGCAATCTTTTGAATAGTATTAAACATCACTCCAAAATTATAAGTTTCAATGATCAGCTTTTCTTTATAAAAAGTTATTTTGAATTATTTTGATCCTTCTAAAATTGTGTGACTTTATTATGTTATTTCCTGACACTGGCCATGGTTTGGTTCTCTATGATTTTTTATTTATTTACTCTATCAAGGCTTCCACTTGCATCTTCCGTCTATGTGTGTTTTAAGCTCTTGGCATACAGCTACCTTCAAATGCTTCTATTACAAGCAAACTCCAATGTTCTCTACCCCAGTCACTTCCATGAGAAGGCCATTCTTATCATATAGATATTACGGAGACTCACAGATCTCTTTAATGGCAAGCCCCAACTTGTAGAGACCAAATCTCAATTTGTAACTTGTCATTTATGCCACTGATGGCTACTTGAAGATGTCACATAAACACTCCAGTAGTCTAGGTCAAGATACAATTCATGCAATCCTAGCAATGAGTCAACATGGACATATTATTATACCTATAGACTGAGAAGGCTTTCACTTAGAACAGTTCCTGGCTAGTTACCAGGTGAACAATTTTAATGATGTTGACTTTGAATGATGGCTAAGATGCCTGAACTCTCCTTCTCTGTTATTGCATTAAATCCACCCATGTCATAATCAACCACTAGGTCTTACCTAGAACTCACATCCTGTGCCCAGTCCAGTGAACCTTAGTAGACCTGAACCTGTTTCCAATTCCCAGGCCTAATCTAAGTCTCATACCATCCTTGCAGGTCCAACTTAATCAGTCTTTGTTGCACAATTCTAACCCCTAGGGTTAGGCAGTCCTGTACTCTGTGTGCTAACCCAGCCTGATTGGCCTTCCCCACAACATTTAACCTGTAGATTTGGCCTCTGTTCAGTTCTAGTTTAATGATCTCTCTAGCTCCATAAGCTTATGTATACCGTGATCAACTTCTAGTCCCCATCCCACATTCTAGCTGACCTAAACCATATCACATATCCAGGCTTTGCACAGATTATATGTCTTTGAGGGGGTCCACATTGGTGAATACCTGGAATCTCACCATCCAGAGCCCTCAGGCCTTGCTGCATAGCCTAGATACTGACATAGACCAAGATAGTCTAAAATAATACATTAGATACACAGGCAAAGAACGAAGTCCACATGCCATGGTCTTATAATGACACAAATAATATTAAAGGTTGAAGTAGTATGCCACACCACCCATATCCATCAGTCTTACAAAAATGCAGTGAGAATTACTTAGATCCTAGATGAAGCACAAAACATATAACTCAATTGGAAATCTCATGGAAAAGCCTTCCAACTAGAATAGATGATACAGAAGTTAGAATATCAGGACTTAAAGACAAAGTAGAGGAACTAGACTATACATACTAAGAATATGGAAATAGTTAAAAGCATGTGAAATAAATATGGAGAGAATGTGGGACCGCATGAGAAGACAAAGCTCTCTTAATTATAGACATAGATGAAGGAAAAAAACCAGATCAATGATATAGACCACGTCTTTGACAAGATCTTATTAAAAATACACTTCCTGTAGTAGCATTATTCATAATAGCCAGTAACTGGAAACAACCTAGATATCCATCATTCAAATCAGAGGTAAAGAAAATGTGATACATTTACACAATGGAGTATTACTCAGCTGTTAAAGTAAATGATATTATGACATTTGCAGGCAAATGGATGGAACTAGAAAACAAAACAAACAAACAACAGCAAAAAAACCCATTGTAAGTGAGGTAACCCAGACACAGAAAGACAAATATGATAGGTACTCACTTATAGGTAGATATTAGCTGTTAAGTAAAAGATAATCACGCTACAACACATCGGCTCAGAGAGTCTAAGTAACAAGGAGGCCTCAAGAGAAGCCACATGGATCTCCCTGGGAAAGAGAAATAGAATTGATTTTGAGGGTAGATTGGGAAAAGTTGGAGATAGAAACAGAAATGATCAGCGTTGGGGTGCAGGGAGTGTGGAGGAGATGATTGGAATTGGGAGGCATTTCAGGGGTGATATGGAACTCTAGTCAAGTGGAAACTCCCTGGAATCTACTAGGGTGACCCTAGTGAAGAGTGTTAGTAATGGGGGATACGGACCCTGAAGCAGCCAACTTATATGAGATATATGCTGTTGCCTTGCTTTAATCTCATGGGCGTGTTCTTTATGTGTCTGGAAAGACGCTATTGTAGAGTGGTTGTGGATGGTCTCTTCAGCCATCCTTTTTAAATTCAAAGTTAGTTGTCATCTGATAGTTGTGAGAGTTGGGCAAATAAATGAGATCTTCTTTTTTGTTGTTGTTGTTGTTGTTGTTCAATCAACTTTAATTTTTTTTACAGTCCAGTGGTTATACACCCTCCTGGTCCACCCCCTGACAGTTTCTCATCCCATTCCTCCCCCAACTCAATGTCTCTTAAGAGGATGTCCCCACCATCTCCCACCCTGCCAGGTCTCCCCGCTCCTCAGGACCTCAAATAGGGTTAGGTGCATCTTCTCTCACAGAGGCCAGTCCTCTGCTGTATATGGGTAGGGGACCTCATACCAACTGCTGTATGCTGCCTGATCGGTGACTCAGTGTTTGAGAGATCTCAGGGGTCCTCCAGCCTTTCCCTAATTCAGCCACATTGGTCCCCAACTTCAGTTCCATTGATTGGGTGTAAGTATCTGCATCTGGGATGACCCCTTCTGACTCCTATTTCTTACATATTAAAGAGGAAAATACATTATAGGGCACCAGCAGACTGAAAAAATATACTTCAAGTTTACAGTATTGGGCAGAGTTTAGAACAGTATTTTCTCAGTACATGTTAGCAGTTAAAATGAAGAGTTATGGAGAGATAAACATTTTTTTTAAATGTTATTGAGACTAGATGTGTAATAGGAATAAGTGGCTACAGTTTGGCCAAGCATGCGGTTACTCAGAATGAAAATATCCAACCTCTGCTCATGGACATGAAGAAGCTCAACACCACCCCTTGCAGGGAGCAAGTACCAGTAAAGTGCCTGCCTTGGGCCAGGTGTTTGAATCCTCCCAGTGGACAAAGCCCACAGATGCAAGAATTTCTCTGAACCATTTGTGGATGCACACTGTAAGAAAAAGGAGTGCAAGGATCAATGTGTCTTCCTTCCATTGTCAATAAATAGGAAGACACTTACTGAGAGTCAAAATAGCATGGCTTATTAGTAAAGGGCACACACACATACACACACACACACACAAAGTAAACTCTATAGAATTATCTTCTTTCTGCTAATTCCCTTGGCCTATCTCAGCTCGCTCAGTCTCTCCCCTTTGTTCTCATCTATAACACCTGTGAACAGCCCAATGCACAGGACTTATCTTCTCCTGATCAAATTATGTGTGACTGTATGCACTCTGTCTCAGGAAGTATGAATTTGCATTTTTTGACTTGAATGATATCACTTCCAGTTTCTATGTGACTGCTAGCTTCTCAATTCTCAGGTGCCAGGCCAATTGTTGCTTTTTAGAGATATATTACATGATTGAAAATAAAGCCAGCATGCCCATTTCAAATCACTGTCATTCACCCACTGCTATGTTCTCTTACATTACCCTATTTGTCTGTATACATGACAATCTTATTTACTGTTATCTGTCGTTTTCTCCATTAGAACAAAAGACCATGGGTTGAGCATGATAATTGTCAGCTTTATTTATTGCCACAGCTCTACACCTTAACAATATCCACAGCAAAGTTACTTTCAGTAAACATTTGTTGACTGGCTGATTGACTGACATACCCACTAAATAATAAGCTGCCATATGATGGAAGCTGTACCTTCTATATTCAGATTGTAGTACAAGCCTCAGTATGTGCTACATACTTAAATATACGTTGATCAAATGTGTGATGGTGAGTTAGCCAACCAAGGCTAGCTATTCAATGAAAGATCAAGAAGGCAAGCAATTGCATGAACTGCCATTACCTGGGAGGGAGTACAGTAAAGGCTGGCTGAAAGAGAGCAAAAGAGTTAAAAGAAAATCAATTAGGATACTAAAGAAAGCTCTGTACTTAGAATGAGCTCAGCGTGTGTTTATAACATTGGTTTGACAAAGTGAGTTTTACACTTCAACACAATTACCATTTTAAAAAGTACCTTTGAATCCTGCTCTAGGCTCACCTGCTGCTTCATTCAAGAATGTGTGTAGGGGATGAGTTTCTGTGTGACAGGTGTCCAACAACATGCTAACAGCCAAATCTATTGAAAGCCCAATGTTGACTCTCAGGAAAGCTTTTTTTTGAAGCCTTTCCCCACCCCCATGCCACATAAAGAATGCTATTCTCTTGAGGCATCACAATGGTAGTCCACAAATGAACCCTTATCCTTTGAGAGAGACTAACTGTAGGGGGAAAAGATAATTACTTAGTTCCTTTATCTCCAAATTATTTGTAATAAAATCTGAAAACGCACCACAAGGTCTTTCATGAGAATGTCATAAATTAAGATGCATCAGTGTATCTGGTACATCTGTTCCATTCTCTGGCCCTTTGTCTTCTGCAAAGAGCACACCAACCTCAATACCCAGCAGACAGCATTTACGCAAATGATGTCGTGGTCTACAGCATTAATATTCAGTGATTGTCTGTCATAGACACCTTACTGTACATCTGTTATGCAAATGTATGTTAATTCTGACTCCCTGACAGCTGCCTAGCTTCCCTCCCTAAAATGATCTTTTCCATTTTGAAGTTTGCAATCTGTTCCCCAAAATGTTAATCCAACAATTAGCTGAAATTGCTAAACAGAAATTGTACATGTTCAGTCTAAAATAGAAGGTAGCATTTTAAAATAGATGATGAACCTTCTTCCCACATCATTTATTTTATCTGTGCTTGCACACAATGTAAACATTGATCTCAGCACAGCTTGGACTGGGCTAAGTGACAGTTTTCCTTACCCAGGTCCTTGGAGTGTGACAAGAGAGAAGACATCATTCCTATCATCCACATGACTTTGTGGTCAAGGATGATTTTAGTGATACACTGTTTATTTCCAAGTTCAAATGTCTCTTCCCCCCAAAAATACTTTTTATCAACTACTTGTATATTAAAAATATCAACATGGAATGATGAATGACCTAAGGGAATATCTCAGGACACACAGAGCATAGTAAACACTCTCTTGGTACATGGTTGATGATTGATAAGTAAAACAAACATCCGTATTTACTAACTTTTCATTCTAAGACATAGGTGAGAGCCCTTGAAGAAGTCATATGCATAAAGATTTCTAAGAGGATCACAATATAAATTGTACCAAACACTTGGAGAAAATCTACCAAGTCAGAGGAGATACTTGTAGGTCTATTATGTGTTGGCCATATGAGTTAATGCTTAATGTTCTTTGGAGGTTTGAGCCATTAGGAATCCTATTTAAATCATGGCAAGGAAAGTGGAATTGACTTCTGAACATGCAAAGAGTTTCCATGAATTTCTTTCAGCTATCTGTTCTGAATCAAGCACATACAGGGGTTTGTTTATTGGGTGTTTGGAGTGCAGCAGGATACAGGCTTCTACTTTACTGGACCTTTTAGTTTATTCCAGATGAATGTCTGATAAGTGATCTTCTGGAATATCCAAAGTATAATTAAGGGATATGGATTTGGATCTATTCTTTATTCTATTTTTGGAAACTGGTACATTTTTATTTATTATCAGATCCACACTTTTGTTGCTCTCAGAATCTACTTCTACAATGTTGGTGCTAAAACTGACAATGTATAGGGTTCTACTGCATTCTAACCTGTGTCCTTTGTAATCTATTCCTACATTAGTAGTAGGACAAAACATGGATAAAATATCTTAAAGATATACTTAATGTACAATAAACCTTCAGTGATTGTCAATGGCTCTATTAGGACATAACCAGTAAAACTAAAATATTTGTTGGCTTTTATGTGATTGTATTACTTCAAGAGTGTCGAAGACATTAAAAAAAAATTATAAATCTATGTGCATATCCATTTCATCCTGAGAAAGTTGGTCTTAGATCCTACAACTGGTTGTTAAAAATTTGTCTCTTACATACTACAATTTCAATAAGTTCCTGTAACAAAATGTCACAAAATCTTCTGACTAAATGTGTCTTTATTTAACTTTTTATGGATGCAAAATAGCAAATATGTATGAGCAACTCACTATCAATAAATTCACTAAGTCAGTGGATCCCAATCACAGATTAAAGGCAGCATGCAAACACTGATGTATAAATCCCATTGAAGCATAGATCATTAAATGTCTCATGGTCATAAGTCATTATCTTCCCTTACTTTGAAGTAAATCATGGGAAGAGTTAAAGAGACAAAGACATGAGAAGGGGAGAGGCTTCCCTTTGAGGAATTCCAAGGCAGGAGTATGAGGAAGAACCTCTTTTTCCTTCATGTACAAGGAAATCTTGTGGAAAATACCATAGAAATTATATGCATTTTGTAGCGGAACAGAGAGGATTTCGAACCACTGTAATTTCAGGATTCTCCTAAACTCTAGACTCTTCCTACTGAGCAGGATCATAACCAAACCTAACTTCAAAGACTGTTTTTTTTTTTTTTTTTTTTTTGCTTCTGCTTTCCAGTTTTATTTTTTCCTCTTACCAGATGGTATATATGGCTTTGGCTGTCACTTTCAAGCTTCACTAACCTGGATGTTGGACAAGGATTTGCTTTGGACCTTTGAGTCCAGGCTGGAGTGCAGGTGTCAGACTCAGTATGGGTTTTATCCACACCTGCAATAGCTTCAAGTTGAGCTGTTCCCAGCAACTTTATGAAACATGGGGCTCATGAGTTATTCCAGTCATGAAGAGTGCAACCTCTCCATTCCCTGAACAGCCCTAGAGGGGAATTTCCCTCATGCACACTGCAATATTCGGCATAAGAGACTAATGGAACGAACCCAACAAATGGAAGAAGCCAGTACTACAAGCACAGCTCAAATTGAACAATGTAGCTGTTCTCATTGAGGACATGAGCTCACCCTCTCTTATGGCATCAATTTGAGAAGGCATATTTTCATTATTTTGAATTTCAGTGCAAATCGCTTTATTTAATGCCACTGGAACTAGTTATTAGTTGGCTAACAAGAAAAGTCAGTTAAATTAGAAAATCATAAGAAATGATATATGCCTTTCTGAAACATTCTATATAATTTTCAAAAGAATAATGTATACCTATTAAACTATGTTTGGATGTCAGGGCAAGACATTTTCTTTAATACCAGTCCCTTTAATATACCTAATTGTATCATTTTTATAACCCTGGATCCTCATGACTCTTCATGGTGACTTGTGTCAGTTATTTAAAATGGGGTAAGACATACTGACAGTTGTGAGGTTCTCTGGGTTTAATCTTTGTGGAACAATATTAATTTTCTATTTTTCATCAGCCTCACTTTCACTAAGTCTAACTTTTTAAGTAGCTTGTTTTCTCTACTCCATGTGAAGCATTAAACTTTGTTTAAATAGGAACAATATTCAGTAACTTTTCGTTGATACCTATGATGTCTCAGGTTGCTTAATATTTAGTTTAAATTTGTAACTACAGAAGCAAGTACAACCAATATAAGTACACATGTGAATAAAAGCAATCTAATCTTGCTAAATCAATTTGTTTTGTGGTAAAAAATACACAGAAATACTGATGTACAGTCCAACATCTACAATTATATTGATAGTGTTGATGGTATTGTGACCATCTTCCCATAGACTCCTGAAATTAGATAATATAAATTTATCTGAAAATGTTGTTTTCCACTAGCCAATCATGTTGTACTCTATTTTTTTAAGATCTTATCAATGACTCACATTTGTTAAAAATGTTGCAATTATTCAGAAATTCACACCCTTAAGTCATGGAGTTTTTACAATTATCTTTCATGGTATTTTTCAGCCCATACTCACTTTACAGTTGAATAAACATTTTTCTTTTGTTTTTCTTCTCCAATTTTATATTCTTGCCCTCCCTACAAAAATATGCGCACCCCTAACCTTTAGGACTTAATCGTGGAAACTTGTGGTCTCTTGTTTATTGACTGTTTTCATTTTCCAAACTTGACATTTCTAAGGGGCAACACACAAGGGCCAAACTTGACATTTCTAAGGGGCAACAAGTCACCACATAGACCTGATATGTCAGACCAACCTGATAGACATGCCTCAAGTCAGTTGTTGTTTTGTTCATTTGTTTGTTTGATTTTATATCTAAACCTCTGTAAAAGTCAATAATTGTAACAAAATATGGAAGAGAAGTAGATAATAGAAGCTACATAAGGAATGTATAGGTAGATGGGCTCAGGTGTGAATGTGTGGCTTTGTGTGTGTGTGTGTGTGTGTGTGTGTGTGTTCATGTGCATGCATGTGCATGAAAGCAGACTTTTATCTTGCCAACAATTATAAACTAATATCTTTAGATGTAGAGCTGACTAGATAGCCCCAGGAGGCTTCACATGCTGGATAACAATTAGTGCTATGGGGAATCAGCCTTGAGATTTCAGCAAAATGCAAATTTGGACTAGTGGACACAATGAGGTCACCATGCCCTACTAGGTGATATCTGCCTCACTTAGGGGTCTTTAGCAAGAGGAATTGGTGTCATATATTAAAAGGATCAATGGAGAGGATCTTGGCTCTGATCATAATGTTTGGGCTGGGTTTGGAAGATTAATGAATTTCAGGAATAAGAATCCAAATTCAAGGAAGCATCACCTACACATCTCAGGGAGAACCATAAAACATAGCAGTGACTGTTATCCTGAGCACTGAAGTCTTTTCTTTCCTCCTGTACCATCTATAAAATGTCAGCTCTCAAAGAGATGTTAACAAGCACAAATATGATTCAGAAGGATGCTTGTTTTTCTAGCACATGAGATTGTCTTGGAAGATGAATTGAGCTCAGAGATGCTTATAGCACTAGCAAGTAGTGTCATTTGAATCTTAGAGGCTTTGTTCAAATTAACAAGGTCTGATTCCTTTTAGGTTACTTTTCAGAAAAGCATAGTTTGTTGTACAAGAGTCAAAATTAATATGTCTGAAAAAATTAGACATTCTATCAGGATTAAACTTTGTCAACACAAACTAAGATATACCTGGAAAGAGAGACTTTCAACCAAGAAATTGCATTCATCAAATTGGCCTGTTGCCATATTTGTTGGGCATTGTTATCATTGCTTATTGGTATAGGAGTATCCAGTGCACTATGTATCCTTGACATAGGTGACATCCTTGGACAGGTAGGCCTGAGCTTTATAAGAAAGGTAGCCAAACAAAACAAGAGCTAACTAGTAAGCATCTTTACTCCATGGTTCCTGCCTCTGCTTTTTTCTTGACTCTCTGCCTTGATTTCCCTCAATGATGGATTATGATCTAGCCTTGTAAACCAAATAAAACCCTTTGTTCCCAACTTGTTTTTGATTATGGTGTTTATCATGGTAAGAGAAAAGCAAAGTAGGACACATCCTCTCAATTTATCTAGTTGATGTGGTCTAGAAACAAGAGAAATAAATATCCTTAGATATCCCATCAATCCTGTCTCTCCACTTTCTGACCCAGGGTGAAGGCTCTTGATAAATGAGCCACTATTCAAAGAGGCAGAGAATTCATTCAGCAATTGTTCCAACCCTGAGGCACTGAGACACCTTTTCATGTTCGAAAATAACCAATAGTTTTAAGTAGGTTACTAAAGAAACTCATAGGCCTACCACAGATTATAAACAAGAATAATTCATATGTGAACACACCAGCCTTACTTTTCTTCATCACTTCCACTTTCATGTCACCTTCTCTTCACCTGAAAACCTTTATATAAACATTAATCAGAGAGATCTCTATCTCTAGTAAGTTGTGTGGAATCCAGACACTCACAATTGTCCAGGCAAATGGCCCCAAGAAACAGGCTGGAGTAGCCATTCTAATATAGGAAAAAAATTGACTTTCAACCAAAAGTCATCAAAAATGGTAAAGAAGGACACTTCATACTCATTAAAGGAAAAGTCTACCAAGAAGAACTCTTAATTCTGAACATCTATGCCCTGAATGCAAGGGCTCCCAGATTCATAAAAGAAACTTTATCAAAGTTCAAAGCACACATTGCACCTCACACAATTATAGTGGGAGACTACAACACCCCACTATCATCAATGGACAAATCTTGGAAACACAAACTAAACAGAAACACAGTGGAACTAACAGATGTTATGAACCAAATGGATTTAACAGATATCTATAGAACATTTCATCCTAAATCAAAAGGATGAAATACCTTCTTCTCAGAACCTCATGGTACCTTCTCCAAAATTGATCATATAATTGGTCACAAAACAAACCTCAACAGATATAAGAAGATTGAAATAGTCCCATGCCTTCTACCAGATCGCTATGGAATAAGGCTGGTCTTCAATGGCAACAAGAACAACAGAAAGCCTACATACACATGGAAGCTGAATAATGCTCTACTCAATGATAACTTGGTCAAGGAAGAAATAAAGAAAGAAATTAAAGACTTCCTAGAATTTAATGAAAATGAAAGTACAACATACCCAAACCTATGGGACACAATCAAAGCCATGTTTACAGGAAAATTCATAGCTCTGAATGCCTCCAAAAACAAACTGGAGAGAGTATATACTAGCAGCTTAACAGCACACCTGAAAGTTCTACAACAAAAGAAGCTAATACACCCAAGAGGAGTAGAAGGCAGGAAATAATCAAATTAAGGGCTGAAATCAACCAAGTAGAAACTAAAAGAAATATACAAAGAATCAACAAAACCAAGAGCTGGTTCTTTGAGAAAATCAACAAAATAGATAAACCCTTAGCTAAACTAACCAGAGGGCACAGAGACAGTCTCCAAATTAACAAAATTAGAAATGAAAAGGGAGATATAACAACAGATTCTGAGAAATTTCAAAAAATAATCAGATTCTACTACAAAAGCATATACACAACAAAATTGGAAATTCTGGAGGAAATGGACAAGTTTCTAGACAGATACCAAATACCAAAGTTAAATCAGGATCAGATAAACCATCTAAACACTCCCATAACCCCTAAAGAAATAGAAGTAGTCATTAAAAGTCTCCCAATCAAAAACAGCCCAGGACCAGATGGGTTCAGTGCAGAATTCTATCAGACCTTCAAAGAAGAACTAATCCCAATACTCTTCAATATTTTCCACAAAATAGAAACAGAAGGAATACTACCAAATTCATTCCATGAGGTCACATTTACACTGATACCAAAACCTCACAAAGACCCAACAATAAAAGAAAACTTCAGACCAATTTCCCTTATGAATATCGATGCAAAAATACTCAATAAAATTTTCACAAACCGAATCCAAGAACACATCAAAAGGATCATTCACCATGATTAAGTAGGCTTCATCCCATGGATGCAGGGATGGTTCAATACCCGGAAATCCATCAATGTAATCCACTACATAAACAAACTCAAAAACAAAACAAAACAAAAAAAAACAAAAAACAAACAAACAAAAAAACAAAACCCACATGGTCATTTCATGAGATGCTGAAAAAGCATTTGACAAAATTCAACATCCCTTCATGGTAAAAGTCTTGGAAAGATCAAGAATTCAAGGACCATACCTAAACATAGTAATAGCAATATACAACAAACCAGTAGCCAACATCAAACAAAATGGAGAGAAACTCGAAGCAATCCCACTAAAATCAGGACCTAGGCAAGTCTGCCCTCTCTCTCCTTTCTGTTCAATATAGTACTTGAAGTTCTAGCTAGAACAATTAGACTACAAAAGGAGGTCAATGGGATACAAATTGGAAAGGAAGAAATCAAAATATCACTATTTGCAGATGATATGATAGTATACTTAAGTGACCAGAAAATCTCCACCAGAGATCTGCTACAGCTGATAAATACCTTCAGCAAAGTGGCCAGATAAAAAATTAATTCAACCAAATCAATAGTCTTCCTATACTCAAAGGATAAACAGGCTGAGAAAGAAACTAGAGAAATGACACCCTTCATGATTGTCACAAGCAATATAAAATATCTTGGTTGAATCTAATCAAACAAGTGGAAGATCTGTATGACAAGAACTTCAAGTCTCTGAAGAAAGAAATCGAAGAAGACCTCAGAAGATGAAAAGATTTCCCATGCTCATCGATTGTCAGGATTAAAATAGTTAAAATGGTCATCCTGCCGAAAGCAATCTACAGATTTAGTGCAATCCCCATCAAAATTCCAACTCAATTCTTCATAGACTGAGAAAGACCAATTCTCAAATTCATATGGAATAACAAAAAAACCCAGGATAGCAAAAACTATTCTCAACAGTAAAAGGACTTCTGGGGGAATCGGCCTCCCTTACCTCAAGCTGTACTACAGAGCAGTAGTGATAAAAACTGCATAGTATTGGTACAGTGATAGGCAGGTAGATCAATGGAATAGAATTGAAGACCCAGAAATGAACCCACACAATTATGGTCACTTGATCTTTGACAAAGGAGCTAAAACCATCCAATGGAAAAAAGACAGCATTTTCAACAAACGGTGCTGGTTCAACTGGCGGTCTACATGTAGAAGAATGCGAATTGATCCATTCCTATCTCCCTGTACAAAGCTCAAGTCCAAGTGGATCAAGGACCTCCACATAAAACCAGATACACTGAATCTAATAGAAGAGAAAGTGCGGAAAAGTCTCAAACACATGGACACAGGAGGAAAGTTCCTGAACAGAACACCAATGGCTTGTGCTCTAAGATCAAGAATCGACAAATGGTACCTCATAAAATTACAAAGCTTCTGTAAGGCAAAGGACACTGTAAATAGGACAAAATGTCAACCTACCCATTGGGAAAAGATCTTTACTAATCCTATATCTGATACAGGGCTAATATCCAATGTATACAAAGAACTCAAGAAGCTAGACTCCAGAGATCCAAAGAACCCTATCAAAAAATGGGAAACAGAGCTAAACGAAGAATTCTCAACTGAGGAAACTCAAAGGACTGAGAAACACCTAAAGAAATGTTCAACATCCTTAGTCATCAGGGAAATGCAAATCAAAACAACCCTGAGATTCCACCTCACACCACTAAGAATGGCTAAGATAAAAAACTCAGGTGACAGCAGATGTTGGCGAGGATGTGGAGAAAGAGGAACACTCCTCCATTGCTGGTGGGAATGCAGGCTGATACAACGTCTCTGGAAATCAGTTTGGAGGACCCTCAGAAAAATGAATATAATACTACCTGAGGACCCAGGTATTCCACTCCTGGGCATATACCTAGAAGATGCTCCAACATGTAATAAAGACACATGCTCCACTATGTTCATAGCAGCCATATTTATAATAGCCAGAAGCTGGAAACAACCCAAATGTCCCTCCACAGAGGAATGAATACAGAAAATGTGGTACATTTACATAATGGAATACTACTCAGCTATTAAAAACAATGACTTCATGAAATTTGCAGGCAAATGGATGGAACTTGAAAATATCATCCTGAGCGAGGTAATGCAGTCACAAAAGAATGAATGAACATGGTATGTACTCACTGATAAGTGGTTATTAGCCCAAAAGTTCGAAATACCCGAGAGTCACTTCGCAGCAACAGTAGGCCTGAGTGTGATGTCCCAGATGGAGGACTTTGAGAAGGAGCTGAGGAAGTTTGGAGCCCCATGGAGGGAGCAACAATGGCAACTGGCCTGCCCCCTCAATGCTCCCGGAGACTGGATCACCAACCAAAGAATACACATGGAGAGACCCATGGTGCTGGTCACATATGTGGCAGAGGAGGGTCTTTTTAGCCATCAGGGGGAGCAGAGGCCCTTGGGCCTAAGAGTGTTAGATCCCCCAGTATAGGAGAATGCCAAGGAGGGAAAAGGAGAGTGGGTGGGTGAGTGGTTTGGGCAATACCCCCATACCCGGGGGCGGGGTCAGGGGAGGGAATATGGAGATTCCAAAGGGGAGATCTGGAAAGGAGAAAACATTTTGAAATGTAAATAAAGTATGAAAACAAAAACAAAAACAAAAATCAATACTGCTTACAGACCTGGGAGGAAAACAATGCTAAATTTATTTGAAATTACAAAAGAAAAACGCCAGAAGTAGCTGAAGTATCAGATTTCAAGTTATGTTGCAGATATATGTAACAAAAGAGTGCTGGTCATATTGGCATAAAAACAGACATTTAAACCAACAGAAAATGATGGAGGATGGCCTAATAAACCCACCATCTACAATAATCTGATTCTTAATAATGGAGCCATCGGCATGCCTTGGAAAAACCATCTTCTTCAAAAGGCACTGAGAAAACTCAATATCCACATTGTTGTAAACAATGTCAAGTGCACCTTTTACTTTGCCTAATTAGTTTCTCTGAATTCTCTTTTCTACATAGAACTACCAAAACATTCAATATCTATTATCTCCTGGTCTCCAAGACAACATTCTGTCACAGTGAGTCCTAAACTCCACTGGCATGGATCCTATTGAGAAGCAAAAGTATGATTAGGATCAACACCAAGCACACGTGTGCCATCTGGATGTAGCCATGACTCTCTACAGATAGGCAGCTAGGTCATCTCGACATTATGGATCCATACTTGACAGATTTCTATAAAACAGCCACCTGGAAGAAAGACTCTGCCAAACCCATTTGATCCTTCATTCTGAGGTTTTATTCTCTTATATAGTTCAATGTCTAGGGGCTTGTTTTTTTCTGGTATCTGTTTGTGGATCCCAAGATTCACACCACCACCACCACCTCTTGGACAACTGCAAAGATGCTTAAGTCGTCTGCAGAAACCACATCATTTAAGTTTATCCTGGTTGCTTACCCTTCGTTGCTTTTTCATTTCTCTCTTACAAAGAACATTCATTTCTAAGAATGTCTCCCAATTCATTCTGAAATCTTAGAATTGAGACTCTTGAGTGTATTTACATTTAAATGGAGTTCTTGGGTCTTTGGGTGTTTTGAAAAGCTTTTGAGAATTTTTAATGAACTTCTAAAAGATTCTGGAGTTGAAGCTATTTATAAGGTCAGGTCTGTTTTGAACAGCAAGAATCTTGATTAATTAGGAACTTCATTAGTCATTAATGCAAAAAGAAATGAGGCTTTAGATATCAGCATTGTTGCTTTCAATCTAAAATGTTCATTGATACCCCCCCCAAGCTGTTCTGTCAAGCTCATCTTTCACAAGAGCTTCACCTTACTGTCCCTTCCTTGTTAAATTGAGTTTGATGCTTGATATTCTTGATCCTTCTTTTCCCTCTAACCGGCAACATCCTTCTCTCATTCATATTCAGTTACTTACCTTACAAATAGATGTCTGTGCACTCATGGAATGATTTTCACTTTAGCAATTATTATAATTTGGTTCTTCCCCCATCCCTCTCTCTCTTTCTCTCCCTTTCTCTCCCTCTAGTTTTCTCTCTGACTAAATAACCTAAGAAGGTATGATAAGCTGTTTCAATACAGGTCACCACCACCTCAAACACCTTTATAACTTTGTGGTAAAATAGCTAGTCTTCTCCAATTATTTTGAAACATTGCTGTTGATGTCATACAGTAGAACACAAAAATGTGTCCTATTTTCTTTCAACTTTTTAATTTTAGTTTTTGAGAGGGAATATAGTCCCATATAGTTTAAGCTGTCATTGAAATCACTAAGTAGCAGAAGACAACCTTGAACTCTTGATCTTCCTGCCTCTGTCTCTCAAGAGCTGAGGTAACAAGTATACATTATCCTAAGCATGACCTTAAGACTGTCTCCTTTTATTTAGGACTAACTTTGTAACTATTAATCTCTCACTCTCATACACCATGTGTTCCTAAGTCTATAAATTTTTCTGTCATATGATGATGTACGGGAAATCATATGAATAGGTCTCAGAATTCTTTGGGTTGGAGTTTTACATGACTCTTCAGAGTCTACATGAACAATCACATATTTTTTGGCAAGATGACCTGTGGTTGGTTTTATATGAGTTCTATGTAAATAGATGCCTGATTATGAAGTTCCTATTCTCAGAACAAAACCAATCGGTATGCTTCACTAGCTATGGAAATTAGGATGAGTGACTTTCTGTCTCTGTGTCCTAGAATTCTCATTTGAGTTGCAGATTTAATAAAAAGCTATGTATGCAAAGGACATTGAAAGGATTAAGAGAAGAATTGCAAAAGCTGAGGACAATGCCTGGCAGACATCAACAGCTCTGAGGAAAGTTAATTCCTTCCATTAACAAACATTTCCCTTCCTGCTCCATGCTAATCTGTACTATTTGAAAACAAAACAAAACAAACAAAACCAAAACAAACAGAATTGCATGTGCTCATATGCACTCTCTTCTTTCCTCACATTCACTGATAGGCATCATATGCTCACAAGGCCCAAAGATGTGCAAACTACAATAGCATGTTTTAATATTTAATATAGACACAATAATTGAATTGAGCTCAGAAAAGCAGTAAGCTTTTCTGCTTACTGCAGTAGCACCTCTGTCCTAGGTGAGGCCCCATATTACTTATCAAATAAAACTGCTATTAAGTAAGAAAGCAAGTTTGACTTCCAAGTGAAAATTGCTTTCACTTACTTCCCAATCCACAATGTTTAGGAAATAAAACCAAGCAAGTTTACTTACAATGGTGGGCTTATCTTTTTTACTTATGCTTGCTTTATATTTTTTAATGCAGACCAAAATCGGGGGCAAGTTATAGACAGAGGATTTCTTTATTTTTCTAATTTACATAAAAGAACTATGATATTCCAGTATTAGATTGAGCATCCTAGGCTGTTCCAAGATGAGACTTTTGATCTTGAACTCAGACCTGCCAGGACACCATATCTCACAGTGATGGATGGTTGTGCTGGCATCGTATTTTCATTGTGTTTGCTCTTCTTCTGTTGCATGTGCCAAACCACCACTAAATCACATATATGAAACACTGAATAAAGTAGAACATGCATGAATTAGAAATGAGTTCTTTCACCTTTTTATTCCCTTATTTTATCCCATGCTACACTTTCCATTATTCATCTGATTTTTCAAATCTCCCTATATATCTTTGTCTTTGACGTTTATTTAGATACTTCACATTTTACATGAGGCAGCCATTGGGGTGAAGGACTGTGAGGTCATTGTTGACATACTTGATTGTGGCCTCAGGTCACTTTTTACCACATTTTGTGACTTCAGGAACAATTTTATTTTATTTTTTTTTACTTACCAAAAAGATAAAATATACTACTCAGTATGTAAACCTCTTTGACTTTATCTCTGATTATTTTTCACCTTGAATTTAGCCTTTTATATTTTAAAAAATGGAAACCCATTGAAATTTCTTTTCATTTTGCTAAATTAACAAGCTATAATGTGTTACTATGTTTCTCATCCAACTTCTTTTAACATTAATGAAATATCTGCATTAAAGATTAGAGAAAAATCACTTTCTTGGTTCATTCTTTTTTATTCTTTTTACTCCTCTCCCATCTTGGTTTTAGTCTTCTAACGATTCCAAATTCCTCTTTGGAGGCTAGAGATATTGTTCAGAGTTTAAGCAGGCTTGCAGCTTTTACAGAGAACCTAAGTTCCATGCTGAGTACCTATATAAGGCAGATGATACCTGCTGTAACCCCGGCTACAGGAGAGCCAACAGTCCGTTCTGGACTCCGCAGATATTGCCAAACATGTGTGCATACAAACACACACACATAGAGAGAGAGAGAGAGAGAGAGAGAGAGAGAGAGAGAGAAACATAAATAATAAAAATATGTCTCAAAAAAACAAAAAAATAATAAAAATAACTTCAAATCTTTTTTGATTGTCTTAATGAGTTTTTTAAACTTCAATTTAATTCATTAGTAAAGTTCTTTATAAACTTATTTCACAAATGTATAACAAATGTGTAGTTGCAACAGGTCAAAAGGTAGGATGTTTGGGAATTTTAAAATCCCTAATAAATAAAATTCCTAACCTGTCTTATTTGGAAACTAGTTGATAAATTTAACCAGCGATTTGATGGATGGAAATAAAATGTCCTTATTTAATTGTTGAAAGATTCTGTTTTTTGTCTGATAGACAAGCTCAGAAATGGAGACATTTTCAAAATCCTACTCCAACTCATTGCTCAGACAAGTCCTTCTTTTATTTCTAAGAAATAGGAATTATCTGAGTGCAACATCATGGTGGTACTAACAGATCTATGTATGTATTCTGGATCAGAATAACAGTAATGTTGACTGGAAATATTGCAGTGTATAAAGAATCTGTGGGCACCACCCTTACCACTCTTGTAAAGACTGGTTGGTGAGCCTTGAAGTTTCTTCAGGATTGAATTTTTATGTGGTGTCTGCATGCCAAGAAGACTGGACTGCAGCTGCTGGTTCAGGCTTGGTGTTTGTTATGGAACTGAACTATTGATATCCTGTAAACAAAGATTAGACTTACCCCCAAAAAACTATTTCTAATTAAGTCTATTTCCCCTGTGTCCTTATAACTTTTTTTCCACCACATCTGGTGAGTGGTGGGCTAAAAGAGAGGTTGAACACTTATTAAGGTAGGTTGAGAAAAATGTATGCCCATAGATAGTGCATAACATGGGGCTCAGCAATGCAGTGTAAGGCAAATTAAACATGCTTGTTTTTAGCAAAGAATAGTGAGGCAGAGGAAAGCAAATCAATGCTTTAGCTCTCACTGTCAGTGAGGTCGTTTACCACACAACCTTTCATGTGTCTTGTCTGCTATAGCAAAACATTCCTTCACCTGTGTCTGCTTCAGGAAAACATTCTTTCACTTGTATCTGCTTTAGCAAAACATTCTTTCACCTGTATGCTCCAACAAAACGTCGTTAGACACAACTGACTTTCTTTCTTTTTTTTTTATTTTTCATATTTTATTTACATTTCAAATGTTTCCCCCTTTCCAGATCTCCCCTTTGCAACTGACTTTCTAAAGAAACCAGAACTTTCCACTTCACTGTTGTCCATTGTCTCTGTATCCTATGCATTTACTTTGCTACTGAGAATTTGAGAGAAGGTTTTCATCAGAGTTATTTATTATAACTAAAACTAAGGACATACAATGGGGTTGCTGACAGATCTCAGACAAAGCAGAGACACTCTGGATCCTACCAAAGTTGTGTAGTATGCAATATGATTCATGTAGTAAGGGACCAGTCTATTCTTATTATGCAGGGCTTACAGCAAAGGAAATTCAGTGAAGTCTAAATTATTCTGTATACTGATACATACATTTAGCTAATACTTAGCGTCTGAGCTCTGAGTTGTGGGTATAATTATACTACCCAATTAATTATCCAGGTAAACAGGAAATATAAACAAGAGCTGTTATACAATGCAATTATAAAGATATATTATGAATCAGAAATTAGAATTCAAATCTATCTGCCTAATATTGTAAATATACATTACTGTGCAGACATGCTATTCTTAACACAAAAGGATGGCAGAGATAGAGGTTTACTATTGTACTCTTGAGATGAGGGCATGTAGAGAGTACACAAGTATTTCAGTCTTGAAAATGTAAAGCGCTGTCTCACCTGTGAAACTCATCAGCCATGCTCATTCAAATCACACAGTTTTTATCTTTGGACAAAGAAACCAAGAGTCAGTAAATATATCATCAAGCATTTAAAAATCCCCCCAAAACACACACACACACACACACACACACACACACACACACACACACACA
>JADRCH010000198.1:1559075-1577823 GCA_019843965.1 Rhynchomys soricoides
ACACACACACACACACACACACACACACACACACACACACACACACACAAAACTGCAGCAGATTAGAAACCATCTGAGTACCTACTCATGTGATGTTGATTAGTAACGTTTCTGTGAAACCCTTCATTAATACTGGGTATTAATATTATACCCATTATAGGCATTAACGTTAGGCAAACTTTGTTAAAATATCAATGCAGAATAATATATGGAATATGTTATTGTATATTTGGAATATACATTAAGAAGAATAAGATAAGAATAAGATAAATTGTCATTGTTAACTACCTTCATCCAACTCTCTCTTTTGAATATTTAATTGTATGTATAGTAGTAATTAAATAACTAAAGACATGTTCACACAAGAAAGTTGCCATCATAAACAACTGATAATTCTAACTAGGTTTTCTCCTCTTCCACTGTTATTTTTTCCTTCATGTCTTCCTTCTTATTTTCCCTGTTTTATCCTATTTTTCTACTTTTCCTTCTATACATTTGTCTTTTGTCCTCTTTCCCCTTACAGTGTTTTTCTGCTTCTCCTTTAATTTATTTCTACATGTACAATTCACTGCTCATGAAGTGTTATCAAGGACATCCTTAGGCTTCAGTCCAATTGCCATGCCTTTAAAGTAGATTTTTGGAACCTCTGCTGTGGTCTGGGACACTTAACCTTTGGAGTTTCACCTGGAATGTTGTACTGCTGTGTCTTCTATGCCAAAGTATCTCTCTGAAACTTCCTCTTTATCTTATCATTTTGAACATTGTGTTGTCTCTCCATTTGGACATAGCTGAAATATTATAGTTTAAGGAGATATGATCACTTATCACATTGAGACAGGGTAGACTTACAATGATCAATCATGCTTGTCACCCTAATAGGACCTGGAGATGAGCTTTTGGGCATGCCTTTGAAGATGTTTCCATAGGGGTTTAACTGACTAGGAAACTCACTCTAAATGTAAGTGGCAGCATGCTATTGACTGAGGTTCCAGACAGAAATCAAGTTGCAAGTACAACATTGTAAATAATTGGTTTAGTTTCTCTGGAGAACCACAATGTACATGTAAAACTAAAATATTAGTATTGTATCCTTTATATTAAATATCTAGAGTCATTAAAGTTTTGGTTTTGTATTCTATTTAAGAATTTCTAATTATATATTATAAGTCAAAATATTAAACCATGCTTATTCATAATTTGGAAATCTCAGTTTCACAGTATTAAGAGAAGATGCATTTAGGGCAAAGTCAGTGGAAGATAATACTCACTTGCCCTCACTGGCGGGTCATAAATGAGTGATAACTTCAGTACAGAAGACAGAAGAAGCAAGCTGTTGCATTTCCACATGTAATTCCTGTATATACCCAAAGTTCCCACTCTGGAATATAAACAAGCAGTAATCTTTGAAGAGGAAAATGAAGAATGAAGTTTAAGATTACAACTAAAATGAATATAGCCGGGCAGTGGTGGCACACGCCTTTAATCCCAGCACTTGGGAGGCAGAGGCAGGTGGATTTCTGAATTCGAGGCCAACCTGGTCTACAGAGTGAGTTCCAAGACAGCCAGGGCTACACAGAGAAACCCTGTCTCAAACAAACAAACAAACAAAAAATTAAAAAGAATATAAATGTAAAATAATAAAGTAAGGGAGAATTACATATTGCTCCTGGATTCAAAGTTCAGTTAACTCCATAATTTCTATGACTTATCACACAGGGAACAGGTTATACGTACAGCTTTCTTTTCCCCTTACATTAAAGAGATCAGCTTTAGGACAGAATGAGGGCTCTAAGAATGAAAATCTCCAAGCCTATGACTCTTGAGCCTTGTTGTTTACCATGCTCAGAAATATTGTATCTTCATTTTAGAAAACCTTCAGGCTTTTTAGGAATGTCAATTTCCCCTCCATATCTCATCAAGGAGTATTGAAATATTAACCAAGACTTGAACAGTTTTAGATTGCAAATTGAGTCACAAAACTAAAATTGATACCTTACCAAGTCAGACAATACTTTTCTTGATTTTTTTTTATTAATCTAAAATTTATGGAATATTATACATAATTTATACTAAAACACAACCTTTATTTTTCTTTTGATTCATAAAAGTAACCTTAGTTTTACAATGCTACAATTAAAACACATTAGAAGTTTACATGCATTTGTTTAGTTTATCAACAAGGAAACCAAACAATGAGTGTTCTAAAAGTTACTACTTCTTAAGGAGAACTGAATCCCAGTTTCCTCCTCCTTTTTTTTTTTTTTTTTTTTTTGACATGACCTTTGCTAAGCTATGGCACTTTTCATATTTCCATTGTTTTGTGTCACACATATGTATGTGCTTAGTTACACTTTACAGGTATTTGTGATGTAAATATAAACACAACACATGTCCCTAGAACAAGGCTTGGACTAAAAACTGAAGGGTTGAATTTATGTTCCCACTGTTAAGAAGTCACGTATTCATGAAACATTTTCAAAAGCTTACTTTTAAAATTATGTGTGTGTGCAATGGACGCTTGTACCTACGGAGGCATAGAAAATGATGCCAGATTGCCTGGTGCTCCTGTTACAGATAGATGTGAGCAGTCATGTGAGAGCTAGTAACTCAGTACAGGTCTTCTGCAAGAGCAGCAAGTGCTCTTATCTCTCCAGCCCCCATTTATAAAACTTTTAAAATCTAGAATCTAAGATTTCTGTAAAATGTAAAATTTCATGAGTTCATGAAATTATCTGTAGGATCATTCAGTATTTCAGACTCATGAGGAAGATTGTATTTTAGTTATATAGTTTAAATAAATCTTTGGAAATCAGTTACCTCTCTGCGATAAAATACCTCAGAAAATCACCATAAAGGAGGCAAGTTTTATGTTGGTTCATAGTTCAGAAGTTATTTGCTCCCAGGCTTATACATAGCAAAGAAGAACATTGTGGCAGAGAACATGCGGTGAACTCATGTAGCTTGCCTCATGGAAGATAGGAAACCTATCAAGCAAGGCTCCTCTTATCTAGATGCAGAACTTTGGCCTACCTCATAGTTCTGCTCCTTCATTCAGGGTAGATCTCTTTCTCCTCAGTTGCTGTCTCACATACCAATCTTCTCTGGAACCACCTTTATAGCCATATTTAGAATTGTGTCTTACAAGACTCCCAGGAATCCCACAATGTCATCACAAAGGCTACCACAGAAATTGAAAAATAATATGGGATTTTTTTAATTTTTGAAATAAACACTTAAGATGCTTTGTCTCATGGGTGTTACAATTTATGATATAATTAGAGGAGACCAACATGTACATAGACTGAGTAATACCAAATGGGAATATCTTTCTACATAAAACCAAATAAGGGGCTTCTTTTGGAGCACTTGGAGGTAGAAATGTCCATAAAGAATGGCCCTGTAAGTTGACAGCAGCACCATGTAGATTAGGAGTCCTTGGCTCTTCTCCCCACTCCCAACACACCAATTGGGCGTAAATTCTTGTGATCACTAGATTCTAATTGAATGGTTCCTGTTTCCCACTCAGTTATTTTTCCTGTGTTAGGACCTCTGCTTCTGGCCCCTTAACATGATACTAGGAAGAAATCCCCCAATACACACAGCTTCACCAAAGGGAGATGTAGTTTGTTTGTATAATCAGTATCTCAGGTCCCTAGAATATTGACATTTGCTACATCAACCTTGAAGGTCTAATGTGTTTGGGACAGTCGAGTTACAGAGAGCAGAGTGCAGGCAGGGGGTTTTGCTGATGTATGCCTTTGACCTTATCTTCTACTCCACACAGAGTATATTTTTTAAAAAATCCCAGGCAGACAAATAGATTGATGAATCAGAATATTGAGTCAAAAATAAGTTCAAACATGTAAAGTGCTCTAGCTTCTATAAATGTACCAAGAACTCAGAGTGGGAAGGGTAGTTTATTCAACAAAAGATGCTGAGAAAGAAATCTGTATATATACTCACAAAAAGAATGACATTTAAGCCTACCTTTAAACCACAGACAAAAACGACTGAAAATATTACACTTTTAGGCATAGAAGCACACAGTGTAAAATTCCTGAATGAAAAAGCACAGGGATAACCATTTTAGCATTGAGCTTGGCAATAAATTCATGAATATTTTACAAAACCCACAAATAATAAAAATTACTGAGATAATGCAAAAAGGCAAATATATTGGTTGATTTTTCAGTACTATAATAAAACACATGAGGCAAGATACCTTTATAGTTTTTCCTTTTTTTCCCATTAATTAATTTATTTACTTTACATCCAGATCACTGCCTCCATTCAGTCCCCACTTACAAAGTCCCTGCCTCTCTCCCCACTTCCCTTCTCCTCTGTAAAGGTGGAGACCCCTCCTTGATATTTCCCCACCTTGGCATATCAAATCTCTGCAGGGCTAAATGCATCCTTGCCCACTGAGGCCAGACAAGGCAACCTAGTTAGGGGAATGGATTCATGGATAGGCAATGCTTTAGGGATAATCCTATTTCAGTTGGACTGGAACCCACATGAAGACTGAGCTGCTCATTTGCTACATATGTTCTGGGGCTGAGGAGGTAGGTCCAACCTCTGTCTGCTCTTTGGTTGGTAGTTCAGTCTCTGAGAGCCTGCAAGAGTCCAGATTACTTCACTCTATTGGTATTTCTGTGGAGTTCCTGTCCCGTCTGAGGTCCTCAATCCTTCCCTTACTCTTTCATAAGAGTCCCAGAGGAGGGAAGAAATGGGGGCAAGATTGTGTGAGGGAGTGACTAGATTGGGAGGCAGCGATTGGGATGTAAAGTAAATAAATTAAGTAATGGAAAAGGAAAAAAGAAAATCATGAAGGAGTGTAAGTATAAAAATAACATATGTTTGCTGAAATAAATTTTTTAAAAAGAGAAAAATGTATACCTTTCTAATGAAAAGAAGGATCAGAGCCCCAATTGGGAATCCTCACTGAGTTGGCATCTGGTGAGAATCCGAGAACACAGTGGTCAAAGCATGTGTGCCACTGAGAGGTCACATCACAAAACAGACAGAGTGTGATTCACAAGTTGGACTTTCACTTTTAGCCATCTCCTCTTGAAATTGCTCAAGAGTCACATAAAACTTATTTTAACCCCTTTCTGTGACAGCTTCTATGTTACTTAGGGACCCTCCACTAAATCCCAGCTCTTAAATCGCTTAACATCTTCCCTATCCTGACCACTCCAGGGACTAAGGAGCCCTCAGAGTATGTACTCAAGCGTAGCAGTAATCAGTGAGTCAGAGAAAGGTGCTTGTTAGCCAGGTATTTTATAAAGGGCTAACCCCGAGGAGCACACTCCTGTAAATCAGGAGTCTAACATAAGACAGTTTTACTATTAGGCTGCCTTAGCTAGGAATACAGATCTGCAATTCTAACTTCTCAGGAGGAAAGGCAGTAGGATCCAAGTTCAATGTCAACCTGAGCAACTTGGTTAGACATTTCTCCAAAAATGATATTAAACGGCTTCATGGATATATGAAAATATTTTATCATGTTTGTTTTGTTTGTGAGACAGGATCTCTTATAGTGCAAACTAGACTTAAACTGGATGTGTAGGTAAGCCTGGTTTTGAACTCTAAATCCTCCTGCTTCTACCTCCGAAGAGCTGGATTACAGGTGTGTGTCACCACACTTGACATAAGAAAAAGTTTCAGATTATAAATCTTGGGGAAATGTAAATTTAACCCACCATGATTGGCAAGGCTATTGTCACAAGAAAAGACAACCATTATCGGGAGAATTTTGAGAACTTGCAACTTTTGAACATAGTTAATGGGAATTCAACATGGTGGAATGGTATTCCTCAATAATTAGAGTTAGCATATTTTATAGAAACCCTTCTTCATAAATGATTGAAAACAGAATCTCAGAGAGGAGTTTCCACTGCTTTGTTCATAGTTATGATGTTATGATGTTGAAGTAACCCAAGCGTCCATCAGCAAATGGATGGATAAATAACACACACACACACACACACACACACACACACACACACAAACTTTAGTTTTTCAAATGAATACAATGATGCCACTCATGACACATATGACATATGGATTAACTCTGAGGACATGATGTATGTCAAATTAAGCAGTCTCAGAAAGACAAAAACTACATGGTTTATTTACATGAGGAATAGAAATGGCCAAATTTATGCAATTAAAAATGCAATGAGGCTAGGCAGTTAAAAAAAAAAAATAGAGGTTCTCAACCAATGGGCAGAGAGTGACAGTTGAACAAGATGAATAAGCTCTTCCCAATCTGCTATACAGCATCAAACTGATAGTCAAAGACACAGATTTGATGAGTGCTGGCCTCATGTTAAGTGTTCTTATATTCAGAAGAAAAAATGACTGTATGAAGGGGTAAGGTTTGATTCACACATTAAATTCAGAATTTTAAAAGTGAGAAAATTCTATGAAACCGTGTGTGTGTGTGTGTGTGTGTGTGTGTGTGTGTGAGTGTGTGTGAGTGTGTTTGTGTGTGTGTGTGTGTGTGTGTGTGTGTGTAGATGAGATAAGGCCATAATACAAAGCAGTAATTCTCACTCTGTTTCAGGACCTAGGTTCACTGGTTATAGAACACTTACAAAACGAAAGAGGAGGCAGTGGGGAAGATGGTATTAAAGGAAAGGCGTATCTCAGCTTTGCTATAGCATGAAAAGACGGTACACTGGGGTTCGGCTAGGGTAGGGGTATATGTCCTCTCAAAACTATCTCATCCTTTTCTAGGATGCCTCATAGCTTCTGTCTCCAAAACACCACTGACAGAAGGCATTAATATACAGGAGAATTTTATAAGAGATTGGGAATCATTGGCAGATACATGGTGCAAATAAATTACATCTCTCACCTTATAATTGAACATGTAACTCTAAATATTCCTGCTGTGCAAGAGGAACTTCACTGCAGCTGAGGCAGTTAGTTTGCAATGTTTGCTTTAAACTTTTTTTTTCACTGAAACTTTCATCCTCACTTATATTTCCATCACTGCTCTGCCTTCCTCCCTCATACCTCTTATCAGCAAGGATTCTCTACAGCATGACATAGAGTGGTTTAACTACCTCTTCATCACTCTGGTACATAGGTCTAGTCTTCAGAATATCCACTAATGTAAATTCTTCTGTATAGGAACTTTTTTTTCCCTTGACTTTTGCAACTAGTTTTAAAATCCATGATTTTGTTTCCTATTGTATATTTCTCACTAGTTTGCTGATTTTCTGTTTGCCATCTATTTTGTTTTGTGTCCGTGTGTGTGTGTGTGTGTGTGTGTGTGTGTGTGTGATGTACCATGTGTGTACAGGTATGCTTGCCCATGTACACAAATGTGGACAACACAAGTCATATTGGTGTCTTCTTCAGGCATTCTCCATTTTGTTTTATTTGATTCAGAGCATCCCTCATTAAACCTTGACCTTTATGAACAAGTAGGTTGACTGGCCAGTGAGTCCCAGGAAGCCTTCTATCTCTGTTTTCCAGCGCTGTGTTAACAGATGTATGCCTTTACTCTAACTTTCACATGATTCCTAGGGATCTTAACTCAGGTGCTCATGCCCACACCTCAAGCACTAAACCCATTGAATCATCTCCTTAGTCTCCATCATCCCTTTTACTGTACATAAACATAAAAAAAAAAAAAAAAAGATGTGCTTCCTGGGAAAATGGAATATGACCCCTGACAATCAATTTTGAATTTTACTCATGTCTTTCTTATTGTTCTAATCACAATGCCTAGTTTTGAAGCCTATGATTGAAGCCAGGAAGTAAATGTTCATCAAGTCATTACATCAACAGAATTTATAAAAGTCAGACAACTTTCCTGTGAGATGCGATCCTACCAAATCAATGGGAATCAGCCATCAAACATCATTATTAATATTCCAGATTGGGACACTGATATTTCTCAGTTTTGTGTTGTTTTACATACAGTTAAAAGTAAGTTCTCATTTATAGACTGTATGTTTAATATACACATATCAATCATTATTCATTTGTATCTCTGGCCACTAGTTAAATTCACCTCAGACATGACTATAATTTCCCCCAAATTAGAATTCAGAAACCAAGTAAATATAGAACATGGAAAACTGGCATTTCTTAGTACTTACCTCAATGTTTTCATGACTTTGGAAAAATTCATGGAGAGAGATCAAGTTTTGCATTCATATCTGTAAGATGGGTTTATTGTCTGATCATATTAAAAGCTGTAGACAAGGATCTAATTTGGACGTATAGCAAAGAGATTGTGTACTTTCATGCTATGCTTGACTTGAGTTGATACAGTGAAATTTAATCTTTCCCCCATTGTTTAAAGCCTAACTAGGTTCTTATATCTTCAATGTCTGCCCTTCACAGCTGAAGAAAATGCTTCATACAGAAGGAAGAGCCAGGTAGCTGTCATTCATAAGCTATATATAAAACAGTGGGAAAGTAGCCAGCTCTACGAACTGTCTATCTCCATGTCAACAAAATGCCTCTACTTATAAGCATATATACCATCCGGTGATATTTCTTTAATTATAGTGGTGAGTTATAGAAACTAAGCAAAAGCAAAAGCAAGCCTTATGTTTCTTGATAGCATTTCCCAGAGCCTGGCAAAGCCTCAGATACTTATGCAAAGGGAAATTCACTGTTGTTTCTCCAAGCCACTCTTATGTTCTCATTTGCTGCAAATAGTCTCAGCGTCTAAACTAGAAACATTCATGATGTTTTCCATTCTCCCTTCTATTTTACATCCTGTCAGTCACTGAGCCCTGTTGATTTCACTGACTAAATCTTCCCACTCTCAGCTGCTACTCTCTTCCATTTAGATTTTCGAATTTTGTTTTGTGGATGATTGCATCAGCTTCCTCCTGTGCTGCCAAATTAATTTTCTTTTCGCTGTGTTATTTCATTTATTACTTAGTTACCAGAATGAGTATTTCTGTTTTAAGTTTTGCTAAGCATATTTTAGCTACTAACATTTCTAGTTTCTGCTGCTTATCATGTCTGTGAACTTGGTGGGTCAATCTGTAGCTCCTAAGTGTTTTCATGTGATGGCTGTGAGGTTATTTTCCACTTGGACTTCTAAAGAGTTGGTAAGCAATCCCAGTGGACTGTGAAGTGCCCCCACAATGTTCATGTAAGTGACTCAACCAAAAGATGGAAAAGAGCAGGGATATTAGTGCAGAGTCATTATGGGAGCTTCGGCAGACTCAGCTCAGACATGATTCTGGTCAGACCCCCATTGGCCTTATGCAATTTCAGCAGATTGCATTTCAGGGATAAACATCTCTCACCCATGGGCCTTCACCTTTTAGTATGAGCAATGATAAACTTTAACCATAGCCTGGAAGGTCTCCGGGCCTTTCCTGGGTTCCTCTTTTCGTTCCCTTGAAGGGGTTTTCTGTAATAAACTAAACACATCACCATGTCTTAACTTTCCTTCAGGAAAGATTTAAATAACCCATTTTATCTGTAAAATGCATACAGTAAAAGAGCTTTCTCTGTAGGTTCATTAGAGGAATCAAACAAAAGGCAGGTATAAAACGTAACAACTGCTTGCATCTTCTGATGCTATAAAAGCATTTTCTGCTATTATTATTGTTAGCTTACAACATCACAATATAGATAAATTTTTTTAAATGCACATGTTCCTTTTTGTAAAACATTCTTTCAGTAAAGTATGGGAAGTAATATTTGTACATCATAGTCAAATTATGATGATTCCTCTAGTCAACTCCCTTCCTATTTGGCTGTGCACAGTCTCTATGCTACTTTTATTAACACTCATCTTTTATGAGTTGCTCTCTCCAGAGGCTCAGCCCTTCAAAGTCTTGTGCATTTGGCCTATTTTTCAAGTCTGTAGTGCTTTGGACACTATCCAGCACATTCTGGTATTAATCGAATATATTTATTTAGTGATAGGTTGTGTGTGTGTATTCATCATCTGATTTGGTAGCAGTGCAGGGAAGTAGTCTATGTTATTACTCATAATGTTAGGACTGAAATTCCTTCGTACATGATCAGAATTGAGACATTTAATGTTTCCCTATCAACCTCCAACACATAGACTACATTTTGTGAAATTTAAGTTTAATAGCTGCCCTTGGTTTTAGTGAGAACACCACTAGTGAAAAATAGATGTTATTCTCCTGTAAATCACTTTGTCCTTCCACAAGTTCCTTCAGCTTAAACAGCCTATAACTCTAGAGCTGAAGTCAAGCAAGAGCTCCAAAAAAAAAAAAAAAAAAAATCAACATTACCCTCACTTTCATATTTTTAGCTCCTTCCTTCAAAGAATAATTTAATGGAGAAAGTCTTCAAGACAAAAAATTGATGAGTTAGAGTTCTTTAAATCCATCCAAAGTTTTTGTACCATATTTACCTGTAGCTACTCTTGTTTTTCTGTATATTCACAGACCACATTATACAAGCACCAGTAAAGGACAATGATAATTGTAAAGCTTTTCAGATTTGTCTAATCATTGAACAAATAGTTGTCAAGCTTTCAGAACCAGGTAGCTTTCAAGTTACTGTGAGCATCATGACTGAGAAGAGAACAGATGAGTCCAAGATTTTCTCCTCTTGTTTTCTTCTATGTCACTGGTATGCCTGTTTCTTTAGGTGTGCAGAGCTGGTTCGTTGTATGAGGTCCTACTTGTCGATTGTTGGTCTTGCTTCTTGAGCAGATGGAGACCTATTCAGAAAGTCTTTTTCTACACCTAAATCTTATAGGATTCTACCCATGTTTTCTTCTAGCAGTTTTAGCATTTCTGGTTTCAATTTGAACCCTTTAATTTGCTTGGAACTAATTTCTGTGCTGGGTGGTGGAAATAATCCAGTGAATGTAGAAGAAGCCCAGAGAATGGAGATACGCACTGCCAGCTATATACCTGACTGAGGTTTAATATCCAGACTATACAAAGAAGTCAGAGAAAAACAAGCACTCAGGAAAAGCAGTGACTAAGTTTAGTAAAAGCGGCAGGTGGTGGTGGGTATCTAGAAAACTAAACAGTGTTCTCCTCAGAAGAAATAAAAATGACTAAAAATTCCCCCCAAAAGTGTTCAAAACCAAATGCAAATTAAAACAACTTTGAGATTTCCTTTTACCCTAGTAAGAATGACTAATATTAGCACAACTGACAAATGCTGGCAAGATTGTGGAGGAAGAGAAACCCACATTCACTGTTGGTAAGAATGAAATTGTTAAAGCTACTCTGGAAATCAGCATGGAGAATCCTCAAAATTCTAAAACAAACCTATCATTGGACCCAGCTATACTAACTAACTCCTTGGCATATTCTCAAAGTATTCAAGATTCTACCCCCACAATTTCTTAGCCACATTCATTATCTTCCTCTTTATGAAAGCCAGGAAGTGGAAACCACCAAAGTTTCCTTCAATAGATGAATGGATTAAGGCAAGTGTGGCACATATAAACTAAGAAATACTATTCAGCAGTAAAGGAAAATGAAGTCACGAATTTGAAGGTAAATAGATGGAACTAGAAAATATCATATTCAATGAGGTAACACAGATCCAGAAAGACACAACTGTGGATGTTCTCTCTCAACTGAAGTTTCTAGCCCCAGCTCTTCAGATATGGTACATATACTGGAGCAATCCAAGAAGCACAAAAGTAAAAAGAGACCAGGAAGTGGACTAAGAAATTGAAAGAAGAATAGCTCTAGCAGGATCCAGATGATGGGAAGCAAGAAACAAACAAACAAACAAAGAGGCAGGTTTTAATTAGGGTAGGGGAAGAGAAGTCAGTACAGAAGGAGGAAGAAAGAGGGTCAAGATATCACCAAGGTTGTTTGATAAGGCTGCATAGAATCTTCTTATTTTATGTTTACCTAAAATCATATACAATAAATATATCACACACACAGACACACAAACACACACACACACACACACACACACACACACACATACACACACACACACACTGCACCAGGGTTGACAATGCTCCCCATAAGAATCAAAGAATAACAAAATTCTTAGTACTAGGCATGAGAAATCTCTTTTAGAATGGGTGGTTAGGATAGCTCAAGTAATTTCCCCTAAATATAAGGGGATGGACTTGGAAAGATTGGAGGGAAAGAAGTTGGGAGAGGGCATGTCGGGAGGAGAGAGAAGAGGGAAGGTGATATAATTATACTTTAATTATAATGTATAAAATAAAATAAAAAGAACATTTTAAAATAGAAGAAACAAGACCAAAATAAATAAGGTGCTGGAGACATATCTCAGTTAGTAATGTACTTCATATAGAAGCAAAAAGACCTGAGTTCAGGTAAGAGTCTGTACAATCCAGGAATTGCAGGGTGCTCCTGCAATCACAACACAGAAAGCACATGTAAAAAGAACCCTGGAGCATGCTGGCCAGAAGTTGTAGCCAAAATAGCAAGATCCTGGTTCAGTGAGAGACTACATCTGAAAAATAAGGTCAACAAACAGAGAAACATACCTAATACTGTCCTACCAAAGGTATATAGGTATGCACACTGACATACATGTATACAAGTATACACACATAAAAGAAATAAAATAATCACAATGCATATTTGTTCTCATATGGCTTAACACTTTGGTGGGGCTGGGAGAGAATACCTTGAACTTTTGATTCCTTATGGTCTAATCACTTCCACAAAGCCCTACCACTTGATGATAATGGCTTTTATATGCAGTTAGTGTTTCTTTTTGCCCTGAACAATGCTTTACTAATGCTAAACCGTTTCATTGTTAAATAGAATACGTGAAATCTGGTGTGTATTTAAGTAAGGCAGAAGTAGCACTGATCAGCTTCTTTTCTCCCACTTCTTAATCTACCCTTCATTGTCTGATTTATGAAAACAGAGATATAGGGGACCATTTCATCTTCAGTATTTACCATAGTGCTAAAGCTTTTGTGTTTCAGCATGAAAATCCTCATTTGGGATCTTTTAAAAAGGTTACATCATTTGCCTTTCACAACTGAAAGTTTTACAGAACTGGTGAATTCTGGGTTTTAAAAAAATGGTTTTTATGAAAACTGTGCCTGTCTCTCCAAAGATATTAGCCCGGGGGGGATATTATAAATTCCCTTGTCAAAAGTTTGAAGTAGAGGACACGAGAGTGATAATGCAAGATGAAGATGAAGACAACACACACACACACACACACACACACACACACACACACACACACCGTTTCTGGTCTACTGGATAGACTTGGAAAGGTCTTGCAGGGAACAAGACCTACTTTGTACTTAGCTCTTATTGCAGTGCCATTTTCCTTTTGGCATGGATAACATACATCTTAGCCAGCACTTGCCCATAATATATAGTTCTCTGAATTCCTCACCAGCTAACAAATTTCTCCCCAGAAGTTGCTATTCTTCTATTAGATAGGTTTATATAAGAGCATCTCCACTCAGATGTCATCCTGATGAATAGATTTGTTCAGCACTATACAGGACAGATTTCTAGCAACTTTCACAGAGCATGTTTCTAGAGACTTCTACTGGCACAGCAGTAGAGAAGCTGCTCTGTTCTCTAGTAAATCCCTGGCATCCCTTCTCTGAGATCTGGTCTGAACATTTAGAAGAGCCCCTTCTTCAGATTCTGCATCTCAGATCTAAGGGTGGTACCTGCTTATCATGTCCTTTAGTCCACAGTTTTTACCAATCCTTCATTGATAATTTCCTTTTATAGTTAGTGACTATTTACAGTAAACACTGTTTACATCATTGTTTTTTTCTATCTCCTGACTAGACTACAACCATATAGTAACAAACTCAGGGTTGATAGCTCAGAAATAGCTCTGAGACGAGTCAACATCATTCCAAATACTTGCTGCACAAATTTAGAAGTCTATTACATGATGCACTGCATTCAACAAATCATCGTCTAAAAGCTAAACACTTATGTAACATCTAACACTACGATGATCATACCCTTCATAAGTCCAATGCCAACTCTAAAGATAAACAAAACAAAACAAAAAAAATAAAAAACCACAACTGTTCATAAACACTGAGTAAAATAAAATCATAGTAGTGTACTTTTGCTTTTAATTTTCAGATTTTTTTTCAAAGCAAATATTATAGCAATGTAAAACTATGGCCCTTTAAGACAGTGATTCTCAGCCTGTGAGTCCCAACACCTTTGGAATATGCCTATTTCTCAGGGGTCACCTAAGGCCGTCAGAAAGCACAAATATTTACAGTATAAATAATAGTAGCAAAATTTTAGTTCTGAAGTAGTAGTGAAAATACTTTTATCATTGGGGGTTACCACAACATGAGGAGCTTTAGTGAAGGGTTGTGGCTTCATAACCACTGCTCAGAGATAGATGAAGCATCAATGCTCCCCAGGTCTGACTGAGTATGTGGCTCTTAATTTCCTTTAGGATTTTCCAGTTCATAAGTGTCTCACTGTGTAGTGTGTGAACTACCCTCAACATCAACATCAAGTAGAACTAATTAAAAATCCAAATCGTAGACCCCTTCCAACCCTCTGAATCTGAAACCAGACTTTGTGGTCTAAAGCCCTGTACTTGAACAATCTCTTTTGATGATTCTAATGCACAATAATATTTAATGAAATTTCCCTATCTTAATATTATTTTCTTATAGGTAAGGAAACTGAGTCTCAGAGAATTTCACAGTCCAGCAAAGTGTAGGTCAGAAAGCAAATATACTGGCCTCCAGGGAGTTTGATCAGTGATTTTTCCCTTCTATGTCACCCTTCTAGCTGGGGTTTACTGATGACCAGAATTTCTTATATTTATAACTGAAAAATGCCTTTAAACATACGGAATATGATCTTGTCATGGATATTAACATGAAAATCCATGTCTATATGTATATCCATATACATGTATACATATATACATAGAAAAGCACTCAGTTGTGATAAGCATTTTGTCCCCAGGGTACACAGGCACAAGGGAACAGAAGAATCAAGTGCAAAATGAGGTTTGGACTACAATAGCTGATCTTCAGGGTGCATTTATTTGTGCGGATTTTTGTGATTTTATGAGTTTGAAATATGGCATTTTCTATTTCATCAAGCACTAAAGAATTTTCCTGTGGGAAAACAAGGATCCTGAATGAGATTAAATTCTTCTGGGGTCCACACCTTCCTCTTGCTCCTCCTCCCTCCTGCACAAAAGCCTGCTCAGGCAGATGCTTCTCCGTTTCATTTTCCATTTAGGTGGCATTTTCAAATATAGAAAACAATTTTATAAACTCCCTGCCGTTTCTGTTTTGCTTGGGCTCCACAGAGGCCCAAATAATTTATGGAAAAACAGCACCTGTGTTTTCCCCAGGAATGGCATTCACAACATTGATGAATTTCAAATGAAGGGCATTTACCTCATTCAAGATAAATGGAGAACGAGTTCCCTCTCCATTTCCAGAAATTGATTGCAGAATGTGCCTGAAAACTATTTTCTTGTCCCATAAAAGCATTAGGCTGGATGTAAACATTTCATACCAGGCTATACCCTTGGAGGGAAAAGAGGATAACAGATTTGAGCTAGTTTATAAGAGGAAGAAATTCTAAGGTTGATGTTTTCTGAGAATGTTTCCAACTACATAAATTCATTATTTCACTCATTCATGCAACAAAAGTTTGTGTAATGTTCAATCATTCATTAAGCAAATAATTCACAAAGGACATGTGAACTGAAGACTCATGATAAGCAGTAGATAGATTTTATTGGTATAAGAGGCAAAGTAGACTTAGTTCAAAATTCCTGATTGAGCATTTGTGTTGGTTGCTGCTTTAACCTGTTATGGGAGTCAGCAAACTTTAGCCCTTGAAGTAAATACTCTATTTTATAAACAAAGTTTTATTTGATCAAGGTTACAATATATTATTTATATATTATCTAATACTTCCCATCCACTCCCCATCCTCCTGTCCCAATCTGGGTTAGTTTTTTTCTCTGGGTTAAATTTTCCATAGTTTCTACTTCTAATCATCTTTTTCTATTCTACATAGAATTAAGCATATCATTGGTCTCATTTTTTTAAATTGTGGTTTCCAAATAATAGATTTGGTTATCTATCAATTATCTATCTATCTATCTATTTATCTATCTATCTATTTATCTATCTATCTATCTATCTATCTATCTATCTATCTATCTAATTATGTTTGAGACAGTTTAGGTAAGTAGCCGTACAGATCTCTATCTTTAGCATAGGGCATGCTGACATTGAATTCACAATATTCTCTAGCTTTTGCCTCCAGTGGGATGAGATTATAGACATGCACTACCACGCTTTGTCATTGATCTTGTGTGTTTTATAACGTCTGCACTTACCTCTGTGTCATTTTTAAGTCTGTTTAATAGTTTCATTTGGTGTGGTTGCTCCTTTTTCCTCACTAGGAGTCATATTGTCTTGATTCTTTGTATGCCTAATAATTTCTAATTAGCTTTCAGATGCTGTAAATTTTGTCTTATTGTCTGATCAATATAGTTGTCTTAAAAGTATGTGTTCCCAAGTATAGCCAAACTATGTGAGACTAGAGAACTTTCTATACAATAGGACTAGAGGAAATTATAGGTAGTCTCCAATACACAGGGTCAGAAATTATGTTTGTGCCTACTTCAGACCCATGCAGGCTTCATGACTGCTGCTTCAGTCTCTGGGAGCCTTTATGAACCATGCTTATTGATTCTATGGGCTGTAATATTCTAGTGTCCTGACCCCTCTGGCTCCTACAATTGTTCCTACCCGCTTAACAAGTGGTCCCTTGAGCTCAAGAGGAGAGTCCTGATGGAGATCTCTAATTTGGGCTCTCTCTCTCTCTGCCGAATGTTGTCAGTGGATCTCTGCATGTGTTCCCACCAGCTGCCAGAGGAAGTGTCTCTGATGAAGATTGGTCTAGCCACCAATCTATGAATATAGCAGAATATCATTAGTAGTCATTTTGTTGATTTATTTTTATTCTTGGTCTCTGGGCTATTCAGCCTAATTCTTTTAAGAAGAATTCAAGGTATATTAGGTTAGATACACTCCATTGAGTGTCATTTCTAAGGACTGCTATTCACTTGCTAGCTTGAAGAGCTAGATTTTTAAAAAAAAAAAAAAAAAAAAAAAAAACTGGGAAAGCCCTCAGCAGTTGTACAAAGATTTTGCAAGTTCATTAGCACTCTTAATAGATTCTAATTAAACTGTTTCAGTAAAGCTGTGGAATATTTTTTTAAAATTCAATGCAAAATAACACCTGTAAAATGTTTTTATGCATTATGCAAAATACAGAATCTGTGCATTACTGATGCATGAGCCCCCTGTCTCCTCTTATTACACCAGCCAGCCTCCAAAGGAGGAACAGCTGAGACAAGACAGTTTAAGGTGTAGTCAGTCCCATGTCATGCTGTGGTGCAAACAAGGTACCAGAAGTACCTGAGGCAAAATGGAAGTGTGTGAGAGTGGGAGGGGAGGCTGTTTCTTGGAAACCCTACCAAATGTCTACCATAAAAGGATACCTCTGTCATTCATTTAATCTCCAGCTTTTACTATTGCTAGGGCTGTAGAGAATGTATTGAGACATACAACACCATTAAGTTCTCTCAGTACCTCACAGCTTAAAATACAAGCCAGTGTGTTGTACGATTCATTACTATCATTGATATGCATCATGTGCCTGTTCCTATAATACACATTATGCTGGGCATAAACAAATACAAAAGAGCAACCATTGACTTCAACCTCAGAAGCCAGAAGAAGAAGGATTCGCTCCCAGTAGTTCTATGAGCTACACACAGTCAGGGACACAGTATCTTAAAGTCTTCTTCCAAGTCTTTTAGTCTTTTAGGAAGCAAAGCAATTTTTGGCAGGGCTTTGTTGTATTTTACTCTACAGTTTTACATCAGTCCTTGGCTGTTCACATAAGTAGTCAAATACAGGATCTTGGTATAACTCACTTTCCATTCACTGATCTTTCTAAAAGACAATTTTAGCCATCTTGTGTTCATGAAAAGGCTTGGTCTCTCTAGAAAGAATGTTCCAGAACACAATAGTTAAGCCCAGATTTATGAGGAAGCCAGCAACTGGCATTGTCCATCTAGGAAGCTTAAATAGGTGTCTAATACTCCTTTCCCTTATTTATCTGCTTTGAAGCTACTGTACCAGTGCAGAGAACAACAGTCTCCATCCCTAATGAAACCAGTAATTCATTATGATGAGAAGATAAGAGTGCCTGAACCTTAATTACCAGCACCTTGGAAGACATAAAAGTGCTAGAACCGGCCTGATAGGCACCAGAGATGGCTGTAGCATGACAAAAAAAAGACAATGCTGGATCCTTCCGGGAATTACTTCTCTGTTTCCAAAGTGGGGAAGGAATAACAAATGTTGAGGGATGCTATTTTTTGTGATATGAATTAGCCCTTGAATATGACAAAAGTTTACTGCTTTCCCTGGCTGATTTCTTCTTTGTTTTCTGGAGGAAATTCAAGGGAAAAGGAAGCATAAATTCTTGGCCTTCTATGAATTGAAATCAGCTTGAGTATTATCATAACCCAGATGAGGCTCAAAATAACATTTATTGAACCCGTTCAGTACTCTTAATTAGTGGGACTGTTTTCACATGGCTGTGTCCACACATATGGTGTGTATGTGTGTACAGCATTGTGTTTTCCTGGATCTTTATAATTAAAAACACAAGCCAATGCAACATTGTGATTATCAGTCTTTAAAACAATGGTTGTGTTTTAATGTAAGCTCCAGAGATGAGTCCTAGGATTCAAAGGTACA
>JADRCH010000198.1:1577833-1709018 GCA_019843965.1 Rhynchomys soricoides
ATAATTGCATAAATGTCTACACACACACATACACACACAAACACACAATTATTTGCAGTAGTTTCTATTTATCTGTGGAAGAAACATTCCAAGATATTTCAGCTCTAGATAATTAAAACTCAATAGATATTATGCTTAATTTCACACATATGTAAATTTTAAAAACTTAATTGAAAAACTATGTACATCAAAATATAATTAAAAATTAAATATTTATCACAAATAACTTAAATTTAATTAATAATAAATAATTGAATAATTATTAATTAAATAATATGGAATGATTAAAAGAATATATGTAAGTTATTTAAAACTAATGAATTACTTCTCTGAGATTTTGCACTTACTGTTTTGAACTGTAATTGGCTACAGGTAACCGAATGTGTGTGTTTTTGGTGTGTTTGTGTGTATGTGAATATATGTGTGTGTGTATATATATATATATATATATATATATATATATATATATATAGTGATAAAAATGCCTATGGTAATTATACTGACCTTGAAAGGTATGCATATTGTCTTAGTCAGGGTTTCTATTCCTGCACAAACATCATGACCAAGAAGCAAGTTGGGGAGGAAAGGGTTTATTCAGCTTACACTTCCACACTGCTGTTCATCACTAATGGAAGTCAGGACTGGAACTCAGGACTGGAACTCAAATAGGCCAGGAAACAGGAGCTGATGTAGAGGCCATGGAGGGATGTTTCTTACTGGCTTGCTTCTCCTGGCTTGCTCAGCCTGCTTTCTTATAGAACCCAAGACTACCAGCCCAGGGATGGCACCACCCACAAGGGGCCCTCCCCCTTGATCACTGATTGAGAAAATGCCTTACCACTGGAACTCATGGAGTCATTTTCTCAACTGAAGCACCTTTCTCTGTGATAACTGCAGCCTGTGTCTAGTTGACACAAAACCAGTCAGTACACATACAATAGACACTATTTCTGTGGTTTGGCTATAAAGCATAAAAATGTAATTTATAGGAGAGGAAAGTTGCATATTTATATAACTGTGATAAAATATCTATTGTATGGAGTCTCTGTATAAGGGAGGCTTTGTTTTAAGCTCTTTAAAAATCTGTTAGAAACAATCACAGAAATGAAACTTTGATGCTATTATCATTAATATCACCCCAATTTCAAACAAATAAATACATAGAGGCATAAGCACAGTGCATGGCTTTATAAGTGAGGAGTCCCATGTCTAAGGATTCAGTGCAGAAATCCCATCTCTAGCTTGCTAATGGCTATATGCTCTGCCACATTGCCGAAGGCACCATCACCAAATGCATTGCTTTCTATTACTACTGTAACAAATAAATCCAATGGACTGTTTTTAGGGGTCAGAAGTCTCAAATGACGCTTCCAGAATCCTAACCATGGTGTCAGTAGGACTGAATTAATTGCAGTGGAAGGGGAGAGGGTGTTGATCAGCTAATTTTTATTTTTCTGGATTTTAATAGCTGCCCATAATCCTTTCTATTTTTAACGATAGTCATAGTTGGTGTAATCTTTTTGACTGGATTTTGTTGCTCTGAGATTAAGTTTCCAACCTTTCTCTTTCTACTCATGGTTACATTAGGTCTGCCCAGGTAAACACAGTAAGCTGCACATGTAAGCATTGCAGCTCAATTACTTCTGGAAAGTCCCATTTGCAAGGACACAGGCACATTTTCTTCTGATCAAGACTTGGAAGTCAGTGAGGGACAACTGTTTATTACACCAAACAGTTGAATTCAGTAGTTTGTGAGAGAACAGGTTCATTTAGTAATATTCTACAAAATGTAAAATACATGTATTTAACCCAGTAGTTCTATTTATGAAGATTTATCATGTAGAAATGTTTCTACTGGCTTGTAATATATTTGCCAACAAACAAGGTATCACATTAGCTACACAGCACACATGGCTATAGGCACAGGGCTCATCAGCAGTATGCACTGTGGAGGTGGAGGGCAAACTGTCTGAGAACAGCCTGAACTTCCCTGCTCTTTCTTTGCTTGTACATTTCTCCTGAAACCCCCATCTCCTCAGTAGTCAGAACTTGTTTCCTTTCTCTGTTCCCTCTCCAAACCTTTGCTCAAATTTCCCCTCATTACTCCTACTCTCAAACTCTCTGCTCATTCTCTTTCACTATGTCTGTCTTTCTCTGCTGAATCAATTTCTGCCTGAACTATTTAGATTCACTTGTCTACAAGTTGATTATATATTTATTACACTAGTCTGTGGACTGCTTGAAGACAAAAATATTGATAAGTAGATTCTCGATCTATAACATCTAGGATACTGTCTGCATTTACCTGGAACACACAATGCGTGCAATAACATACAATAATAGAATTAATACAGGCAAGCAGTCAAATGAAATGCAAAGGCAACAAAAGAAACTTAAAGCAAAAGGTTAATACTGAGATTTCATGAAGAACTCCTCACCTCAATGATAAGCTGAGCTTATACAGGTTTTGAGCATTCTGTAACACTTGCTGTGAGTTCATCAGTTGAGGAACTGTTAGCATTTGATAGCCTCTAGGAGATGGAGAATCAGTTTTCTTTAATAATGTAACCCCTGGAAGGTAAACCACACTTAACATCAGGTCCCACTCCCAAGAGTAAGTGGGCAAAATAAATCGTTCTACACTGAAATAAAATTGTCATAGTTGGGTGAGTAGGAAGTTGGGGGTGGTAAAAGCTCTATAAATGGTTGGGGAAAGGGAGTTAAATATGATCAAAACATATGAAAGTCTCAAGTAATAAATAAAAAATTATATTTAAAAAGAAAACAACCCTTAAAAAGGTTCCATGTTTGTGGAATGGGGCCATTGAGCCTTTGCTCCTTATCTGGCTCTGGCACACTACCATTATTGGAGGTTATTTCATCACTTAAGAAAAAAATGACAGAATATATATATATATATATATATAAAATCTGTTATCCTGTTTAGTCTGTATAATGTCATTTGTATGTTTTCAGGGATGAATTTTTGGTATTGGTCAATCATCTGGTATGTGCTCTTACCTAAGGAATATTATTTTTCCCATGCTCAGCATTCCTTGGTTGCTGGTAGTTCTTCGTGCAGGGTTAAGGCCTTATGGACTTTTCCCTATCCATGTTGGCATACAATTCGATATCATCTTTGTTCAGCTCATGCATACACAGTCATGTTGGTGAGATTTTATGAGTGTATCTTCTGAAATTATTAGGGGACAAAACCTAACAGGAAACCTCTTGATCTGATTCTTATAATCCGTTGGTCTCCTCTTCTGAAATGTTTCTGAGTCTTCATTGCAAGAGTATTTTATAGATGTCTCCACCAAGACTGGGATCCACAACTCTGCATTTGTATATAACAACAATTAACAAAAAGAGGCAATAAATCTGTAAAAGAACAAGAAGAGATATATGGGAGGATTGGGATGGACTAAAGGAAACAGAAGGGTATTATAATTATATTATGATCTCAAAATAAAATAAACATTAAAAAACCTAAATGTTAGGTTTGCAGTAGAAAAAATGCAAACACACAAGGGTGAGTCATTTGCAATATGAGGTATTTAGGAGCCTGTGGCAACAGGATTCCTTGAGCCTGTGAGTTTATAACTAGCCTGGGCAATGTATGGGTTATAAGCAGAGTGAGAATCAGTTTGAAAATACCATAACAAATAGAAAAGACATGGAAAGGCAATGTCTGTTGCATTGTGATCCTTGTATTCTTAGGTCCTAGAATATGAATATATATATGTGTGTGTGTGTGTGTGTATCTTTAGTTATATTCTGATATATCATATATACATATGGAATGGAGACTGAGGAGGAAGATGCAGGGAAGCTTAGCTAGAGGGAATAGGAAGAGTGAACTCAGTGAAGGTATGTATTATAGCTCAAAGAAATTGTATACAAGAAACTCATCACTCGTTATAATGAACACACATCAATAAAGTAGATGCTAAGATAAGGAAAGATTCACATTAAGTTCTTAAATAATAACATTCTATATGCCTATAAAAACTATGATAGCTCTGTAAAGAGAGATATATGTAATGTTAGTTGTCATCTATTTGTAACCTTTGCTATCTTCCTTATTATTTCTCTTTTATTTCATGTTAAAATAAATGATAACAATGTATTTTTGTGTAGTCAGGAATATGCTGAAAAGCTGAACAGAAAAATATATCCAAATCCATATCAAATGAGCTATCAAATCTATCCATAATGCTATAACCAAAATAACTATAAATATAACAAAAAGCAGATTTGCTTAAAAGTATCCAGATTGTGAAGTCCATAAGAACTAAGACTAGAAATGAGGAAAGAGGCTTACTGTCCACAGAATGGGTCATCTTATCCACTTGATTATTGAACTCCGCTGAAGTCACCTTTTGGTGAGCAGTTACATGGGACACAAATATCTTCACATCCTTTGCCTATTTGGAGAGATCTGCCCACATACTTCTTTCCCAGATGTCTTTCTCACCAATTTTCCAATCGTGATCTTTCCAAGTCCCTGACCATCCAGGAATCCATTGGCTATAGCCTAAGAGTCAGTGAACAATCATACATCTGGCCATTTCTTCTTCTAAACAAACTGTAATACCATGTTTACTTAAAGAAGTTCTGCCCACTGTGAAAATTTTCCTTCACCTGTACCTTTCAGGGTTGTCCCAGAAAGGGGTTGTAATGCTGCAGCTATCCACTTCTGAGTGGTGCCTGCATAACATGCAGAGCTATCAGTAAACCAGGTCCTAGTCTTCTTTTCTTCAGTCAGCCGATCATAGGGAACACCCCATGAGGCTATAGGCACATACTTGGTAACAGATGTCATTGTTACAGGAGTAGAAACCATAGGCATTTGAGCAACTTCTTCATGTAACTTGCTTGTGCCTTCAGGACCTACTCGGGCTTGATCACAGAGGTACCACTGCTGCTGTGCATGTCCTTCTTTATGACTTGGATGATCTGATTTTGGTTGGATTTATTTCCCATCCTCTGATACGAATATGTGTTACCAATAAGTCCAAAGTGGTTGCTAATTCCTGCTCACTTGGTCCAATCAACATAATGTCATCAATATAGTGTACCAATGTGATATTTTGTGGAAGAGACAAAAGATCAAGATCCCTTCTAACTAAGTTATGACACAGAGCAGGAGAGTTAATATATCCTTGAGGCAAAACTGTAAAGGTATACTGCTGGCTTTGCCAACTAAAAGCAATTGCTTCTGGTGGTCCTTATGGACAGGTACTGAGAAGGAGGCATTTGCTAGATCAATAGCTGCATACCAGGTACCAGGAGATGTGTTCATTTGCTCAAGTAACGAAACTACATCTGATACAGCAGCTGCAACCGGAGTTACTACCTGATTTAGTTTTCAATAGTCAACTGTCATTCTCCATGATCCATCTGTCTTCTGCACTGGCTAGATAGGAGAGTTAAAGGGAGATGTGGTGGGAACCACCACCCCTGCATCTTTCAAGTCCTTGATAGTGGCAGTAATTTCTGCAATTCCTCCAGGAATACGGTACTGTTTTTGATTCACTATTTTCTTTGGCAGAGACAACTCTAACGGCTTCCATTTAGCCTTTCCAAACATAGTAGTTCTCATTCCACATGTCAGGGAACCAATGTGAGAGCCAATTTCTAAATATATCTATCCGAATTATACATTCTGGAACTGGGGAAATGACCACAGGATGTGTTTGGGGACCTACTGGACCTACTGTGAGTCAGATATCAGTCAAAACTCCATTAATCACCTGTCCTCCATAAGCCCCTACTTTAACTGGAGGGCCACAATGTTTCTTGGGATCTCCCGGGATCAAAGTCAATTCAGAGCCAGTATCCAATAGACCCCTGAAAGTCTGATTATTTCCTTTCCCCCAGTGTACAGTTACCTTTGTAAAAGGCCATAGGTCCCTCTGAGGAAGGACTGGAGAAAGGCTAGCAGCAAAACTTTTAGATGTCTTATCAAGATCCTTCCTCAAGGGAACCTGGCCACCCCTTCATTCAAGGGGTTCTGGGTCTACAAACCGGCTCAAGTCTGGAAATTGATTCACTGGCCGAGATTGCCTTTTGCCAGGAGCCAATATAGTCTTTCTTTCATTTGTTTGAGAATTTTTCTGCTTATACAGATTAGAGAGATATGCAGTAGGCTTCCTATGTATTTCAGACTTGGAAACACCATGACTGATTAGCCAGTACCAAAGGTCTGAACGAGTCATGCCAGTATAAATTTCACTTCTCCTGTGCTGACCATCATGGTATATGTCATTATAAATGTTGTTTTGTCTACTCTGTCCATTATAATAACTATGACCACCTTGTCTCTGGCGATTCAATGCTGCTACCTGGCCCTTGTTACCTTGAGGCCCGATTAAGCCCATTGCATTTAATTCATCTAATTGAGCAGCAGCATCTCCAACCCTAAAGTCTGGCACAAGGAAAAGGGCAAGAACAAAACTCTTCAAATGTGCTGGTGCCCCTCTCTCCAGTTTGCATCTTATAGGATTGGTGAAGGGCATATCTTCTGGGCCTTCCCCTTGTGGAGAATTAGGTTTTACACAACGTATCCACTCTAGCATTGCAATTTCCCTGAGCCTTAAAATCCCTTCATCAACACCAAACCAAGGGATATCAGGAATCTCCAACTCCTTTCAGTAGACCATCTTTTGATAAACGCTTCAGCCAACCATTCAAACAAACTTCTTACACCTTTTTTTAACTGTATGAGCTTCCATATTAAACCTTGAAGCTCCACTCAGAGGACCCATGTCAGTAAACTCAGCCTGATCTAGTTTTATGTTCCTTCCACCATTATTCCACACCCTTCAAATTCATTCCCACACATATTCCCCAGACTTCTGCTTGAATGAATCAGCAAACTCATTAAGCTCCTTAGTAGTGTAGCGCACTTCCTCATAGACTACACTTTCTACCTCCCCTCTAGGGGCCTGTTTTGCCTTGAGTCTGGTTATAAGTCTAGAAGAAACTATTGGTGGACCTTGAGAAACATCAATATTATCTTGTCTGGCATTTTCTTCAGCGAAAGTCACTGCTGGCCCATCAGACTCTGAGGGATTAACTTCCTCATGTGGAGAAGGCATTATTTCAAGGGTGGGGCTGAGGATACTACTTCCTCAGGTGGGGTAAACCATTGAGAATCTGAAAATTCAGAATTCTCAGCTTCAACAAGGTCTTCCAATACATCCCCATCCCAAGTTATAGGACCCTATTCTTTGCCAATTAATGCCCTTACTTTAACTGCTGTCACCCTCTGAGGCTGAGACCTGAACTTTCGCTATAATTCAGCCAACCTTATAATGAGGGCTTCAGTTTGATTTTCTGCAACTTGAGCTCTATGACTGCTGGAGAGAAGATTCTCTTCAAGGACAGTTAGCAACTTTTAGATTGGTCACTTGCATCTGGATCAGTTCAGTTTTATTATACAACTCTTTCTTTTCCTTCATCATCTTTTCCAGAGATACCAAGAGCAACTGGCCAGAAAAGTAATTTTCAAATTTTTTTTTCCCATATTGCAACAAGTTTTGAGCACACAATCATCCAATTCATCAAGATGCTCAATGGCATCAGCTTCTTTAAGTTTAAACTATATTTCCGACCACAAGTCTTCAATGTCCTCCCAGCTCCCAGAGGAGAGCGTATCTGAAGAGGTTTCAGCAGTTGAAGGTGCTGGTGAATTATTGAACCAACTCCAGATTCTTAAAAGATTCATCCTTATACTGCTTTCTGCTCCTCTAGAGCCATTCCCAGTACCAACTTCTGTATTAGTCAGGGTTCTCTAGAGTCACAGAACTTATAGGTAGTCTCTATATAGTAAGGGAATTTGTTAATGACTTGCAGTGTGTATTCAAACTCCCCAACAATGGTCCCCAGTAGCTGTGAATGAAAACCAGAGGATCTAGCAGCCACTTAGTCCCACAAGGCTCACAGGCAAAGAACATTGAATCTCCTCCTTCCAATGTCCTTATGTAGATCTCCAGCAGCAGGTGTGGCCCAGATTGGAGGTGTGCATACCACCAAACCTGAAACTTGTGTGTTCCAGACGCAAGATCTAGATCACAGTTGAGCCCTCCAATTCTGGTAATCCACTCCAGGTATAGTCAAGTTGACAATTAGAAATAGCCACTACATACATAAACATGAAAATAAGAGTAGTTTGTGGGGAGCCGCCTGAGCACCCACATTCGCCATTACAAGATGGCGCCTACATTCGGCCGAGGACAAGTTGTAAACAGGCTAGTGCGCATGCACCTGGTAATTTTCCACCTCAGAGTCTCAGCCTCTCTCGTGGCGGCATCTGGCCTGGTGTGCGGGAGCCAATGGGGAAGCTCCATGTCCCAGGCAAGCGCTGTGACCTATATAAGGGACGGGCGTTCTATTGTTCGGGGTCTCCACTCGTGGCAAGCTTATGCTCTCCCTCTCAAGATGCATTAAAGCTTTACTGCAGAAGGATCCTATGTGTGCCGCATCGTTCTTGCTGGCGACACCGTAGCGCGGGACATCTGGTGCCGAAACCCGGGAAACTTTGTCATCATCAAGCACCTTTGGAGACCCCCTGGAAACAGGGAGGATTCAGAACTGCAGGGAGGTAGGTTCGGATAGGCATGTTGACCCTGGATCTTGATTTGGGATTTGAAGTTTTGCTAATTGTGTTAAGTGCCCTCATTTTGGTTTTACTGTCTTTGTATTGCGGCGAACAAGGTAGGGCCTGTGTAGATGCTGTAAGGGAGGGGCAAATCACCCCTGATAGGGTCCAGGACACCATGTCAGAAACCGAACAGAGTGAGAGGAGGGGTACCCAAAAAAAAAGAGATCTCAGCAAAGGAAACGGACCTCTTGGTGAGTCGAAAGACGAGGGAGAGATTAAAGATAAAATAGGAAACTGTCCCCCTGACAGGAATGTGGGCAGAAAAACAATTCTCATACCCAAGAAAAAAGCAAAAAGAAAGGGGGAGAGCCTCTACCCAGTTCAAGACCTTGAGGCTCTTCCATTGGAAACTTCAGACACTGACCCCCTTAGCTCTAGTGAGGAGTCAGAGCTAGAAGAGGAAGCGGCGCGGTATGAGGGAGATTGGCCGCCCTGTAATGGGCAGATGAAGTGGCCGCCGCCTTTGGCCCCTACGCGGACCATGCCTTCCGCCCCTCCCCCTTATGAGATGTGTCCCAACTCCTTTTCTTTTCTCTCTGACAAGGTTAAGAGAAAGGTACAAGCCGCTTTTCCAGTTTTCGAGGCAGATGGTGGAGGACGAGTTCATGCCCCTGTAGAGTACAGCCAAATTAAAGACCTGGCTGATGCGGTCCGAAAGTATGGGGTAAATGCTAATTTTACTATAGTAATGTTAGAGAGATTTGCCGGAGCGTCCATGACTCCCGCCGATTGGCAGATGCTGGCCAAGGCTGCGCTCCCTACAATGGGCCAGTATATGGAGTGGAAGGCTTTATGGCATGAAGCTGCACAAGCTCAAGCCAGAGCCAATGCTACGGCACCGACCCCTGGACAGAGAGATTGGACCTTTGATATGTTAACTGGCCAAGGTCCTTTTGCGGCAGATCAGACCGTATTCAGGCAGAAAAGAGACTTTGGTATCTCTGCCATTATCATAGGCGTGGTGGCAGCGGCTGCGGTTACAGGGGCTGTCACTGCGTCGGCCCTTGCGCTCTCTGGAACGATGCAGACCGCCAATACCATTAATGAGTTGTCTGCAGCTGCCACCTTAGCTCTAGACAGACAGGTATCCACCAATACTCAAGTCCAGGGGGACCTAATGCTGGTTAACCAGCACATTGATCTTATTCAAGAACAACTGGATGTCCTTTGGCAGCTAGCCCAATAGCTTGGCCTGTGAACAAAAGTTGCCAGGACTCTGTGTTACTTCCATATAGTATGACAGATTTACAAAAGCAGCTAACCTGTCTAAAAGTCTTTCACAGTATATGTTACAGAATTGGACCCTTAAATTTGATGACACCCTGCGGGAACTGCCGACAGCATTATTCAGATCAACTCCACCCGTCTTGACCTGTCCTTGCCTCGGCAATTTCTTATTTCAAGGAATGGGTGGGGGTGGGATTGTTTGGAGCAGTGCTTTGCTGTGGGTTGGTGTTCCTCCTATGGCTCATCTGCAAACTCAGGGCCCAGACTAAAAGAGACAAGGTGGTTTGTTGCCTTAGAACAAAGAGCCTCGGCCGGTGTTTGGCTAATAGCAGTAGGTCGCCAGCCAGACAGTTCTTGCACACCCGCGAGTCTAGTCTCATTGCACTGGGTAGAATGTTTGGTCTGAGCAGCTCTTGAGGGATGTCGAGCAAAGCATCGCACAAGGCGGTCATTGTGGGCCACCTTGGGAGATATGTCATCTGCATGAGGGTTGAGTGCCCTAGTTTCCCTCCCTCTAAAAAACGGCACTGGGCGGGTCAGGAAGACCTCGGGCACGCATGAGCTTAGGGGTCTTCTCCTGTACAAGGCCCAACCTTTTGGTCAGGGGATTTGACCCTCTTAAGAGTGTCCTACTTTGCTTACAGAAATAAAAAGGGGGAGATGTGGGGAGCCGCCTGAGCACCCACATTCGCCATTACAAGATGGCGCCTACATTCGGCCGAGGACAAGTTGTAAACAGGCTAGTGCGCATGCACCTGGTAATTTTCCACCTCAGAGTCTCAGCCTCTCTCGTGGCGGCATCTGGCCTGGTGTGCGGGAGCCAATGGGGAAGCTCCATGTCCCAGGCAAGCGCTGTGACCTATATAAGGGACGGGCGTTCTATTGTTTGGGGTCTCCACTCGTGGCAAGCTTATGCTCTCCCTCTCAAGATGCATTAAAGCTTTACTGCAGAAGGATCCTATGTGTGCCGCGTCGTTCTTGCTGGCGAGACCCTGAGCACCCACAGTAGTTGTTGCTTTTCTTCAGAATCGAATGGAGAGGGGCAGGAGGGAATTTCCTGGAATGAGGTGTTCTACACACCTGTTAGATAAAAGTTGTACTGATGTAAGCATTTGGCATAAACTTTAAGATGACTATGATAGTACATGTAATTGCTAGTGTATTATGCACAATGGATTAATGTTGACATTAACAAAATCCCTGTGGTAAAACAAGGTAGGCTTCTTGATTGTACCATTTCAGGATATCATGAATGAAATGAGAATTTCCACTGTTCCTTCATCTCTCTATCAGCACTCCAACTGTGTCCCTTTCTAGTACAATTCATGAAGAACAAGAATCACTTGTTTGTACCGGCCAGTGAACAAAGCCCATCAAAAGACAAAGCTTGCAGAATTCCTTAGAAATGCACAAATTGGTAAAGGAGAGATTTTGCCAAATGTATGCAATGCAGTACAACACAGTACCTCATGTCTAGGGATTATATTAGTGAAAATTACTTTTTATTGCTAAGTATGAGGCCTTCAACAAATTTTTATGAGCCACTAAAATGGCAGCCAAGTGAGGAATGTTTTGTTGTTCTTGCATTTTCCAGAAACCACATACCTTGTATCAAGTGAATCTATAATTGTTGAGCAATTTCTTTTTCCAACTGAACAGCACTTTTGAGACTATGTCTTTCTGAGAGGTCATGAAAAGAAAATTGGAAATACCTGCTGACATGACTTAGAAAGGCACTTTCACTTTGCATTTTCTTTTTCTGTCTGAATGAAGGTAAAAAGACCCTTGAAAGATGAAAATACCTCCCTTAGGTGTTCTCCCCCAAACGAGAAATACTTATTCTATAACTTGAGGCAACATGTCTTACAGAGAAGGACTTGAGTCACAGGTAGCTGTTTGGTTATTTTTGAACATGTGAAGTCCTTGCACGCTCCTTGTGTAAGTCAAATACATGTCATGAAAATACTAAGTCATTTTACCTTTAGATATTCTGAATATACTATCATTTTATAAGGAGCCACTTTTCCTGTTCCCCTTTTCATCGCAAATAGCAGCATTTACTCTGTAAGCTTTCTTGGTATGTGTTCTTTCAACTCCTTGGGTAGAGCTGTAGCATACAGTCACCATGTTTGTGAGTTTAATGTTACAGTCACTGTAAAAACACCAAGAGATATTTACGACCTGGCTCTTAAATCCTCCTTTTAAAATTTTTACATTTAGGAACCTGGGCTGACTTGTACATAGTGAACTGAGAAATGGTACAGTGAAGGTCAGAATCTGGACACAAAAGCAACCCTTCTATTCTAAATTAGTTCCCAAGATGCTTTTATTTATTTTGGGGAGAGCTCAGCTCACACTAATGTGAGCAGTGATTCCACAATGAGCTACCAGGGAACTCTCTTCGTGGAAGAGCCTGTTAACTGGCTTAATTTTGGTACCTTTGTTTCCTCTTTCTCCTTTGCTACCCTTTTTTTAAAAAGTTGGTTATTTTATTTATTTATATTTCAAATGTAATCCCTTTCCTGGTTTCCCCTCCGAAAACCCCCTATCCCCATCCCTCCCCCTACTTCTATGAGAGAGCTCCCCCACCCACCCACTTCCACCTCACTGCCCAGCAGTCCTCTATGCTGGGGCATCAAGCCTTCACAGAATCAAGAGCCTCCCCTCCCACTAATGCCAGATAAGGCATTACTCTGCAACATACGCAGCTGGAGTCATGGATCCCTCCATGTGTATTCTTTCTTTGGTGGTTTATGCCCTGGGAGCTCTGGGGGGTCTGGTTGGTTGATATTGTTGTTCTTCCTATGGGGTTTCAAACACTTTCAGCTCCTTCAGTCCTTCCCCTAACTCCTCCATTGGAGTCCCCATGCTCAGTCCAATAGTTGGCTGCAAGCATCCACATCTGTATTGGTCAAGCTCTGGCAGAGCCTCTCAGAAGACATCCACATCAGGCTCCTGTCAGCAAGTACTTCTTAGCATTCACAATAGTGACTGGTGGCTGCATATGGGATGGTTTCCCAGGTGAAGCAGTCTCTTGATGGCCTTTCCTTCAGTCTCTGCTCCACTCATTGTCCCTGTATTTCCTTTAGACAGGAGCAATTCTGGGTTAAAATTTTGAGAAGGGTGGGTGGCCTCATTCCTCAACCGGGGGCTGTGCCTAACCTCTGGATATGGTCTCTACAGGTTTTCTCTCCCCTTTGTTATTTCAGCTAGTGTTATCACCGTTGGGTCCTGGGAACCTCTTGCTTTTCTGACACTTGGACTTTCTGGTGGCTATCCCAAGTTCCCCATCCCCCATTACTACGCACCTCTGTTCAGTTTCCTGACCCTCTGTACATCTCCCTGTCTCCTCTCACACCCTATCCTGCCCCCATTTTTTCCTCTCACTCTCCTCTCTCTCTCTTCCTCCCAAGTCCTTCACACCCTCTACCTCCTGTGATATTTTTGTTTTTCCTTCTAACTGAAATTGAAGTATCTACACTTTGGACTTCCTTCTTCTTGAACTTCATATGGTCTTTAAGATGTATCATGGGTATTCTGAGCTTTTTTTCTAATATCCACTTATCAGTGAGTATATACCATGTGTGGTCTTTTGTGACTGAGTTACTTCACTCAGGATGATATTTTCAAGTTTCATCCATTTGCCTATGAATTTCATGAAGTCATTCTTTTTAATGGCCAAGTAGTACTCCATTGTGTAAATTAAATGTACCACATTTTCTGTATCCAAGTTTTCTTTTGTGTATTTCTACTTTCAATATTTATCTTTTCAAAATATGTCTGTGTGAAATTTAATGGTGTTTATTTGTGAGCTTCACCCAATTCAATAATGATTTTTATTAACAAGAGACTTGATAGATATAATCTATGTTGCTACAGTGTTGAGAACATAATAAATTTTAAAAATATTAAGAAGGGAACCACTAAATACTCCAGAAGAAGGTAAACAGGCACAGGTAGCTGTTTGGTTATTTTTGAATATGTGAAGTTTTTGCACACTCCTTGTGTAAGTCAAATGTATGTCATGAAAATACTAAGTCATTTTTACCTTTAGATACCCTTAATATACTATTATTTTAAAGGGAATTACTTCCCTCTTTCCCCTTCTAAAAAACAGCATATAAATAATGCAAATACTCTTGCTCTTTTACTCCCTTCATCTCCTCCCCTCCTCCCTGTCTGTCCCTTCTCTCCCCATTCCTCTCTGCCTCTCTCTTTATGTGTTCATGGCCTGCCTCTACTCCTCTACTCTTACTGTCTCTGTCTCTGTCTTTCTTTCTGTGTCTCTCTGTCTCTCTGTGTGTGTGTCTCTCTCTCCTTCTCTCGTTCTCTTTCTCTTTCCTCTCTCTCTCTCTGCCTTTCTCTGTCTCTATCCCCTCAATTCACTTCCCCATACCCTAAAGAAACTCTTTTCCACACTAAAAAAAATACAAATAAAATGCACATAAAATAACAATGAATTTTTATAAATATCTCAGAGTCTTGAATAATTAAAATTAAAAAATTAAGATTTATTCATGTGTGTGTGTGTGTGTGTGTGTGTGTATTTGTGTATATGCTATCTGTGTGGGTATAAATGAAGGGTAGAATAAGATGCTGGATATCCTGGGCCTGGAGCTAATTGTTAGCTCTAGACATAAATTCTCTGAAGCAGACTTGTGTCCTCTCGAAGAGCAGTAAGACCTCTTAACCTCTGAACCATCTCTCTAACCCTTATACTTGAGGTTTGTTAAAAGCCGAATGTTCAAAATGGGTCAAGATAATTATGTGTGGAATTACATAAGAGTTAGGTTGGATTTGCAAAGCAAGTTAATATTTTTAGCAAAATAGAAGTCGCCAGTTCTTTCTTTATTTTTTTTTACAAACTTTTTTTACAAACAAAAAAAAAAGACTTTAAAATAAATAAAAATACCACACAACAAAATATCTAAAGTCTATACAATCAATTTTCATTTAGAAAGGGGATGAAATGTAAACACCACAGGTGAAAGTATTCCCACTTAACAAAAATGTCAATTCCTTACTATTATGTATTCAATTCTTAAAAGGAATATAATTCCGAATTTATTCAAAGATTCAAGCTTAGTTAAGGTAACTGGTGACATTATTTTAGGAGTAAGACATATAGTTTATAACAAACTCAATAATAAAATACTGAAACTTATTAATTCCACATGTAAATATAGATGTCAAAATTATAACAAAGCAGGGTAATCACTGAGCCTTAGGGGGAAAATGTGCAATATAGATGTTGAGAGTTGAGCACTCCTTATTATGGTTCTCTATTCTATGAACTCATAGCCACTGTGACTTCACATAATTACTCATAATGATAATGTATATAATAATGTGTAAATAAATAATATATAATATTGCATAATAACTTTGCATGTACAAAATATGCACCAGATCAACCCAGCCAAATTCCTCTCGTGGATGGAGTAGAGTCTGAGGAAGGCTCATTCAAGCTCAGGAGCTATAAGAAATTGATGGCTACATGGAGAATGAGAGTCACTTTCCATGCAGGGATGCAGTCCCATGAGAGGTTGTCCACACTTCAGTAAATGGTCCTACATCCAAGCACATATAGGCAGCACCAAGTAGATTCTGGGTTTTTTTAAAAAAAGAGAGAGGATAGAAAGTTGGGAGGGAAAATTGGTGAGGAAACTTAGGGGAAGAATAGTAGACAAGGGAATAAGGGAAAGATTTGACCAAAACACATAATATGCATGTCCAAAACTTTCAACAATAAATATGGAAAATAAAAATAGAAACTAAATTTTAAAAAAATGTATTCCAAGGGTATATTATTTTTGAAACTACAGAATAAATCAGGGTTTGAAACTGCATGTTAGCAATCTACCTTTATCTAAAAGATAAAAGAACAAAAAATAATAGAGATGTGTCAGAAAGAAGCCACTACTCATGCTACAAACTCTGTGGGAAATAGGGAAAATTAACAACAATAAAAAACTGCTTCCTAATTACAACTATCAAATTACATGAAAACATAATTAATGTTGAAGTTTGAAGACTTTTCAAAAGTCTTTCAAGAAATGATAAATAGGAGTGAAAAAAAGAAAAAAAAACAGTAAAAATGTAGCAGATAAACTTATGTACAAGATTTGATAGAGAAAGTGAATTCTGTGCCTGTACATAATACGAATTTACAAAATCACTCTTCTCCCTTATATTAATAACATCCAACTAAAAGTTGAAGTTCTAATAATAATAGATGGATATCATGAACTCAAAAATAAGGTTAAGAAAGCTAGAAAGGAGGTTGTAAGAGAAAAAGAAAAAAGGGAAGGAAATAGACACATGAAAAATTCCTCATATACAAATAAGAAGCTGCCAAATAGTACAGCTTAAAAAGTCCGAGAATGATGGCTAATAGTAGCTGATTACCATTGGTTTTGCACTCTAAATAAATAAGATTGGAAGAAAAAAGTAAAAAGGATGTCCCAAACTCAAATAGAAAAATTAAAACTTGAGTTGACATAAAGCAAGTTTAGAACTAATAGAACGAAGCCATTGTTTTCTTGAGAAAATTAACTAATTTCATAGAAATGTCAGCTCTGCAAAACTTAAGGCATATATTTAATTCCAAGCAAATGCTAGTTTTACTCGAATAATACAATTTTTATTTTAATACACTAGTAAGTATTCATTAATAGTGCAAATATTTATAAATGATAAATACTGGTGAGCAGGTCACACTTTCCCCTTTATCAAAGATTTAGACCTTTGTATAAACTATGCAACTGAAATGCCATGAAGGGTTACTAAAAGTAGCTACCTAGTTGACTGAGTCAGTTATTACAAACTTAGAAGGCCAAGGCAAGAAAATCCCTAGTTCAAGGTCAACCAGGACTGCATAGCAAGAACGTATCTAAAAACAAAATTAATTAATAAATAAAATAAAAATAAATAAATCAGTCAGAAAGAAAAGAATGTTTATCAAATCCAGTTGTCAATAAAACTCCATATTTAATACATAGTAATACAAATAGCATTTGAGTGCCTTAACAGGAGGCAATTTTATTAATAAATTCCATGATTGATTATTTGACTTATTTATTCACAAAGACACAGAACAGAAAGGAAATAGAACATCAAAACTGGTATAAGGTTTAAATTTTTTAAAAATATAAAATATTGAAAAAGTGGAATATTAAATTTTGAGTGAACAAGAATGTTCTATTGAAAGAAATTTAGAAATTATTCAAATCTAACTGTAATGACTTTACATTACAATTACAAAGGAAATATTGGAAATATATTTGCCAACAAAAGTTAATATTTTTAACCTGCAAATAGCAGCTTGAGATCAGTAAGAAAGACACCATCATTTCATAGAATACAGAGGTTTACAGAGAAGTTCTCAGGAAATGAAAGAGAAAATCAGGATATGTGTAAGTACTTAGCCAAGCCTTCTTATGGTCACAGAAAAAGTCAGTTTGGGGCCTTTCCTCTTCTTAATGTGACAAGTTAATACTGATGAGAATATAGACAGAAGACAGAAGACAATGCCAGCATGATAGGGCAGACTGAATTGTATAAGCCACCTCTGAAAGAGAAGTCAAGCTCCTTTTCAGTTAATCCCTCCATGCCAGATGAGTATCCTATTCTTTGAAATGATAATAAGCTGTTGTTATTTCCCCAAACATTTGTCCATTTCTTATACCTTCAAACAACAAGAAGTATGAGTATGAGTTTCACATGCACCAGGACTCAAGTTTTTCCAAGGCCTAAGAACATTAGCGAAGTTCTTGTTTGAAGGGTCCAAATTAAACCTTAAGACAGTCCATATCAAACTTCCTAATGCTGTGAACCTTTAATACTGTTCTTCATGATGTAGATCCATAGAATTATTTCTGTTGCTACTTCATAACTGTAATTTTGATACTGTTATGAATTGTAATATGTATTGTAATAGGTTATGAATATGTATTGTAATATGTTATGAGTATGTAGGAAATCTGGTATGTGGCCACTGTGAAAGGGCCAGTTGATCCCAAAGGGGCCACGACCCACAGTTGAGAACCACTGTCTTAAAAGAACATTTAAAATATGTGTAGAAGACAGAGGCTAAAAATAACAGAGGCAAGCAAGACCCCAGGAACAGATTTATGTTCCCAGGGATCTTTCCCTGAGATCTTCACACTTGGCTTGCATGGGCATGTAGAAGTCTTCTAGAATCAGAATTACTTGCTATGAGAGAGATTTGAATTGGAGATTTTTGTTTGCCCTTTAAATTGGAAATCATGATTTCTTAACATGGTGCCTTAAATAACCTGATGCTAGCATGAGGGAAACACATATTTATTGGCATAAACAATGCTGTCAATAATAACACTTAACATCAAAACTACCTGAGTTTGCAGCTCTTAAATCTGGCTACACAGTAGACACTGAAGGAGCTCTCATACAACTACATGCAGATTCAATCTCTTTGGTCTTATACCCAGAGATTCTAATTCAATGCTGAAAGCAGTTGAGGCATATCCTGAAGACCTCTCTGTTAATATAATCTAAAAATATCAAAAAATATCAATGTGTAACCAGAGCAAGAAAAAAACTGTCCTAAACAGAACATGACACCTCAAGTGAGGCCCAGAAGAATTTCAGGTGGCAGCAGGGATTGGAGGTGGAATGGAAATTACATATGTAATCATGAAAATTAATACATATCCTGTTACTGATGTGTGGTATTTGCCTTCATGTCAGTGATACAGACAATGCACAACCTATTTTTAACTAGAGAGGATACAATGATAGAAGTTGAGTCGGAATTCTATCTGAAATATAGACTGAGTGGATGTGAAACAGAGCAAGGATATGGTGATAACTGAAGCTTGAGTTATAGAGAGAAAACTTAAGTCTAAGCTCACACTTCATTAAGACTTTCTTAGCATGTGACTAATTCAGGTTTCCCAGTTGGTAGCACTAGCAACAATCTCACCAGTGCCATCACTCAGAACCAATTTTCAAGTCTCTTTTGCTCCTTCGTGCTACTTACCTGAGTAAATTCCATTCCCATGTTCCATAAGCTGTTTGAAGACAATACGCTTATCTGGCTACCTGCCCTATTCATTCTGCATTTCCATTCTAAGAGAGCATTTTCTCATATTGGAATAGGTGCTGAAGTATCATATGTTAAACTATAAATCTCCAGTTCTTGGTGAAGGTAATAATTACCATAAGACCATAAGACTGGGCTTTCTGGTATCAGAGCTAGAATAATACTAATGTGATCAGACCTGGTATCAGAAAAATTGCCCAGTATCCTGGGTCCTGTCTGTCTATTCAGGTCAAACACAGTGACTCCAAAGTAGCCTCTGTGGTCTACTTCCTGCAGGAGCATTTCAAGGTAATGAGAGGGACTTCTGCAAGCCCCCCAGCTTACACTGGACAGCACTAGTTACCAATAGAGGTTATATCAAAGCAGATTCATTCTCTAATATACCTCAGAAAGCTTATTTCCTGCCGTGCTCTTTCTGGGACAGCTCTGATTTTCCTGTTATCAGATCATCTCTTAGCTTAATGAAAGTCAAACTGAAAGCCTATTGGCCACATCAGTAACTGTTCACCCATGTTCTATTGGCAATCAATCTAATTGTGGTAATGTCTGAACAAAGAATTCCACTTATGTTTTATAAGCCCTCATTTCCTAGTAGCAAAGTCTGTGTGAAGAAAGTAGAATCATGTGTGCTATTTTTTAATAAAGCAAAAGTAGATATCCCTTCTCTTTTTTAGTCTGTGAGATCTTAAAACAATGTGTACTTCCACTAGTTTTACTGGTCCAAGTAGGCTCTCCTTTTGACAGTGGACACAGCCATTGCTTAATTTAGTGTGAGTCAAAAGGCAGGGGAGACCATAATGTAGAATGCAGACTGCTGGGGAGCATCACTCTGCCTGGAGTCATATATAGCCACAGAAGGCTGCACAGACCATAGTAGCTTAAGGCACTAGAAGATAAAGAGCCAGCCTTGCTGATCTGCACTCTAGAGACTAGCCTACTGCCTTCATAAACCCTGCAACATTCCTTTCTGCTTCCCTCCCTCTCTCCTTCACTCACTGCCCACTCCTCTCTCCCTCTCCCTCTACCACCCTCCCTTTCTTCTCTCCCTCTCTGTCCACTATCCTCCCCCTCCTTCTGTATATGTGGTGTGTGTGTGTGTTTGTGTGTGTGTGTGTGTGTGTGTGTGTGTGTGTGTGTGTGTGTATGCTTGCATTTTCTCATTAAAACTGGTAGTTTCAGGGCAGGTGAAGCCAATGGCCAATGGGTAGAATGCTTTGCCTCAAACACTCTGGCAACATTTACAATTTTATTATATATAAGCAACATGAGGCTCACAGGACCCCTTTATTGTAACATAAAATATAAATGAAACTAAAATCAAGAGAAAGGCTGGTAGAAATCAGTTCCCTGCATCCTTAATAGACTAAGGTTATTGTCGCCATCCTAAAGTGTTGAGGCAGGATTCTATATTCCTGTGAACAACAATCTTTAACTTTTGATGTCATAAGAAGAGGAAATAACATAATAAAGATTAAAGGTGAAGTATAACTGTAGAAACATTTCTGCTGAAGAAATAATAAAACACCCCCTTTCCAGGTCTTACCTAGACTTTTCATGATGTTGGGTAAGAACTAACACAATGAATCTCAGCTTTAAAACAAGACCAATCAGACCATGTAATATGATGTTACTAGAATTAAGTGATGCAATTGTTGCTAATTGCTCTTTAAGTTTGATACGTTTGAAGCACACAGTTAATACCTGTAGTTAGCCTATTTAACTATACTAACAAAGAAAATACAAAGGACCTTGCTTACAATGTACTCCTTATGTGATGGGTAGTGCACTAAGAACTTCAGGGTATGGAATGAAGGTGACAGGAATCTTCCCTGGGGATTGACAGCAGAACCACCAGTCACTGGCATATGGCTGCTAACATTTTTCTGCCCTTATAATAGATAATATTCAGAATGCTTGGGGCATTTTACTTCATTAAACATTGTTACTGTTCCTGGGATAGTTTAATGCCATTATCTTCATTTTGAGAAGAGGAAACTAATGTACAGAAAGAAAGTCACCTGTTCATGATCATGCTAGTAAAATAAGAAAGTAAACTTTGAAGGAAGATATTTTAAGCCTGTTTTGACCATAATCTCACATGGATTGGTTGTAAATATTTATTTTTTGAGTATATAGCTGCCCTCTTCAGTTAAATTTAGTTGTGAGACTCTTCCATTCATCCTGCATCATTTCTGCTTATTGAATTGTTTCCAAAGGCCTGAGTTTATTATTTCATCTAACAAAGGCAATTAAGAATAATTCTATGCTTAACACAAAGATAAGTAATTTCTCACTGTTCATAGATATTACTATGAAACTCAGTCTGTAACCTCTACACTTTTGGGTTTGTACACTTTTGCATTGATTAGACGTGTGTGTGTATGTGTGTGTGTGTGTGTGTGTGTATGCATGTATGTGTGTGTGTACAGTATCATATGCAACTTCACAAACATAGGATGCTATTTAATATATTTAATAGTTTCTCTCTATGAAGTATAGCAGATTGAGAGATGTACCAGCCCAATATCAAGAAATAATTAAAATTTATGCCAAATCATTGCTGCCCTGGATTTATGTTTTCAATCTCTAAAAGTCCTTAAAACCCTACAAGAACTCAGGAATATTTTTCTTTTACTAATCTCCTCTTCCTATATCCAAAAGCCTAAGTAAGCTTCATCTGTCTCTATCAACTTAAACCCACTTCATTCTTGTCTTTGTGTTCTCCATCCAGCATCCCACTATCTTAGTGATTCAGCAAGGAGAAATGAAGCAGATTAAGAAATGCTAAAACATGAAACATAAAAGAACTCTCCCTCATAAATGCATGCACATATTTTTATGTATGCAGGGTTCCTATGCAAATGCATGCTCACATACAATTCACACAGGATTCATGACATTTGTAAAAAAGTGTAACTACTCATCTGAAGCAGTTTTTTGACAAACACTATATAAACTCTGAATTTATGGAAACTACAATTTTGCCCACTTTATTCATCACCCAAGTTGCCCACAGGATATAAATCTCTTGTTTCTTTACATATGGGCAAAGCCAACAAAAGAAAAAACCCTTCCCCTCAGCCTCTTAATTTGCCAGCAGTGAATGGGAAATCAGGGCTATATAATTGAGAAATCGTGTGTCAGCAAAGGATTACATAAAGCCAGTGGGACATATTCTGTTCTGTGTTTTACTCTTTGCTACCTCTCTGCTTTTTCCTGGAGCAGATTTTCCTCTGGCATTGAAAGATGCTAATAGGATGTTATTAGTCCAGGAAGAAAATTTCCCTCGAGAATTGTAATAACTTCACTGCTGGGATGACATCAAACTAGACGGTTTAAGAGTAATAGAGGCTTAGTTACTGAAGAGAAAGTCCCATGACATGTGAGACAGGAAAGGAGGGAAAGTGTTGGGATATCTGTGGTTGGTGAGCTTGTATGTGGGGCCACCCTCGCCATTCCTGACATCCAATTTAAAGATGGAAATTAAATATTTAAGACTGGCTTCTGCTCTTCCCCCAGGCTGCTCTTGCAGTAGCTTTAGGAAAAAAAAGGATTCTTATTCCAAAAGGAACACCCCTCTATAAATCCAGTGCTGTCATCCTGTGCTTATAACTAGTGTGTCTATTTCATGTATAGGGAGTTTGGCTTGATAGTTCAATAAAAGAAAAGTAAATGAAGAAGTCGAGGTAATAGCCAACCAATTGCTGGCCCAGCTTGAGACCCATGCCATGAGAGAGAGCCAACTCCTGACAATATTAGTGAAATTCTGCTATACTTGCAGATAGGAGTCTAACATAGCTGTCATCTGAGAGGCTCCACCCAGCAACTGATGAAATCGGATACAGAGACCCACAGACAAACAGTAGTTGGAGCTTGAGGAATCTTGTGAAAGAGGAGGAAGAAGGATTGAAGGAATCAGAGAAGTCAAAGACACCACAAGAAAAACTACAGACCCAACTAATCTGGCCCCATAGGTGCCCACAGAGACTGAATTGCCAACCAGAAAGTATGCACAGCAAATACCTAGGCCCTCTGGATATATGTAACTATTGTGCAGCTTGGTCTACATGGGATACTCCTAACAGCAGGATCAGAGACTGTTTCTGACTCTGTTGTCTTCCTTTGGATCACTTTCTTCTAACTGGGCTGCCTTGTCTAGCCTCAGTAAAAGAAGATGCATCTAGTTCTACAGCAGTTTGATATACTAAAGTAAGTTGATATTCATGGGAGGGCTCTCCTTTCCTGAGGAGAAAGGGAAGAAGAAGGCATAGAGGGAAAGTGAGGTGAGAGAGAGGGACTGGGGTAAGAGGAGGGAGGGAAAGATGCAATCAGGATGTAAAATAAATAAATATTTTATATGAGTAAAAAGAGTAACAAATAAAATAACATTGTAAAAGGGCTTTTTGATGTCTGGAATGTTACTGTTTGTATACCATTGGTAAAGTACACTGGTAATTCTCAGGGCAATCTTCCTGTGAACTATCAAACAACTGGGGAGTTATGAGAGTAGAATTTTATTGCTTTTGTTTGTTTTTTGCAGAAGGAAAGCATTGCTAATAGAAGAGACTGAATTGGTATGTATTCAGCATGAATAATGAATCCATAAATAAGTAAGTTATTTCTCAATTCTAACATGGAAAGGGAGCATTATCCAGGTTCTTCACTGACAAAAGTATGGTCTAGTTAGAGCCTTCTCATTAACCAGGCAGATTCTAGGAAACAAAAAAGAATAGAGGAAAGAATGAAAATGAAACCACAGGCGGGGTTTCAGTGAAAAGACCTAACATGTCAGTTCACATGTGCTATTACAGTAAAATATCTAAAACTGGTGTATTTGTTTCTGTTGGTTTTCTTTTGGCTGTGCTGCAGATGTGAACCTTAGGGCATCATCAACACTGAATCACTAAACTGCATCTCTAACCCAAGGAAACCAGGCATTTTATAAACAAGAACGAAATATCCTTCTTACTCTTATAAATGTTGGGAAATCCAAGGGAGACACGAGCAGGTGGAGTGTTTATGGCCTCGATGAAGTGTCATGATCTGACAAGAGAACAAGCAACCAAGAACCCAGGCTACTTTACTTCATGAGACATGGATATCAATAATGGAAATTCCCCCATCATTATGTCCCTGTAGCTGAGTATTAATTGTAGTAGGTTCTTTCATAGGAGACATGTCCTTTCTAGCCACAGGGTTTTCATTCCTATAATAGTGCCAAGTATGGCTTTCACCTTCTCGAGGTCAGCCTTCAATCCAATGGTTTCTTATTTGCTTGTTATTTCCATGATATTTAAGCCACTATTGCACCAGTGGGCGTGTCTTGCCAGACAAGCCATTATTGTAGCTTGTGTTGTTTGCAACTGGTTAAGACTGATGATTACCTTGAGACTCCTATGATGTCTACAGCACCATCTAGCTTTATGAAAGGTAGCAGTAGGACTAAAGGTTTAACATCAATACCAGCTTGATTTCTCTATAGCTAATAACTCAAGCACTTGGTGGCTTCAACAGTAGTCTTATTGTCAAGTTCTGGGGGACAATCAAGAGCTTTGGCAATATCTGTAATTTGGGATGTTCCAAAGGACCTTAAAGGCCAACAACTCTAAAAGAGATAATCCATTTCTTTCTCTGGACTTTTTAATTTGTTATCCTGTAACTCTGCTTATATAAGTATATATTTATGTTTTAGAAAACTTCTGCTGTAGTCCTTTTGTATATGATATTTCAGAATGGTTTTAGTGCTATTTATTCCTCCTCATACTCTGTCCTCTGTCCTGCCTTCCCATCTCCTACTCTTTTTAACCCTTTCTGTTCCATTATTCCCTTTTACCCCTTTCTACCACAGTGCCCTCTTTCACCTTCCTTGAAAGTCTTTCCTTTTGGCCACTTAGTAATTTCCTGACCTCTGTGGGTATTCCATAAATAACATTCCTATGTATTGTTCAAAGTTAACATCAACAAATGACAGAAATTATGACTATCTGTCTTTCTGGGTCTGGGATATCTCACTCAGAATGATTATGTCCAGCTCTATTTAGTTTCCTGTGAATTTCATATTCAATTGGGTAAACATACAATATTTTCATTATTCATTCATTCTTTGATGTACATCTAGGATGTTTACATTTTCTGGCCATTAGGAAGAGAACTGTAATGAAAATGGAAGAGCAAGCATCTCTATAATATAATACAGAGTTCTTCCTGTTTATGTTCAAGAGTGGTGGCATAGATGGGTCACATAGTAAATCTCTTCTAGCTTTTTATGGAATTAGCTCACTGATTTCCATATTGGCTGCACAGTTATTCTGAAAAAAGAGATGTGTCTCAAATATAGGTGGTGTCATCTCATAACCTCCTTCTGCTAAGACTCCTAAGAGGATGGTGTCATGACGTGATTTGTCCACCATGACAGTATAAATTAAAGCATAACTCTTCCTGTTGAGACTTTCAAACTGACTACTAAAGACATGTAAACTTATCAATGGGCGTTATAATGAAGTTCTTAAAATTTCAGACTGTTTCCCAGCACATAGAAATATTTCTATGGGTTTTTCTGGTGTCAATCTTAAGAATTTGTTAAAAGAACAAGAACCACTTACCAGGTGTATTTAGTAAACTGTACAATTTTTTTAATATATACAAATTCTGGCCATTATTATTTTTTTTGGAGGGGGAAGAGGTCAGTGGTCATTTTTCAAGTGAGGTTATGAGAACCTTAAGTACTTTTTTCTTTACTAAGAGCAGCTTTCTGGCTAACTCTAAGAGAGCTTACCAACACATGCCTGGGTTGCCCCAGAATTGAGTTTGTGCTCTTTTACTGTATCTGTCTTCAAAAGGAGTACACATCTCAAGGCACCAAAATATTCTAATTCACCAAAGATACTGAAGGTGTCAGATGCCACCAGACAAAAGTGCTAAATGAGCCTGAGGATTAATTTCTTAGTAATCAGACCTCACCAGTGTCGGAAGTATGTTAAAGTCTATTAAATTTCCAATCCCAACAATTTCCAAAGTACAAGTATTCCATGGTCCTGTCCAAAGGGCAAATCACTGTTTCATTTTGGACTGGGCCCAGCAGGTTTTGGTTTCTTACATTTCTCTGACTAGTTCTCTTTTATCCTCACTCTGGACCTCTTGCAGTATTCACATCATCTGAAATGAGACACTAGCATGCTTGCCTTGATTCAGGCTCTTCCCCTAGGAAACCTGGAAAAGTTACGCCTTCTCTTTTGCTTCCCTTTATTTTTATTGTGCAAATGCCTGCCAACTGGAACAAAGTCAATGATGACCTCATTGCTACCAAAATAATATCGAGGAGTGCGCTACAGCACCCTCCTATGCCTAGGAGAGTTTCCAACAGGTTATTTTATTGCAAGACTGAAACATCCATCTGATAGAAGGGCAGGACAAGAAAGAGATGGAGGATACTACCAAAGCAGCCTCCTTTCATCTAGCTTTATGTCTTCCTTTTTCTCAGAAAATAGAATGTGTGATATAGACTTAAATTAAGGAAAAGATAGAGAACATTTTATCGTCAATCTGCCGAAGTTCTCTGTATCTTTCAATAGTGCATTGTTTATTGTAGAGAAAAACATTAAGGGTTATCTTTGTCTCAGTCTTCCAAACATTACTTGTTTCCTGTTGACTGACATAGTCATTGTTTCTGAACCTGTCTATGAATTTTCACTTTTGGTCTCAGTTATTCTCTTCAATTGATGTCGAACCTATTTTATTGTCTCTTTGCTCACTGCCATTACAGATCTCCATTCAAAATCTTAGTCATTCTCCCTGTTTGAGGTTGAATAATCTCATCTCTAGGAAAAGTACCCTGCTGCCTTCAATTCAGGGAGAATTGATTGTTCCTTCCACTGATAGCCCTACAGAAAATTGCTATTGCCTTTAACCAGCCCTCTTTCTTTAGGGTCCATTATATTCAAATCTATGCCTGCTACAGCACCCAGCACAGAGTCTAGCATCTGTAATTGCTTGTGCACTTATTCAACAAATTACACTGATTATGATGTACTAAACGTTGTTCCAAGAAGAAAAATCTATGTTCTTGAGAGACTGACACAAGCTAGTGGACTGTGTCCCTACAGGACATGAGAAAACAGATAGACAAGTTAGTTTGGTAAACTGATAAAAATTTTCCAAATGTACGAGGTTTGTGGTTTTATGTGAATGATAAGAGGGATAGAAAATATGATAATCAAAGAATCAAAGAATTCTTCACCCTGAGGCAATTTCTGAATTGATACTAGATAAAAAGAAAAAGCCAACATGTGAATACTAACACAAGAGCATATCAGCCAAAAGGAAGAAAAAACTGGGGGCAGATGCAGGAGTCAGCTCCTGTCCAGTACTGTGGTGACACAAGCTTTGAGGGAATAGTAGCCAGAAGTTAGTATAAGTTAATATTTAGCGGAGGGTGACTTCATGACTCTCAGAGAGTTCCTTAAGAACAAAGGGACAGTTTTCAATTGAGTCTAAAAGAAATGTGAAATTCAGAACAAATTAGCTAGCTGTGATCAACATCTCTTCTATATTGCCCTAAATGCCACCCGTAAAAGTATTTATGGTGTAAAATTTGTTTCTTCCATTCAGAGTCAGCTAATGGTTGATGAGTTTCTATTGTAGCCTCTTTAATCTCATGAACGGTTTAGGCATCTCAGTATTATGGCCCATTAGAAAGAGTACCTTTCAGTAATCAAGACACCTTGTGACTTCACTCAAGAAGCACATTTTTCCTGCCAATGTTTTTTTATAAGACCAAAGTAGAGAGGATGCTGAAAGTATCATACATGGGAATAAAGATATATACTAATCTCCTATGGCATTACCTGCCATCTTGGTCCCATACTAAACAGGGAGAGACACTGAGAAATTGTGCTGGCCTATTCTAGGCTAATTCAGCTATAGGCTCATAGGTGAGACTTTGCATAGCTGTGGCAAAGTCAGAAAATACTACGGTTGTCTTTATCCATTTGTTTGGTCTAATGGCATACCTAGTACTAGAGGTTTTATAAATGCCAGAAATTTATCCTTGGTGACTCTAGGAGCTGACACTTCCACAATCAAGTTTAGGTCATCATCCCACTGACTCTGCTCCCAAACTGGTACTTTGCATAGTTTTTGCATGTGATGTAATGGGCAGAAGAAGGCAGGGTCATTTCCTTGAGTTTATTCTAATAAGGTTGCGGTCTTAAATTTCTTATTGTCATGACAAAGGCAACTTATAAGAAAAAGCATCTAATATGGAGGCTCATGATTCCAGAAAGTTAGAGTTCATTCACTATCATTGTGGCCGCAAGCCAGCAGGCACAGCACTGGAGCAGTAGTTGAGACTGTATAGCTTGATCCACAAATGAGAGAGAGAGACAGAGACAGAGACAGAGACAGAGACAGAGAGAGACAGAGAGAGACAGAGAGACAGAGAGAGACAGAGAGACAGAGAGAGACAGAGTTTCTTTGTACTCTTAGAAAGCAGCTAAGGATGGGCACGGTATTCCTTGTATTTCATGAAGATGGGAAGTTGGAATGAAGATGTTGCAATGCAGATCTTAGAATGTTGTAGATACTATGTCTATATAAAACCCACTGAATAAAGAAGAAAGTGCAGAGTGGTTCTGACCTAGGAAAAAGGTTGTATGTTATGGCAATAAGTGATCGAAGTAATACTACCTAGTGTGTTATGATAGCTGATTTAGACCCATGGGAACTGATGTTCATCTACTGATGCTCTCAGATTAGTTTGGTCCCAATTTTTCTTTCTTCAGATCCTTCATTTATTATAGGAGTGTTTACTCTGTCATTTTATGTTGGAAGTATATCATATGTATTTTGATTTTCAAGGGGCTAATAATTAAGATATTACCGATATTTCAGAAGTGACTTTGGGTTTTGGATTTTTAAACAGTAGAGGGACTGTTTAAGATGGTGGGGACTTTGGAAATTTGAATCAATACATTTTCACCTAAGGTTGTCCATGAATCACTGGACTAAAGGGGCAGAATTTTGTGAAGGCTCATGTGTTTGAACACTTAGTACCTAGCTACACTGCTTCTCAGAAAGGTCCTGCTATCTTCTGTTTACTATGTTTCCTGAGTACAGATGCAATGAAACCAGCTAGCTTCCTGTTGTTGCCATTATGCCTTCCCCTTGCTCTACCATGTCTTCTCTATCATAATGAGCTATAACCCTTCAAATCAAAAGGTCCTTCAAAAGACTTCTTCTGGATTATGTTGTCACAGCAGGAAACACAGTTAACTAATAGGCTCTAGCACTATTCATGAGACTGTTCACTATTTATTTCATAAGTGACCCACACCTTATAATGTTCTATTGACTATGAAGTTATAAAACATGGATTTTCACAGGAAAGCTGCTCACTGACCCATGAAGCATTTATACTCAGGATTAAACCTCTGTTTAAATTATTGAAAACAGGGTAGTTGAATACTGCATTAAATGCAACTAAGTTACTTATCATCACATCTTACCTTAAACTTACTTTAAGGAAGTTCAGAGCACTAACATCAGCAGAGAGTTGGGCAAAACCATCTACCACAATGCATATTCAAAATAATATGCAGATGCTAAATGTTTTATGAAATGTATGATAAAATTTATATAAAGTAATATATAAATGTACTATAACTCATTTTTCACTAAAAGTGCAAAATGGTGGGACACATAGGGCTAAAGAGATGGCACAGATATTAAGAGAGTTTGTTACTCTTGCAGAGAACCAGGGTTTGGTTTAACATACCCATACTGGGTGGGTTACAACCACTACTAACTCCAGCTTCAAGAAATCTACCCTCACTTTGCTTCTGCATGCACTCACATGCAGACTGTGCACACAGACACACACAGACCACACACACACAGACACAAATACACACTCCCTCCCTGAAGATGACTAGCCACAAGAAGTCCCTGTTTTCTATTGTAGACAGTGGAGAGATCACCTCTGATCATAAAAATCTCTATACCACAGGTTGCTATCACATTTACAATTAGAATAAAATAGACCATGTACACTAACATTTCATTTTTATAAAGTCTTAAGTTTTTGCCATTTTTGTTTTATAGTGCATAGTCTTGATATTATATTATATTCTAACCTACTTTTCTGAGTGCCCATCATAAGGTAAAATACATAAAAGTAGTTCTCCTTCTGTATATATTGTGGGATTCTTTTGTTAACAGTTACATTTTTGATTCATGGATCATTTCATCTTTATAAACCAGGCGATATGATAGTAAGCATGCTTCATTCCCCATTCCTCTCTCCAGTTCTTCTCCTGTGCCCCCAACACCTCTCTCCTACTTCACATCTTCTTTTTGTCATTTTGCTTTTGATAACCCACTAAGTCCATTTAGTGCCTCGTATGTGTGCATTGGTACGGGTGCCCACTGGAGCATGGAAACATATCATTGGCCACACCTTCAAAAAAGAATGAGGGGTTAGGCAACAAATTAATCAAATCTGCAGGCATATTGAAGGCCTTGTGGAATTCTTTATCATTAGCACAAATTCTTGCATATAGCAAGTGGTCAATAAATGTTCTTCAAAGAATGAATGGAAGAAAATGAAGTAGAAACATACATTTATGGATGGCAGGAAGTCTAAATATGGTCATGAGATGTATAAAATTGGTTGATGAAGAAGTAAATACATGGTTGTGGTCTTATGAAGCAATAGTGGAAGGATTATGTACAATCCCTCTTGTCTAGTATAGTTTTTCCATCATAATGCCCAGATACAATACATTTGTGATGGTGCATAAATAAACCCACCATGCCTCCAGTTGAATGAAAGAACAGCTTGCATAATAATAAATGATTATATTTTGGATTATGTATTTGCTATACTATACTTGTGATTATTTTTATATATACTCCTACTAACTAAAAACTGCTTGCTGGAAAATAGTAAGTTGTGTTACAATGACAATGGATTCATACCTCTTCTATTTACCCTACGTTCTGATTACATTAATAGACTGCATCCAGTGATTGACATGCACTGTGTAGGGTTTTTTGTTTGCACAAGACAAAATTGCCTGGCAGATATATTTAGCAGCATATATCCCTATTATTAAGTGATGAACAATAATATTATAAATTTAATCCTCCCAATTACCTTTCCAGAGAGGTATGATTGCTCACAGTTTACTGACAAGGAGGTTGAGGATCAGAAAGAGTAATCGTCACACCTGAGGCTCAATGATGAACTCTGCTAGCTGGTGAAATCTATATTTCTGTTGTAGGTATTATAAGTCTCCAGCTCTCACTGTTATTACCAATTCACCTTCCAAGACCCCTGAGCTGTGGCATGACTTTTTCTACTCAGTTTTTTTCTTACATAGGAGGTTTCACCTCAAGTGTACCACAGATACTTTGTTCCAGTATGTGCACTATGCTCTAGTATTGCGATGTGTAAACATAGCTATCATCACCTCTAACTTTAAATCACATGTCATCTCCTCCCCTCCTATCAGCTGACATCACCTACTTATCCCTCCAGAATAATTTTTGTATATTAGTGGCAGAATATAAACACTTAATCACCAGTCTGGATCTAACCTTAATGAGCAATTCAAATAGGTGACTGAGGACGGAAGTCATAAAATGTAATATCACAGCCGGGCAGTGGTGACGCACACCCTTAATCCCAGCACTCAGGAGGCAGAGGCAGGTGGAATTCTGAGTTCGAGGCCAGCCTGGTCTATAGAGTGAGTTCCAGGACAGCCAGGGCTACACAGAGAAACCCTGTCTTGAAAAACCAAAATAATAATAATAATAATAATAATAATAATAATAATAATACAAATTTAATATCACATGGGCATGGGTACATGATTGGAATACACACTATACTTGCTTTTACCAATAATTCAATTTAAGAATGGATATCATTCATTCTTGGGAATGGAAACCAGAGAACAGATATTTTTCAGTTTCCTAATTTTTGCCAATGGCATCTTGTGTATGGCTATAAATCTTTTTTTGGATCAGTCACCTTGATTTTCATTATTTCTACCCAACCATTAAGTTCAATAGAAACACTTCAACTATTTATTTCCAATATGTTTCTTATCTAAAATTTCAAAGGAATAGGATTTTCTAATCCTCCTTTGTTTTGGTTTTTGTTGTTGATGATTTATTGTCATTTAATCATCATAAGAAATACAATTTTCATGACAACTTAGGACTCCCTTTAAAGCATGCAGCTTTTACAGCTGAAGCAGAAAAATATGATGACATAGGCAATATTTAAATTGCTCTGAGGGATTTCTGTGACATGGGCATTGACAAAATAAATCAAACCATGGATTCAGAAGATTCTACAGCACAAAGTCTTGACAGTTTTATGTATCTCCTCCCTAGTCCTACTGAGAATTGCTCCCCCAATTCTTCTCAGTGTATCCTCCTCTGTCAACAAGTCTACTGTCAGGGTCCATTTCCTTGGGAAACTCAAATTCTTTGAAGATAAACCAACAGATCATGTCACCACATACAGGGCAGACTGTAGGCTGACTGACTTTCCAAATTGCTTACAAAAGTTTTTTTGGTTTTTCTTAATATCACCCCCCCATTCCCATCTGAAATACACAAAGGCTGTTGTTCACTGATTGCTATCACAGCTGGGGATGTTGAACCTGGGTGATAGAAAAGCACATTTCATTCAGATAAAAGCATAACCCATTCTCCCACTCCAAACCCACTAGCCAATTACATCACTAGACCAGAATTTGCTCCGGCATTTTGTATATAAAGCATAATTCCACCACCAGCTGCTCACAGGCATTTTGTTGTCCCCTGAACAAACAACAAAATGACAAAACAGGTTGGCAGGAGGGTGATCTGCCAGCACAACCAATGAGATGCAATTTCCCCCACCCCTGCCCCAAACCAGCCTGTCATTAGGAAGCCTGGTTCTGCTTCTAAAATGAACACTCTGAAATCATTGCCTTCCTTTATCAACCTGAAAGAGATGGTCTCCCAAATCACAGATGCTGCCCTGCGTCAGAGGTGCCCAGGAGGACTATTCACTGGTAGTGAAGGGCAAAGAAGCAGTTACTTGAACTTGGAATAGAGGTTTTATGCTAGTACTGATTATGGTATTATCAAGCGTATTTACACATGAGGTGTTTGGGGGATTTTTACATTTTTACATGACTCCCTGGCTTGGAAATCTATCTTTTGTCACACCAGCCCTGAATTTATCTTTTACGCTATTCATTTTCCTGATGACCTGGCTGTATTCTCTATGGTCTTACTCATTCCTACTATCAGCTGACTGTAAGTGACCTTGCAGTTTTTGTGGGAAAGGAGGGAGGAAAAGGGAAGAAATGTCAAACCCAAATGGCTGCTGCTTTCCTTCACAGAAGTCACACCGCCATTGGGATCCAGACCTTATACACACTTCCTTGGCATAGGCTGGAAAGAAACAGAACCTCTAAGAGCGGTGATTTGCAGAGGTACTGGCTCTGATGGAGAAATGAGAGCAATGATACACTGCATGTTAGAGCACACTCAGGAGTTTGTACAAGCGAGGTAAAATAGACAGTTGTGCTTATTGTTTGTTTCTTTAAGTCAAAGAAGTAACCAACTAAAATGGAGAGAAATTAAGCTTCTAAAAAGAATATAACCCTGGAGTGGAAGGACAGTACCTGCAGTAACAAATCCAGGAGTCTGTGGAACCTCTTTAGGACTTGCTCATGCATTCTGGAAAACTACCTCCGTAGCTGTCAGTGCTGTTTGAATGTTCCCTAAACACTCATGTTCAGGAAATCTAGTCCTCAATTCATGTTAATAGACCTGGAAGTTGGCAAGTGGGATTTTCAGTGATGAGTATGATTAGATAAGATTATAACGCCCCAATCCCCTTCACCACTCTCTGCTTTATAAGTAGAGAAAGAAAAAATTGAAATAGCATACAAGCCCAACATCAAATGTGATGTTTTCTGCTGTATGACAACAACTAACTAGGTCTTACCCACTGTGAAGCGTATATTAGGACCATTTTCTTAGACTTCCCAACCTCTGGAATCATGAGCACCCAAACATCATCCTTTATAAATTATCTGGTTTGGGATATTTTGTTATAGCAGAAAACTGAGTAGAATATCCTCAAATCTTGTCAAACAATGATATAAATGCATTCAAGTATCAAAGGAAATGAGGACTAGATATTAAACACTGTATAACACATGAGCATCAGGAGACAAAAAGATTATTAGTTTAGGACTCTTTCAGTGGGAAGTATTTGCATTCCACTTTCACTATTTCCCACAGATATTCCAGAGTGGTTGAATTGGTCATAACTGGATGTTTCATTCTGCATGACACAGTATTCTGAAGGAATTCATTTGAATACCTAAGAGACAGGCATGTAACATAGCTATGATTCCTATAAAAAGAGTTCTCCTGACCCCATTTGAATTGAGAAACCTGAGACTTAAGAGAAGTTATGTGATTTATCCAAGCTCATACACTTAAAAGTAAAGCTGCAAGGAAGCCTTTTCTCTCCTTTCCTCTCCTCTCCTCTCTTCTCCTCTCCTCTTCTCTCCTCTTCTTTTCTCTTCTTTTCTTTGTATTTTGACAAAATTTGTTTGGTCCAAGTGGCTATCGTTAAAATAAGGATAAAAGAAAACAAATAATATCACAAGGAAACAATAACATGACCTAAGATGGTGTCTTGGGGCTTTGGGCGTCATAGGCATGGATTTGTGATCTGAATACCAACTTTCTCCCCTCAAATTTTCTATCAATCAGCATGTGTAATAAAATGTGTAACAAAAGCATGTTTTGATAAATGAGTTGAGAAGTTTTGGAAGCCAGTTCTCCTGACCATTCTATCAACCAATGCTTCACACATCAGAGTGAGTTCTTGGAAGTATCCTTACATAGAAAATGAGTTCAATTTAAATTTGAACACTCATGTCCAAGTATCAAATCTGAAATGAGAATTCATAACACAGAAATTCCAGATTGCAGAAAACTGAAATGATTTAAAGTAATCTTAGATTTCCCAAAGGCATGTATGCAGAAGGAACCTGTAAGGGCAGAATGGACTTGGATTCAGAAAGGAAGGCAAAGCTCAACTCTGGCAAATTTTGATTCTGGGGAGAGCAGATAGGTGAGGCATCCTTAATATTTCATGTCTTCAGAAACATCAACTCATGAATTGCTGCCTCTGGAAACGTTCTTAGAAGAGCTGGAAATACACACAAGTCCATGTGAGAACGTCAGTTGATTTTACTACTATAAACATCTATTAAAGGGCCTCCATCTTCTACTTGGAGATGTAGCATAAATACTCAGGAGTAGCATAAATTCTGAGATCAGATAATCTGGAAGTTCCATTCTCTGAGATTTTACCAGGACCATGTTTGCGGGAAGCATGCCTATCCTTGTAGATCCCATGTGATGGAGTTTTCAAGACCAATCACTGTTTAGAACATAGAGGTTGTGTATTTACTAGCTGCTGCTAGAATTCCTTATATTTTCAATATTCTTACTCCTTTCACAGATCACTCTCAAATGTCAAATGTATGAAATGTTTTAAAAAGAAATATAGACTAAATGAACAAAAGAGAATATTAAGAAAATTATAATAGGAGAATGGAATGAACAGCTATTTTGAAATAGTTGTTTAGGGCTGGAGAGAAGGCTTTAAGGTAATGCACAAGGATCTGAGTTCTGATACTGGACATGAAACTGTATGTTTATATGCCCAGTACTCCTATGGTGATGTGAGAGGCAGAGAAAGAATTCCCAGAATTTCAAAGTCTAGCTGGCTTTGGAATATTCATTGTCAAACAAGAAAACCTTATCTCAAACTAGGTGAAAAACAAAGATTGACACAGTAAGTTTTCCTCAATTTTCACACATGCTGTGGCATGCACACCACACACCCACATTCACAGGAATACACACATGTGCATGTGTACACACGTCACATACACAGTAACTTTTAAATCGTTCGTGCAGGAAGAAATGTGGGTAGGGGCCAAGAGTGTGAGGTGGAAGAAACTAACATTCAAGGAGGTACACAGAAGAAAAAGAGGGCACCCTAGAAATTGATGTGGAGGAGGAGACATTAGGGTAAATGCAGAAGGGATAGTGAAAAGCAGAGAGAATGGGCAAGGAGAATAATCCAATGAAGTGTGGGTAACAATTTGATAGGAAAACCTTTTGCTTTATAAGCTTATCTTACAGAGAGTAAAAAACTCACATGGGGCATTACTGTAGTCTTCTCTAAGATGTCTGTCATTGTCAGTTCAGGCTGCTATAAGATAACATCAGAGAAAAACAGGCATCAAAACTATACATTCTAGAACCTGGAGTTGCTGAATCAGATGTCATTGGGGTCCATATTAGATGAGAGAGTTCTTCCTGGGTGTGTCTTCATGAAGCTTATTGGTAGTTAATGCATAGAAAAAGGAACAGAACATTTCCTATTAAATAAGAACATTAATAACATTATAGGGCCTGCATTCATGGTCACATATAAACATAATTATCTTCCAGAGTCTTCTCACTGATGAGTAGAGGCTCAGCATGTGAATTTTATGTGGACACGATGTTTAGTCCACAGAATTTTACATGCATCCTATCTGGAACACTGACCAGCCGTGTCAGCAGATCATGACGTGAATATCTGTGCAGACTCCTTACCTGATCGCATAAGAGGACCTGTGCCCTCAGCAAGAGAAAGCACTTACAGCCATTATAATTATTTACTTCCACACTTAAGAAATACAAATAGATCTTACTTTTGTACTGTTCTTGAATTCTGATGTATTTCTGGGTGGACTGTGGAGAAAAGTGGGAGGAGTTGGAGGACATCAGTGAGATTGTCAGTACTCCCTTCCAGTCACCTTTGCCATCCGTCAAACAGACCCAAATGTCTAAACTATTATTCTGAGACGATTCAGTTGCCGGACAATCATGGTTGCACTTCTTTATCAACAAAGAGAAAGGAAATTTTATGCTGAAATATTCTGGCTGAGCATACCAAAGGAAGCCCCACAGATGAATTATGAGCCATTCCCTGTGATACAGAGCTACATGAATCTTCAAGAATTTACACGTTTCCGCAATACTTATGAGTTATATGGTCACTTCAACTCACAAAAATAAATAGCTCCATCTCAATGTCTGTGTTGTCACATTCTCTCCTTCATGGAGCCTGCCAGTTTATCTATAAATTTGACAGTCAATACATTGCAAAGATTATATGTACTTCCAAGATTTGTTTAGAATGTAGTCTTAGCATTTTTTTTTTTTTGTCATGTGAATTTTTCTCTTTTGGTAGAGTCAAATAAAACATCACTCAAAATGAAGTAAGTGAGGATAAAATTAATATAAATCATAGTTCATCACTGATTCATCCATTCACACATTCATTTGCCTATCTGCCCATTGAAGAATACTTCTAGATATTAGTGCAGTTTTCTAAATAGAATTGTAATATATAAGGTACTTCTACATAGACTACCTAAGCCTGTGGCTTATATGTTAATATACTAAATGAGGGTTGAAGGGAAGGAGATAGGTCTTGTACCGCAAAACTTTAGGAAGATTAAAAGAAATCATATCTGTCAAGAATTACACTAATTACTTTTTTATTCAGATGAGAGAAAGATTTATAGAAAGTTTGTTAATGCTGAACTACTGAGATTTCTGAAGTCATATATTTGATGTTTTCAATGATTGCCAAGGTAAGACCAGATCAGTGAAGTTGAAGCTTCTGAAAAGTCAGCAGTGTTACTCAATGCGTGAGTGTACGTGTGTGTGTGTGTTGCATGTGTTTGTTCTTTTTTTTTTCATTATGTTAAGAATCCTACCTTTTTTACTTATTCATCTAAATTTTTGACATTATACTAACTCGTTTAAAATACCTACAGCCTTTTATATCCATAGAAATTTGAGAGACTATTTTTCTGTTTAATAAAATCTTCTCCAAATACTGACACAAAAATAATTCATTCATTCATTCTTGTGTATTTAGCAGAACATAGAAAACCTATAGATTAGAGTCATATCTGGAATTTTATTCACACTATACACATGCTAACAGATATCAGATTACAGGAGAGTGAAAAGATCAGTATTACTTCTTTCTCGAAAATGCTCTTAGGAGAAAGTTATGGCTTCAGTTACTCAACTGAAATTTAACTCCTCCATCTGCTCTTCTTTTCACCCTCACCCTGCCATTATAGTCGATAGAGTGGTTATAAGACAGTCCTCCAGAGTAATGTATTAGCTGCTTTTCTATTGCTCTGATAAAATGCCATGACTGTACCAGCTAGTTTTGTGTCAACTTGACATAAGCTAGAGTCATTTGAGAAAAGGAAACTTCAATTGAGAAAATACTGCAGATTCTACTGTGAGAATGCCTGTGAAGTATTTCCTTGATAAATAATTAATGTAGATGGGCTCAGTGTACTGTGAATGGTGCCCTCCCTGGACAGGTGGCCCTGTGTGGTATAAGAAAGCAAGCTGAGCAAGCCAAGAGGAACAATCAGTAATAACCACTTTTCTATGTCTTCACTTCTCATCTTGAGTTCTTGCCCTGGTTTTCTTTGATGATAGACCATGACATGGACATGAAAAGCCATAATAAATCCCTTCCTTTTCACGTTGTTTTGGTCATAGTGTTTGGCCATAGCATTAGAAACATTAAGACGATGACTAAAGCAAGTAAAGGGTTTATTTGGGCTAAGTGTTGCAGAGAGATAAGAGTTGGTCATGTGGATGGATAATACAAATGTGGCACATATACTCTATGAAACACTGTTCAGCTGTAATGAAAAATAAAATCATGAACTTGGTAAGTAAATGGATGGAAGTAGAAAAGGTCATTTTGAGTTAGGTAATCCAGACCAATTGACTTGTTGGGGAAATGGGGAAAATGGGGGGCTTCTTACGAAGGGGAAGGGGAAGGGGAAAGGGAAGGGGAAGAGGAAAGGGGAAAAAGCTGAGAACGCTACAAAGAATCATATTATTAACTACTGCAGTATTAAAAATCTACAATATACAAAATTCAATGTGTAAATATACATATACAGTTTCAATGAATATCTAAGAGCTAAAGATTACCTATCAAAATCCCAATGTCATGAGAAGCCCCTTTGTCAGTTGTTGGCCAAGGCTATTTAAGAGACTCCCAAAATATACATCCTATTTCTGTAGCCCTTAGGATTCTCCCAGAGAAGGAGGATAAGTCATTATTGCTGAATATACCATACACTTCAGAAACAGGACCCAAAAAGACCCATGAGCTAGAACTGATCTGAATGTACCCTTCTGAGGGCTAGCTTTTATGGTAACATAGATGCTATATATACTTCCAAAGGTGAGTGGCAACAGTCTTATACAGCTATGAACCATACGGACAGACAGCATAATGTAACTCAACACGTGAAGTACTGGCACATAAACTCTGTATGCAACCAACTGTTCTCTAATTGGATGTAAGAGCCAGTCAACAAAAAGGACATTAAACTCTATAATGGAAACTGAGCTAACTATTTAGAGCCAGTAAAATCATGGTTATTGGAAGAGAATCTACAACAACTAATTTAGTAACCAATATCATTCCTAAAATCAATGAATAGATATTTGCCCTTATACCCACAGTTAAGTATACTCTTCACCACTCATCAAGGAGTATTCTATTTAATACAAAAACTTACAACCAGTCAAAACTCAGAGCTATGAAGACTAGATTCCCCACCCCTGCCCCAGTGAATATACCTTTAAAACAGGAAGAGGGGTGAAAAGATTGTAAGATCCTGAGGATCAGGGACATTTCTGTGAAATTGTGTCTCTTTAACACCAGAAGCCATTCTCATAAAATCTCACTAACTTCCCAAACACAAGCTGAACAAACTTGCCAAAATGTATAAGAACCACAACCCTCTACAAAGAATTATAGGCAGCTGAGTAAAATTCAGGGATTTGATGGGTAGTCTTCTCCAAGAAAGAGCACACCAATCAGTTGTTCAATGCCTAATGGTCAGTCCTGAAAACCTACATACAAATAACTTTGTATGTACTCAAAAGGTCATACACACACACACACACACACACACACACACACCCATACATAATGCGTACAACAACAATTGATGAAAAAGTGAGACCATGAATTTTAAGGTAAACAGAGAGAGGTAGATGAGAGTTTTTGGAATGAGAAAAGTGAAGGGAGAAATACAATTAAATTACAATATCTAAAAGAAAATTTTTCATGGCTGGAGGTATGGCAGGCATAGAGCTGATAGCAATAAGGTGAGAGCTCTCTTATTGAATTTCAGGCATACATCAAACAGGGAGAACATCAACGAGAAGTGTTGTTTAATTCTCAAACCCTGCTTCCAGTAACATATCTCTTCCAACAAAAACTACACCCTTTAAACTTCATTAAACATCATCATCAACTCAGGTCCAAGAATTCAAATAACTAAGATTATAAGAGATATCTCATTCAAATCATCACAGTAGATTACCACCAGCAATATTCAGAATTAGTGCAGCCCAGAGAAACTATTTGTTGGCTTTGTGCCCGTATGGGATTTCCAAGGAAACCTTCTCAAAACTGTTGAAACTGTAAATGTTCAGGACATTAGACTCAGCTTTGCCTTTTGGCAAAACCACACACACTAGAAAGTGTATATAGTTTTCCTGGATTCCATGGTATCAATGGAATGGAAGACCAGCAAACTGAGACCAGGCCTCACTCACTGTCTTTATGGCCTTTTTCTGTCTGCCTAATATGAGAAAAGATGCACTTAATTCTGCTTATTCCTACCTTCAACAACCTGTGTTAACCAAAGGCACAGTGTAAGCTAAAGATATTTATGATTTTGTATGTTTCTTGGGGTATTATTTGCTTTACTGTTAGTTTTCCTTTGTTGTGTACATTCTTATATGCATTCTGATGCAATACAGCAGAGCAAAGACTTACAACAGGTACTTATATATTTCATGGTCTCTTATGTTTCTACTGAAGTATCATTAGTTTCCATGTCTTATTTTGATTGATACAGGTGATTGTTGCTAGCATCTATCTTACGTGGGTATCTGTTGCCATGTTTAGTTTTATATCTCTATTATTATTTACATAATCTAAAGGTTTCTTTCAAAGCAATTATGTAGAGAAGTGGAAAAAATTTCCTGAATCAAAGTCATCATAGTTTGGTTTGATCTCCTAGAATTGGCATAAAAATATCATCTTAGAGAATTTCAAAGACATTTTTAAATCAATGTCTCAATTTGAACAGTTTTATTTTACCCTTAGTTTTCAAGAGTTTTGTTTATAGTTTTCATAGTTCAAAACATATGAACTACCAGTTGTTGCATTAAATATTTATAGTTATGGCCTTTGTCCTAACCAAAGAACTTTTGAGATTGAGTGTGTGTGTGTCTGTGTGTGTGTGTGTGTGTGTGTGTGTGTGTGAATATTTTGATTAACAGAAAAAGAAATGGGTAACCATTAACTAATAATATTCCTGGCAAGCTGTTTATGTCAAATGCTGATTCTAAACACTTTATTGTTCTACTTCATTTTATTTTTTATTTTTATTTTTAATTTAATTTAATTTTTTTTACTTATTCATTTTATATCCTGCTCACAACCCTGCTACTGGTCACCCCCTCCCAAAATCCATCCTCCATCCCTTCTTCTCTGAGCAGGTGGGAGCCTTACTGGGTATCTTCCCCACCCTGGCATTTCAAATTTCTGTGAAGCTAGACGCTTAGTCTCCCACTGAGGCCAGACAAAGCAACCATGCTAAAAGAACATATCCCACATACAGGTAATATCTTTTGGGATAACCCCAGCTCCAGTTGTTCAGGATCCACATGAAGACCAAGCTGTACATCTGCTACATTGCCTCTGCAACAGGCACTATGATGGTACTCCTTTGAGATGTAGGAACTGGAGCAAAATAGGTACAGTTGCTTAAACAGAGCAGCAAGAAATGAGTCTCTTATGAACTTAATGTGTTCTCCCCCAAATAATATACTGATACTCTGACCACTTCCCAGTGTGATAACACTGGGAGGTAATTGGGTTTAAATGCAGGCATGAGAAAAGAGGCCCACCCATCAAGGAAACGGTGACATTTTAAGAAAACTGTCTTTTCTTTTCTCTATGCGTATGGTTATGAATACACAATAAGAACGCAACCTCAAAAGGAGCACTACTCCAGGGACCAAATCAACAGAAGATTCGGATGATCCTGAATGCATAGTTCTCCCCAGCTGTGGGACGTGAACATATAATGTTTAAACCAGCCAGACCGTAGCTACAGTAACATGGAAAAGATAAACAGATAAAGCTGCATTTTTGACCCAGGCCCATGTGACACTTAGCTCTGACTATTATCATACAAAAATCTTCTCAAAATTGATGGGTTCTAACACCTAACTTCTGGACCTAAACCAACACAAAGTAGAGACAGGAAGCATGGAACCAAACACTATCATTTGGTGTTAAAGAAAAAAACAAAAAATAAAACAGACAAACAAAACAAAACAAAACAACAAACAAAAATATTGAATAGTAGCTAGAGCAATTATTTCTTCTTCACCAGAGAATTTTTCTGAGAATCAAGCTATGTGATGTCTTGGAGCAAGGAACATAAAAAATTTGAAAACAGCATGGTGCTTTCCTTAACTCATTAGACAAGACTTCTCACCTGGACTTTGTAAAGTTGATGGCAAAATTTGACTTGAACCTAGAGAAGGACAGCTTATAGCTTTTGGATTACTAATTTAATATTATTTCCATGGTCTCCTCATCAGAAATATTAGTATGTTCAATTTTGGGGTGTTGCTTTAGGCCTTTCTTGGGAAGCTTATTTCTAGAATCCAGACACCCCCAACATAGTTGCCACCTCCGTTTCAAGTAAAGGACCATGAATCTTCAGTGCACGCCTCAGCGTTCCTTATTTTTGTCATGGCAATAGGAGGACACGTGCTCATATATATTTCAATTTTTCTCTTCATATCTTAAATTGATTCCTACTACAACATTTAACAGAGATTTAAAGCCAGGTATGACAGTGCATGTCTTTTATCTCAGCACTTAGGCAGAATCAGAAAGATTTTTATTAGTTCAAGGCCTCTCTGCTCTATATAGTGAGTTTTAGGTTGGTCAAGTCTTTATAAAATGAGATACTGTAAACAAAACAAAACAAAACAAAAACATAGATTTGAGAAGAATATATAAGAGTATATGAAGAATCCAGACAAACTGGATTCTGTCCCTGAACAAAAGAAACCAGAAATCCTGATTTTTTTTTTCCAGCTAAAACAAGATAGTACTATGCCTCCCTTTAAAGATTCAATATAGGTGAAGAGTTTTTGTTGAGGTGCCTCGCATTTTTAGCTTCTCCTCTGCAGGGGTAGATACAGCTTTAATTAAATTCACAAGCTGATCTCTGACCTGCTGTGTAATCCTGCTCCTTCAAACTGTTAATGGCAGTCATGATTCTTATCCATTAAAGTCAGTTTCCAGATCTTATCCATTAGGTTGCTTGCAGTGTCTGAGAACTTGACAGGAATGATTTTAAAACTTCCCAGACTGGACTTCATAGATGCCAGTTCATCACACAGTCTTCGCAACATCCAGCATCTCTGAAGAATCTCTGCCATAAATCTGTGCTGAGAGGGAGTGATCTTCTCTACATGTCATGGTTCACAGCAGCAGGTCCTGGGCTGAATGATTCAGGAAAGTAAAACCAGAACTGCTCTTCAAGGAAACATCACTTATAATGTGACTTCTGAGCCAGGAAACATTACCCCTCCCACCTGAGCTCTCAGCAGTTGTGCTTGTATCTGTGGATCCTTCATCTTCTTTCTTTCTAATGGACTTTTGAAAGAGAGGCAGGAGCCTATTCACTCAAGTCTCACAGCCATAAATTCCCTGTAAAACCCTGTCGACTTTGGTGGACTGTCAAGGGACATAAAACTGCTGGTGGCCATGCTTTCAATTATAAAAGACAATCCATCTGTATAGGTGAGTTAATGTTCGCAATAGCTGCTGTATGGCCATCCTCCTATTCTCCCACAGATGTGTGGGAATGGCGTTCTAATTGTCCTTGAGTTTTAGTCCCAGAAAAGTGTAAGAGTTGCACCTGTTGGTTGCAATGATGTGCTAAATGTTCCTTTCCCTGACACTCCATCACAGATAATCAGTTGTTAGTCTCTTCCACACGCACTTGAAGATCAGTGTTATGACAGTTCCTTGTTTTCATTTTCAAAATGTAAGACAACACAGACTACATAGATGATGATGTAAGTATAACAATTCAGTACTTGAAACAGTACTGATTTCAGAACCTACATTCATTAACCTTGACTGTGGATCACCTGCTGATTTTGTGATACTTGGTGAAAATATTCCAATGAACCTGATCAACTTGTGCCAACAGTGCAGTGACCCATCTGTGGTTCAATCAGCTGTCATACTCGAAGTGAATTTTTACCAGCTTCTTTAGTCACTTGCCACAATTGTTCACTGCAAATTCAAATCTACTCCTCAAATTTACCTTCAGTGGAGGATTCTTCTGTCATAAACAGATTAAGTCCTGCCAGAAACCCTGTAAACAATGACCTTGTAAGGATCAGTTGAAAATTTTATCATAAAATTAGAGATGTATCCTCTCCTTCCTTCTATCTAATTAAGACATGGTAGTGATGGCACCTAGCTAGAAAAGCTTGTAGCCTCGCCAAGACTGGCCAATCTACTATATTAATAAACCTAGAAGTTTCCGTTTAACTAAATGCTCCACCATGCTTTCAGTATATTGCCTTAGCAAGATTAGGGAATAACCTTAGGCCTTAGCTTCTACATTTGCAGAACAGGAATAAGCAAGCTACTTGAAGAGTCATGCTAGGGAGTAATGAGATAAGAAGTGTATATTGTCCAGTAGATCAGGGTTTAAAATGCATGGTCATTCTCATTATGAAGCTAATTCTATATGATTTCATATGATACATTTTTCTATATTCTATTATTCATATCTTAATAAAAATCAGAATATACAGGTATGTGTACTTTGCAAAGTAACATCTTAATATATGCCTGTATCTGTATGCATAACCATACTGTGACAAAAATCAAAATAGCATTGCTTCTTTATAAAGAAAAGAAATAGTTATAGTCTAGAAAGATGGCTCAGTGGTTAGGAAGTGGTAGTGTTCTTCCAGAGGACCCAAGTTTAACTCCAAACGCTGGTGTCATATGGCTCAAAACTTCCTGTGACTTTGATCAGACATTTTTGGCCCCAGGTTGTCTATACTCACATGAATGTACCTTCACACAGACTTACACACACACACACACACACACACACACACACACACACGTGCATGTACTCACAAACAGAGAGAGAGAGAGAGAAAATAAAATAAATATTAAGAAAACTGAAGAGACTGAAGAGAAAGGATCATGATTTTTGTAGAGTGACAAAATCCCATGTGTCAGAGTCAAACAGAACGTCACATGTTGGTGAGTCAAAAATTCTTTCTCAATGCTTGGTTCATAAGACCAGAGCTATTCTGATAAGAGTTTGGTTTTCCTTTTTTCTGTCTCTCTCCATTGCTTTACAAGGACCCTATGCTGGACTGTTTGTTGCTGTGAATGATAGCCTGAAGAAGATGAAGGAAGGTTTTCTTTCTTCATTGAATCAAAGTCCATCATGCTGGGGAAAAGAGGCACCACCCAGATGCTTTCCAGTTAGGGTAACAGGAAGCAGAGAGAAAATGTCTGCACCATCTGGCTTCCCCTATTCCCCCTACTATGATTGGGTCCTCCAGGCTATTGGATAGTGCCACTCATATTCAGGGTAGATCTCTCCCACTTTATACAAGCTTGTCTGGAAATACCCACAGAGTCCCCATCCAAGTATATACTTTACTAATCCTGAGGTGCTTCTTGGTCAGTTAGTATTAACCCTTCCATACTTCTCCTGCCATTGGATATTCTTGATCAGTATTTTGGCTTCTGAAAATATGTGCTTATTATAAACTACTTTAACATCTTTTTTGTTACTTATTTATTTATTCACTTTACATCCCAATAGAAGAACCCTCCCTCCTAGTCCCCCACTTGCATGCCTCTTTCCCACCACCCTTCTTTCCTTCACCTCTGAAAAGGGGGATGCAACCCACTCTGGTACCAACCCACTCTGGTACCTCAAACCACTGCAGGACTAGGCACATCCTCTCCCACTGAAGCAAGACATGGCAACCCAGTTAGGGGAACATGATCCATAGGCAGGCAATGAAGTCAGGGTAACCCCCTGCTCCTTGAACATCTTCTTATGTCTAGGTTCAGAAATATTAACTGTCAATTCAAAGTGATCTTGATTTTCATGGGAGACTGTGAAAGATTCATTATGTCAAACCTCAAAGGTCAGGGAATGTAATTGTTCATGGTGATATGACAGGAACGAAGAAATTTTGAGATGGGGTGAAGGTGTCAGATACTATAGCCACTGAAAGAGTTTTATCTGGTCAGAGAAAAATATCAACTTTTCTCACCTGGGTAAGTGTAGTTTATTTGACGATTCTGTTAATCACACAGACCAGTTCCTGAGGCATCTTGGGAAACTGCATATCTGGAGCTTAACTTTGTAAGCATTCATATTCAATATATGTATAATTTGGGGACATGTTAAACTGAATATTTGGGCTAAGATACACACATATAGATATACACACATGCATGTTTAAAGATTTATTTTTGGCTTTCTGTTCATGAGTATGTGTGTGTGTGTGTGTGTGTGTGTGTATGTGTGTGTGTGTGTGTGTGTGTAGAAGTACACAAGTGTCTACGGGTGTCAGGAATGGGTGTATGATTCCCCAGAGCTTGAAGTTACAAGCAGGTATGAAATATGAGATGTGTGTACTGGTCATCAAACTTCATCTGCAAGAACAGTAAGCTCTCTTAACTGCTGAGGCTGCCTTCTAGCTCCACAGATATATTTCTGTGCAATAAAAGTGGACATTAATAGGATATGATAAAGATGATATAAATGATATACTAAAATGCCTTGCTAATCATCATGACATTGTGGCAATGATACAATGCTTACATATTGTTTCTATTCTCTTAAGCTAAAATTCTACTACGGTGTGTGATTGTTGTACAAATTAATTTTATAAGGATATGTGACTATTCTGTGGTATATTGGTAGCCTATAAACTTTCAGGATTTTATAAGTGTAACAACTTAACACATAAAGTAATCTGCATATAATAATGTAGATACTGCATTATTGTTAAGCTTGTATTTTGTATTGATTTTTATATTGCAAAATATCAGCCAGCACTCATGAGAGTAGATATGACTCTACATTTCAAACATCCCCACATGACTGTAGAGAGTTTATTTGCTTTCATCTTACCATGTACCAGGATCTCCTGCATCCGTGTTACTTTTATGTGTGAGGATGAAGATCTTGGAGCAGCACTGTCAGTTCTGATGGGGTCTTTTTCACATTTTATCTTACTGACATTATCTTTCATCATCTCCTTTTTAAAAAGGCCTGCTGATTCACTTGTTTATTCCCTGAGTACTGGCATAGGTAATGGGAGATCACATGAGAGAATTAACTGGCAACATCTACTCCCATGTCTGAGCTCACCAATAAGAGATACAGAATTTTCATCTCAGCAGATAGAATCTGTACATTGGCCTCTTTTACAGCCAATTCAGTCATCTGACTAGGTTCTGCATAATGAGATGAAAAGACATTAATAGGCCAGCCTGAGAAGAAGTATGTGCTTGCTCTCTGTCTTTTATCCTCTAGTTTCTATAAAACCTAAGGGTGTTATTATATGTATGATATGGAATTCTGATTCTCAGAATGACTTAAGATCTTACATTCTGTACCGAGTCTGTAATACCAAGTCATTATTTTCACCTGGGACATATACAAATAACTAACAGCAACAACAAAAAATTAAACAAATAAAAACAACAAAAAAAGCTAAACATTAAGAAAAACAACATAGTTAAAGATTGGAATTTTCAAAAGAATAAACAAATGCCTGAGGTTTTTTTTTAATGTTCAGTATACTTATCAATTGGGGAAATGTAAATTAAAACTACTTTGGGATTTTATCTTACTCCAGTCAGAATGGCTAAGATCTGCTTGATTCATATTAGCAATGAACCAGAAATAAGCCTAAATGTCCATCCACAGTTGAATAGATAATGAAAATGTGATATGCATGCATAATGGACTGTCATTTGGCTATAAAGAAATAAAATGTGTATGTAAATTGCTAGAGTTAGAAATTATCATTCTAAATGAGGTAACCCAGACCAAATAAAACAAATACAACATATCCTATCGTATACTTGGATGCTAGACTGTAATACTTAGATATGTATTCTTAAATTGGAGAACGAACAGAAGGGAAGACAATAGTAAGGGTCCATAGGGGTTGAATTTTACAGGAAATGAGATAGAATGCAGGCAGTGTAAATTATGGAACAAGAAGAGTGAAAAGGCTTGATGGATGGGGTACAGGTTAGAGAAGGGGTTACACAGAGAGAAATAACTAACACTAAAGAAGTTTGAAAATTTACTATTGTAAACACTTTCTAAAATAAATTCATTTTGAAATTTTACTACTGTAACCACTTTCTAGAACAAATTTCTATACAAAATGGCTTTATATGTTTCCCTATAATGTAGGAATTCCTTCCCCTAGATATCATAGACATCAAATAAAAAGCATAGTACTAGAAATGGGTTATATGTTTTTGAGTTATAGGTTATTGTGGTACCATACTCCCCAATTAGTACAGACTATTACAATTGTATTTGGATACTCTCTGAAATTTGATGGCAAGTCCCTATTGACATAGATATCATGTAATTGAGTCCTAAGATACAGAGAAATCAAGCTGGTACTTACCTGGAAGCTTCATCCCTACTGGCTAGCTTTCATAATGCTGGGAAGTGCTATGTATGCTACTAGGTAATAAAGTAATCAACAGTCTTATCAAAGTAGGAACTTTGTGAGCTTTTACATTAAACAACTGGATGTGCAAGATACGTCCACTGGTGCAAGAGTGGCCCATATGCTATAGGAGTAACCAGGCCCTTTCTGCTTGAATTTCAAACTTGATCCACCAGATAGATTATATGTTTGGTACTGTTAACTAGGACATAAAACCATGGCTGGTTAGGTCATAGACTTTAGACCAACACTAAACATATACCATAGTGAAATGGCCCCTGAATTTTCAACTTTCATCCAACAAGCTTGTTTGTCTTTCTTTCTTTCTTTCTTTCCTTCTTTCTTTTGTTTTTTTTTTTTTACAGTAGAAATGAATACCCAAAAGCTCCATAACTAGAAACTGTGTAGAGAGGTAGAATGCTCAGATCTGAGGATAGCTATTTTGCAACTTCCACTCTTAAGGTTCAAGGATTATTGTGGAATAGAGAAGCAAAAATATTGTAAAATCCAGAGGTTATGGGTATCTGCAGTAAGACACCATTTACTGAACATAACAGGGTTGTTTCACACATCAACTTGAACATGGCCATAACAGCATACCAAAAGATCAAGCCAGACAAAATTTCAGTATGAATAGGAGAAAGAATCACGAAACTCCAACCTTCATTGTAGAGCTGTTGTAACTTCTAAGAGGCATCTCATACATCAGTAACTGTGAATGGGTAAAATCAACCTCCTGGTGTATGAGCACATGGGTCTGGGAAGGAAGAATATGGAGGAATAGGTAAGAAGCTGGAAGAAACAGAAAGGGGAATGAATGTGCATATTTTGAATATATTTTGTAGAACTTCCAAATAATGAAATAATACCTCTATTTTTATCACTTCACTGAAATAAAGATATTAACAAATAAAACATGTTAAAGGTGAACATCATGGGCACTTATCATTCTGTTGTACTGTGGGGAAGTCCTGTGTAATACTTTTCTTTTCATCATTACCACATACTTGACAAAAGCAACTTTAGGGCAAATGAATTTGTTTCATATCATGGTTTGAGGATACAGTCCATCATGGTAGGGAAAGCTTACTTGGAAATGGCTCTAATTGTAGTGTTACTGATATAAGGTCCTTGTCAATCAGTGTATATAATCAGAAAGCAGGGTAGGAGAGAGAGGGAGGGAGGAAAGAGAGAGAGAGAGAGAGAGAGAGAGAGAGAGAGAGAGAGAGAACACTCATATGTCTTCTTCCTTTTAATTTTTATTTTGTCTGGAGCTCCAGTCCATGGTAAGATGCTGTCCCATTTGTAGTGAGTCTTCCTTTCCAGTTAAACCTCTCTGGAAATGCCATCAAGAGATCAAAAATGGCCAGGGTATCTCATGGGTGTTTTCAAACATAGTCAGGTTGATAATGAAGACCAACCGTCACACCCCTATCACATACTACACACACACACACACACACACACACACACACACACATCTCTGGGCAAGAGCTGCCAACATCAATCTCAACCTCAGTTTATTCATTGGTTACAATGCAATAATTCTAAACTCACTTCCATGTTCAAAATGATACAGTTGAGAGAATGGTGTGTAACTCAGAGGTAGATCCGTGGCACAGCATATATCCTCAGCATGCGTGATGACTTGAGCTCAATCCCCAACGCCAGAAAGGATGAGGAGGAATTAATTAACAGACTGCTACATAACTTTGTTAATCATATTCATGTCGTGAAACTTATTTCTTATGTTTAGAATTAAAGGTAAAACAAGGATCTTATTTCTTTTTTGTTTGCTCATACTTAATACTTCTTTAAGTTACCTCTTTTTCTTAATGTCATTTAAAACTATTTATGTATGTATTCATTTTCTTATTTACTTCTTCACATCTGTGTGTGGGCATGTGTGCATGCCTACGTGAAAAGAGGCATTAGATTTATTGGGGCTAGAATTACAAGTATTTGTGGAGCATTCAACTTATCTGAGAGCTGGGATCAAAACTTCAATCTTCATGGTCATACATCATGAGCTTTTAACCACTAAGGCACTTTCTTTACACCTTAGATGTACTGACTTTATAAGCTTACAGCAATTACAGCCTCTGGGAGGCAATACCTCTCCATTCATGTATTTTTGTCAGTGATTCTTAAAATGTGATTGTAAGAATTAGTTTCCCCTAAGAATTTGTGTCTTAAGAAGACATCCTAAACATTCTGAAACTATTTGAGCATCTGTGTTTATAGAGAAGCACCTTCTGAATTGCAGTTAGAGATAAGAGTGTGTGTGTGTGTGTGTGTGTGTGTGTGTGTGTGTGTGTGCAATGAAGACAATGGGTCTCTCTCAAAGATGAGGTTTTAAGAGCTTTACAAAGAAGGAAAGACTATTTTTAATAGTGACATTAGCTTGTCAGAGATTTATGGTAGGCAAGAAAGAAAAATCTGACCCGAATAGTAGCACAATACAAAGATACATAATATCTATACATGGGAGGTTTTACCATGAGGGTCAAGAGTTCAAGGTCAGGATCCTCAAGTTCATGGATAGCCTGGGTCACCTGAGCTCTGTCTCAGAATTTTTATATTTTAATAAAAGAAATATTCCTTCTTCAAACAAAAATAAGGGTGATTTGGATGCTTTTAATCTCACGGACACACAAAAGACTTTGGTTAAACTAAATAGTTCACAAAACAAAACAAAAGTATTAACAGGGGAAAAAAATACCTGCAGGGAAGGGGGCATTGACAGAAATGGAAGAGAGGTTTAAAAAAAAGAAAGGTCATAGATAGAAGAAATATTTAGAATTATATGCACAGAATCAATGAGACTGACTCTGAGAAGCAGAAACAGACTTGTTCGTTGCAGGATCAGGTGTGCCTTTACACCCTCCACCTGTGCCCCATTGGTCCACGACATCTCACTCCCTGTAGCAGGCACTATCCTATTTGTTGTTCTGGTCATGTGCTCTGTTGTCATTTGTCTCCAAGCATCAGGCAGATTTCAAGGTTGTCAAATGCCAAAGTTGCTGTTGAGCATGTGTAGGCCACTCTGGGCCACCAGTCAGGATATGCTGACTCACTACTCCTACAAATATTGACAAGATGAATCAGCTGAACTACTTAGACAAAAAGCATGAGGATGTTACTGGCAACACAGAAATGAGTGTGGTACATGGCTCATAGAGTCAAAGCTACTGTTGGATTCCCAAAGAATACACTTAACCCGGGCTTATTTCTAAGACAGCACCAGGGGAGGAGTATGGTCAAATTGGGCTGAGCTAGTACATCTCTAAAGGTAAAATATTTGCAGAGGAAGACTCAGAAACCTCTTAAGAATGAAAAGAGAGCTAAGGAGCCGTAATATTTATAATTCCTGCACTCAGCAACATAAACACTCTAACGTAGGGTTTCTCCAAACCTCTAGTAGCTAAAACACATTATGAACCTCTAAAAGGGGGCTACAGTAGGAATTATTTCAGCAAATAATTTAGATTTTCAAGGGAAAATATGGGACGCATATATCAGGAACTCACCTCAAGACTTGCTTACCTCAGGACAGTTCATGGATCAACCAAATGTTATGGGAAACCATTTGAAAGTTTTATTTTAGGCATAAAGTAAATACACATTTTGACTCATGAGCTTGGAAAAGAGGAAATGAATTGGAGTGAGTGAAGCCTGAACTCAAGGGAGGCATTTTTGATAATGACTAAAGCCTACTGTTTATGTCACTTTTGTGACTTGATATATGTATGCCATTCTGACACTCTACATCAATGGTTCTCAATCTTCCTAATACTACAACCTTTTAAGATAGCTCCTTATGTTGTGCTGACCCACAACCACAAAGTTATTCTGTTGCTACTTCATAACTGTAAGTTTGCTACTGTTATGAATCACAATGAAAACATTTGATATACAGAGTATCTGTTATGCAACCCCCAAATAGGTTGCAACCCACAGACTAAGAATCACTGTTCTACCTGGTGGTTTCAGAATCATCATATTGTCATGCTGGGTATTTTATTGGTATCTATTGAGCTCTATAAATGATCAGGAAGGTTTCTACTCATTTCTTCTGGTATGGTCCCTTTAACTATCCTTCCAACAAAAGACCTGTAATACATAGTGATTAATCATGGCATGAAGAATCCCATTAAACCCAGTGAGCCCCCAAAGAGGTAACCATCAGAGCGAGATATTCACATAGTGTGTTGCATTGTCAGATCAGTCCAGTGCTGAGATTATTGAGTCTCAGTCAAAATGAGGCTTCTGATCATGGGAACAATAAAAGAATACTGGGTTAAAGGTGAAACAAACCCTTGAGAGGAAATGTAACTGCACTTGGGGAGACAGACTGCAGAGATCTTAGTCCTATGCTAGCTGTTCCCTGATAAGAATGTGTACTTGAAAATACTCAGCCAAGTCTCCCTGTGAGCATTATCTGAACATACAAAACTAGCTTCAAAGAGGCAGCTTGAATACAAACCCTATGCTTAGGTCAGCTCACTGTGTGTGATAGCTCTAAGTCACCAGGACAGCTAGATAATAACAGAAGGGACAGAGAGAAGAGGCTGGAGTCATGTGGAGACAAAAGCAAAAGCACATATTCCCAATGAGCCAAGGGGAATATTGAGGTTTATGTTTTAGTGTAGAAGTTACAGAGAATGTAGGCTTTGGAAATAAGCACTCAGAAGAAGCAGAGGGTTGAGAGGTTCTTAAAATCTGACCTCTGGCATCAGTCTGAGCTCCACATTGGCCTCTTGTTCGCATGTTGACCTGGGATAGATCATTAAATATAATTTGAATTTCTGCAAATACAAAATACAGTGAGGTCTGGCAGTCTTAGATTTTCTCAGGAGCCCTCAAATATCCAACAATAGAAAAGCAACACTAAAACTTTATTATAGTTCGTTCTGAGTTGAAGACTTGGTATTAACTCTCTGTTGCTACCATATCAAATTATCACAAACTTAGTGGCTTGAGGCAATATAACGTTGTCATTTTACAGCCTGATCTCACTAAACTAACATAAAAAGGTCTATGCTGATTTGGGGGACATAGAGAAAATCTGACTTGTGCTCAGTTGATAGTTGGTAGAATTTAAAGTCCTTCAGCTATAAGACTGGCATCTCCAATCTTGCTGGGAGTATACAGAAGGAGATTCTTGAAATCTAGTTCCCTCTCTTGGGTCACTCATTTGCCTATTACTTCTCTTCTTATTTTGAAAGACTGCAACAGCAAATTTTATCCATTCCATGTCAAAATAACTGGTCCTTCTTCTCTTTTGGTATATATATATATATATACCACACATATATATATATATGTGTGTGTGTATATATACATATACACATATGTTTGTCTTTGAAGACTGGTATTATTAGATTATTCTCAATAAGAAGACCTAAAATGATCTCATGGTCCCAATGTCTGTACCCTTTGAAGGTCATTGTTTACATCCATATTGACATAGGTTCTAGGAATAAGGGAATGAATATCTTGTACAAAACTGATTTTGCCTATTTATCATATCAATCTTCAAGTAATCCCTAGCCTTACTTGGATAAAATAATGATAATTGAATATCATTAAATACATCTTCTTGTTGCTTCTCTCTTGCCAAAGACACTATGTGTGTCAGGGGTTGGGTACTGAGGTCCTCCGCTAGACTACTGTTCTTCCTTTCCTGTTTTCTCTATACACTGCCCTTTTCTTTGGCTCTCCCCCCTCTCCTTTCTCTTTCCTTATGTTCTGTGACTGATTTCTTCTTACCTTGATTCCTAGGAAGGATGAAATCCCAGCTCACTATAAGGGTGCTTAGGTGGTCCTTGGCATGGTAGAGTACTTGTTTCAGGCTTTGTCTGAGAGATTCTGTTTTTCTGCCAGGAACTGTCTCTGGACAATGCACAAGTCAGGGTCTTTAGGTTTGTCCAATCATGCCTCTCCATCTGTGCCTTAGGAATTTCTAGGCATTTTCACATGACATAAAAGCAAAGACATTCTTTGGAGCTAATTTCCTTCTTCTAAGGCCAATTACCCCTCAAACTCCCATGTGTCTTGCCAATGCCTGGTTGTACAGTTCAGGCGAGAGAACACCTTACCAGGCAGCCTATTCTTCCCAGGAAAGCAAGGGTAAAACACACATGATCGTTTCCAAAGTGGTCCTCTAAAACAATACAAATCACTAACCCATTTTTATTTTTTTATAAAATTTTTGGCTTATAATAGAATCTCACAATTTCCCTTTCCCTTTCTTCCTTCCAAACCCTCCCATACACCCTTCCTTGCTGCCTTTCAACTCAGGCTTCTCTTGTCATTAATTGTTGATAAATACATAAATATAGCCTGTTCAGATATTACAATGTTACCTATTCATATGTTTTTAGGCATCAGATGTAATCAGTTCATTTTTAAGTCTCTAGAACCTGATAGGGGAGAAATCACCTAAAAAATTCTCCTTAATGGCCCCCAATGCTCAGTCTTATTTTCCTTCCTAAGCCTAAGAAATGTCATCATCCCCAGGTTTGTGTTATTCACTAGTGGTGTTGTTACTGTTTTTGACAACCAAATGAGAGCAGAATTGAGCCATGTCACTTCTGTGTTGTAGCAGGTCATTACTAGCAAAAGGTTTTAAAATATAATTCCTTATTCTAGGAACTTCACGGGACTATAAAAACCATGAAGAAACACCCTAGCTCCCTGAGTTTCTACAGAAAAAAAAAACTATGCTTAGGGTGACTGTGTCTAAATGGTCAGTGGAAACATTTGATGCTGCTGTTTTGATAGCAGATTATAAATCATAATGATAGTGACTCCTTATTTACCTTTTACTCATTTCAGAAACAGAAAGAGTATTTATTTTTTCCTTATAAATAATCATATCTTTACTGGAGCTGGAGAACTGAATAAGCAGTTACAAGCATTTATTTTTCTTGTAAAGAACCCATGTAGAGGCCACAGCTTCCACATGTCCGTAACAACTTCCTAGGACTTAATCCCCTCTCCTTTTTTCTGTATATATGTGTTGCAAATACATACAGGCATGTATATACAAATATACATTAGATAGATAGATAGATCAATAGATTGATAGATCAATAGATAGATAGATTGATAGATCGATAGACAGACAGACAGACAGACAGACAGATGTGATGTGGGCACGGCCAGGCTTGGGAAAGCAGGGACCACATGGATTAGCGTTTGTTTCAAGAGGCAGTCTGGGAGTGTGAAGACAGTATGATATAGCTCAGCTTTGATAAGTACATTAAAAATTATTTATACAGATGAGGCTCTTTGAAACGAGGGTTGAAAGGACGGAGCCTTAAAGACCACTCAGTAGTCACTAGCCCTTTTGCACATCTTACTCCTGAAAATGTAAATATTGGAACTTCTCCAGCAATGTTTCTAAGCTACACTGTTTGAAGTTCAGGGGGCCATTTTGCAAAGTGCTTAGGGCAGAACTTGAATATTTGGAATGTGTCCAACTATAGTCAGAAATATAGTCTTTAATCTTGGTTTGAAAACTTGGTTTCCATGTTTATTATCCTGCTAAGGTCAAGCCTCAGCAATCTCTCTCTTTCTCTCTCTCTCTCTCTCTCTCTCTCTCTCTCTCTCTCTCTCTCTCCATCCCTCCCTTCCTCCCTCCCCCTCTCTTTTATTCCCTCACCCCCTCTCTCTTTCCCTCCCTCCCTCTCTCTTTCTCTCTTCAGAGCATAAATCTTTAGGACCTAAAGTACATTAGGGAAATTAAAGTACATTTGTTTTAGTGTTTTACAAATGTTGTTATTGGTATTCATGAAAAGGCATCTTGCAATGCAGGTAGTAAATACGATTTAGCTTCCTTCTGATAATAAGCTTAAGATTCAACATATTTAATGATGTTGGAGCTATGTCTCCAGATTCTAAAATGCTATTTGAAGGTTGCTGGGAGATCATTTATGGTAACTCAGAAGTCTCATAAGGTCCCTCTCTTCCCATGCCCACAATGGAGAGCATGTTGGAATATTTGTCTTCTAACTTCTTTTCCCCAAAACCAGGGCCAGAACTAGGTGAAGATGAGAACAGTGAGGCACTTCCTGTGGATATAACAAATGTAGTTTACAAGAGCAGATTCAATGATTGAGATAAATAATACATGCCATTCTTTAACAAAAGTAATGAAGAAAAACATATCTATAATTTCAATAAGGCATGACTTACTGAATAATACCATTTGTATCACACATACTATAAATAGCTAAAGAAGACTCATGCCAATCTTGTTCTTATCATTATGTGGCTATTTATTTCATCATGTGGCTTTATTTTTATATATTTCAAATATTTCATTGAATTACTGTTGTTTCAACAACCAAGGATTTGGCATCCTTTTAATTTTTGCACCAAAGACAATTGCCATACTCACCTACCTAAACTCTGGTCCTACCACTAAATTCCCCTGTGTCAAATGACTATATTCATTTTTGTTTCTAAGCAATCATATTGAGTTTAAGCCAAGCCTCATTTAAAAAAATCCTGTGCCAGTCCTCAAAGTCATCCTGCACTTGGAGAGAAAAAAGTAGACAGTGCAAAAAGAAATGAGCTCTCTCTAGCTGTTATGCTGGTACACTGTATACTAGTCTTCAGGACAATGGATCAGTTCTTTTCTTGAGCTCTCAGACAGTTCAGACAGCAGGGTGCCTCGTCACCATCAAAGAAAAAGAAGAAAATAGATCTTTTGCCTTCCTATAAGTGTGGTAAGAATATAATGGTCATGACTGATCTCTCTCTACAACTAACATTGTGAACTGAATTATGCAGCCTCAGAAGCTGTGAGCAAGTTATAAATTAACTCCTGCAGCCAGGAGGAGATTCATCTAAAGTCTATAATCTTTGAGCTTTTCTGTAGGATGACTGGGGATCTAGTACTGGGACACGGATTCCATTTTAGAGTGCTCATATAGAGGTACAGAGAAGTGAGGAGGAAACCTGAAGAAGGAGGTACATCCAGCATCCTTAGTCATTGAAACCATACAGATAAGTCAGATCAGCTCTGAAACACTGTCCAGAGTGGAAGCTTGCTCACACATGCAACACTAGTTATCTCTGTCCTTGAAGGGTTTCTGACAGTGAAAGTAATGTATCCTGAAAGCTGGTTCACTTGTGAGCAGGAATTTAGGATGATGGATTAGAGTTAACCTTGCTCCTGGCCCCAGGTGGAATCAGAGTAAAGGGTAGTGTGAAGGTCACAAAGGAAAGCTCTGTGAGCCACTGACATAGTAGCTCAGATTTCCCATGGACACACATATATTTATTTGCTCAATCTGAGTTTCCTGAGAGATTATGTTTGTTTAGCAGAATGCTGAATTCTGAATAAGTGTTGCTGTGGAGACTCACAGTATCCCTTTCTTCATAAATCTTACAGTTTGTTGCTGAAGACGGATGACAAAACAATCACAAAGTAAGAGAAAGCTGGACCTAGAATAGTTCCCTTGCTTCCATGGGGCCTGGATAACCTTCCAAGAACTGAAAATCCCATGCATTCTGGCTAAGTGTGGTGGCATGTACCTGTAATCCCAAATTTTTGGAGGCTGAAGAAGAGAGATGTCCATAAGTTCAATGCTATCCTGGTCTCCATTGTAAGATTCAGATCAGCCAGGGCTATTTAATGAAAATCTGTCTCAAAAATAAAACCAGATAGATAGAGTACATAGATAGATAGATCGATAGATAGATCGATAGATAAAACTAAGAAAAAACTTGCAACATACAAATGCTGTTATGCATAAGGAAAGATACAACATTATGAGAGTAAAGAACAGGAGAGTTAACACAAGTTACCCAAATGGGAATTTGGATGTGCCCTAAACAATGCATAGGAAGAAGAGAGGGTATTTTTATCCAGTCAAAAGGATTCACATGTACTATGAACCATAGTGCGCTTAAGCTAAAATACTTGGTTCTCACTGTTTCAGAAGGAAGGAAGCAAACTCAGTGAGATTAAATGCTTCAGGCTGTGACTCATAAAGGATGGAAGTTAGTTAAAGAGTATTGCTTTGTTTGATCCAAAACCCAAGACCTGCAAATGTCTGTGAAATTGTAAAATATTAATATTTTATTCTTGAAAATATTTTTTATAAAATATACTCTGATTGTGATTTACCTTCCCTAGTCTCCTCCTAGATCCTGGAAAAGGTGGCTCAGCCAATAAAACTAAGCTGGAAATGAAAAATAAAATATTTATCTTTTTATATATCTCTCTTACATCTTATTTTACTTAATACAAAAACCCTCAGACCCATTGGAATGATTGAAAATGACAGGATTTTCCTTATGTTATTTTATACACACACACACACACACACACACACACACACACACACTGAGCTGGCTAGTATTATGTTAACTTGACATACAAACTATAGTTAAATAAAAAGGGGACTTCACTTAAGACAATGCTTTCATAAGATCTAGCTGTAAGGCACTTTCTTATTTAGTAATTGATGGGGGAGGGCCCAACCCCTGATGCCATACCTGGGCTAGTGGTCTTGGGTTCTGTAAGAAAGCAAGTTGAGCAAGTCAGAGAGAGAGAGAGAGAGAGAGAGAGAGAGAGAGCCAGTAAGCAGTATCCCTTCCTCCCCATGGACTCTGCATCAGTTCTTGCCTCCAGTTTCCTATCCTGACTTAGGAATGGCAATATGAAAGTGTAATTTAAATAATCCTTTTTCTCCCTGACTTGCTTTTTGGTCACAATGTTTTGACACAGCAATAGAACCCCTTGCTAACACACATGCATGCCAGTGTTTTCTGTAGCTTCTCCTTTATCAATGAGATTTGCTCTGAATCCACCTGTCAGCTGTTGTGAACCATGATGTAATGTACATGGGAGTGCAGATGTCTCCATAAGATAATGATTTCATGTTTGAACACACATTCAATCCATGGGTCTTAATGTAACTCTGCTTCTGATTCTTCCAAAATCTTGTTGCTGTCTGTACTTACACTATTAATCTATATACCCATCAATGGGCTGCAAGTCATTCTTTTTCTTCCCTTCACTACCAACACTATCACTGAACACACTGATAAATAACTAAGACATGTGAACATTTTCTTTGATTCTCAAAGATCAAACACAGAAAAGCAGAGAGTAGAAGAATGGTTGTGATAATCTGGGCATCGAGTAGGATAAGGAAGAAATGGGTTTTTAGAGCAGAAAAGACAATTTATTAAGTGATAGAAATGGAATAATTATGACACTATATAAACATATGTTTAATATAAATTACCATTTACTGTTCATATTAAGCTTAGCTGCGCATGTGCAGAGATGGAGCTCTGTCCTGTGTGGAGCTCTGAGTTTTATCTTCTGTGGTACTATTTTGATGGAATACACAGTCCTAAACCTCAAACAAGATCCATTTTGAGTGTTTTGGAGTACTTTATGGAGAACTGGTGACTTTTTCTTAAAATGAGTAGTGAACATTTCCTCACTAAAGCACAAAAGCACACATATTTCAAACATGTGTTGAGCAAACGGATCTATTTGCAAGTGCAAGAGAGGCAGGTTGGCATGATGTAGACAGATACATAAGCACTCATTTTACAGGCAAGCATTTGTTCTCAAATTTGTGGCTTGAATTATCGCATTTCTTCTTTTGCTTATTTCCTCTTTCCTCTTTTCCTTTCTTCCTTCCCTCTCTTCCTTTATCTCTTTCTCTTTCTGAATTTTTTGTACATTTATGGGAATCATAATACATTTCTCATGTTGTCAAGCATTATAGCTATAAGGGAAATCAAAGGAGAAAAGGAGATGAAGAGCCCAACCTTTATGATGCTAATATTATGATACTAAGAGACAGAAATAAACAAACAAATGCAATGTGTGTGAGCCTGCATGTGCATACGATATATTTATTATATGGACTGTTTAGTTATATAATTACATAATAACAACATCCTCTCTATATCAGAAAATGGTTAAGCTTCTATAGAAACTTAACTTATTGTCATTTTTACAATGTAACTTACTTATGTGGTCTTGTTAATGCTTTTAATAATCTTTATTGGACAACTTCTTTTAAAAAGTATAGTGATTAAATCAAATGTACTTTTACTTGCTGAATATGTGAGGATGTTTATCATGGTGAATATATATGGACTTTTGCAGCAGTGGTAGCAGAGGTGGCAGTGATAATAATGGTGATGGTGACAGTGTGTGTGTGTGTGTGTGTGTGTGTGTGTGTGTGTGTGTGTATGTGTCTATGACTATCAACAAATGGCCACATTTACCTGTAGCTGTCATTCTAGTCTCAGTCCAGTGAGTATTAAGCAAGAAGATGTGAACATGTGTTGCCCAGGATGCATAGGTCACTGTGCCTGGGAATCTTCTTTGGCATCAAATTATAGTGGTCTCTTCATCTAAATTTCATAGTATTAACTCAGATCATCTGTCAATGTGTTTTCTCAACACAAAAATTCATATCCATACTTCCTCCAGTGATTCAGATTCTAATTCAACTTCCATAAGGCTTAAGTATAGATCCAAAGTAGGATGTAAAAATGATGTCTGTGGTGGTTTGAATGAGTAATGTCTCCCCTAGGCTTATGTATTTGAACACTTGGTTCCCAGTAAGTAGAACATTTTGTGATGTCATGGACCCTTTAAGATAAAAATTCTTACTGGGTGTGGGTTTTGAGCGTGTATAGCCTCACACTTCCTGCCCCTTCTTCCTATGTATAAATAAAATGTGTCAGCTTCCTGTTCCTGCCACTATGGCATGCCATCTTCCATTTCAGATCACTGGAATAAGCCAAAACGCACATTTATATTGCTTTAGGTAAAATTGGTTTATCACAACAACAGAAATGTAGCTAATGTAGCATGACTGAAGGAATGTTGCTATTTACCATCAAGGATGCTTGGAGCTCTAGATTTTAAGGGCATATCCAAATGGATTTTTGTGAAATTGGAGCATGCCTTTCTACAATTGTTGCTGACTAAGTATACATTTCTTTTATCAGTAACAATCAAACGGAGTCAGAATTTAGATTATGGACCAGGATAAAGGCCAACAGGGAAACAAAAGCATCACAAGAGAGCATAACAACTTGTCTAGCTGAGGTACACTCTGGAACTGGATGACCTGATATACTGGAATCTTGCTTGCCTTTCAGTGGAGAATTACTAGATTCTAGGGCAGAAGGTTCTCAACCTTCCAATGCTGCAGCCATTTAATACAGTTCCTACTGTTGTGCTGATCAGCAACCATAAAATTATTTCCATGGCTACTTTATAATTTAACTGTTGTTTGGAATCATAATGTAAAATCTATGTCTTCTGATGGTCTTAGTAACCTATGTGAAAAAGTCCTTCAACACCCATAAAGGTTGGGACCACTGCTCTAGAGTCTCAGATTCCAATTTCATTACAACCAGTAACTTTGAGGGCATGTATAGAGTTGCAAGTTTAATTTTGTGATATTGGGTATATATGTATACATAAAGAAACTGAAGAGGGGCCGGGCTGATAAGACGACTCAGAGGGCAAGCATGGTTATCACCAAGCATGATAACCTCAGTTCAATTTGTGAGACCTACATACTGACTCCTGTTAGTTATCCCCTGACCTCCACATGCATGCTATGTCATGTGTAAAAGCACACACAGACACATACATAGTCAATCAGTCAATCAATATAAATGACAACAGCAAAAAAGAAATTAGAAAATGAAACTGTTTTTTTCTAAAAGATGCTCATAGATAATACAGAATAACTCTAAATGATGGTAATAGATAAATTAACTCATTTTAGAATAATATATTAATTTTTCTCAACTCTTCTGATACACAGTTTAAGAAATGGACTGATCTAGGCATGGTGGTGCACAATCCCGGTATGTATGAGGTCTTGGTGGGAAGCATCTGTTGGCCATGATTCTGAGGCTGTATAGTGAGTTTTGAATGAGCAGAGCTTGCGTTATGAAGAGACCCAGGCTCAAAAAAAAGATAAAGGGACTGGGTCAATTGGATCTTTAGAATGACAGAATTTGTCCATTTGCACCATATTTATATGTTCTAGTTTGCTTTCTTATTTCTGTGTTAAACAACATAACCAAGATCACCCTGAGAAGAAAAGGCCTTATTTAGCTTCTGTTGTTCCATCTCAGTCCATAACTAGAGAAGTCAGGGCAGAAGACAGGAGGCTGGAACTGAAGTAGAGGCCAAAGAAGAATTTCGCTTACAGGCTTGATTCCTATAACACACTCAGTTTAGAGGGATTTTGTTGTTGTTGTTGTAGTTTACTTGTCTGTTTATATTTTGTTTTGGTGGTGAGTAGTGGTGGCAGTGGTGGCAGTGGTGGTGGTGGTGGTGGTGTGTGTGTGTGTGTGTGTGAGTGTGTGTGGTGTGTGAGTGTGCATGTGCATATATGTTTGTACAGCTGTGCTTATTTGCCAAATTGAACATGTGGACCTCACAGAGGAACTTTCAAAAGTTGTTTCTCTACTTCTATCACATGGATTCCCAAGAGTAAATGTAGGTCTTCAGACTAGTATCTTAGTATCAATACTTAATAACAAGGGTTCTTATTGCTGAACCACTTTTCTGGAAGTTATTTCTGTTTTTCAATGTTTTGATCATCTTTCTGGATAATTTTATCTGTTTTATCCAAATAGATCCTGTGTGAGTTCTATCTGTGGGATATCTATGTAGATAGATAGATAGATACATAGGTAGATAGATAGATAGATAGATAGATAGATAGATAGATAGATAAGATATGATAAGAGAAAAGAGAAAAAATAAATAATTGGTGCTAATTCATGGAGAGGGGAGACAATGAAAATGGCAATCTCTGGAAGCCCAGGACCGAATCTGAAGAGGAGTGGCAGCTATAATTCAAGCCAGACAAATGAAGCTTGTGAGGATAGAAGTCAAGGATTCCATTTCTTCTTATTGGGAATGAGAAAATGACTCTTCCAGTGGTAAGGAATATGCTTCTAGAAGTGAAACAATGTTTTAAAGGCACCTTGTGGGCCAAATTTATTTATAGACTACTATTATGCTGTTCCCTCTTAATCTGTTCCCTCCATGTTAAATTTCCTCTCTTGTTTAAATATAGGTTATGTATAGTGTCAATATGTTAAATCTGTATAACAAACACTTGCTGCCTTACAAGCCAATAAAGCAGTAATAATGTCTTACAATTCTGTGAGATGGCAAGCTCAAATTTCTATGTTGAAACTCATGCAGGTTCTTTTAGTGAGTGATTATGTCATCAAATGAGAGATTAGGAATAAGATTAGAGTCCTCACAAAATGGCTTATGGAAACAGATTATTCTTTTCTGCTCTTGTACCATACAGTGGAGCAATGTTCAGGAAGCAATCTTGGAAGTGAACACTGGGCATCTTACCAGACTGAAAATTCTGATTCATTGGTCTTGATCTTCCCAGTTTTCAGAATGCCAAGGGAATACATTTCTAGTCCTTATAATTTACTCAAGGTGAGGTACATTGCTTTAGCAGACAAAGTATATAAAGAATGATTTGTTTCAGCTTCCTGTAGGCTATGCTGGCTGTGGCTGCTTCTGATTGGCATCACCACCAGATCTGAAGCCATTCGCTTAAGGTCTTCCATAAGGTTTCTCCAACATAATTATACTTCCTTATGTATTGGTTTCCAAAACTGCAAATCCAAACAGAATCTCTGTTTTATTACATTTATTGTTTACTATGGATGTGAACTAAAGCAAATCATGTAGCCCAGTTCAAAATCTCTGTGGGACAGGACCAAACAGGATTTTAAATATAAACGAATGTAGTCAAATAGACTGAAACTTGTCAATTCACTGCAGTTGATAATGTGATCTTTCATCATTGTTGTGTTAGAGATAGTGGTATGTGCTATGTGTGAGCATGTACATGAATATATGTGATGTGCTTGCATGTGTATGTATTCACATATGTGCATATATATTGATATGTGTGGGTATGCATGTACATATCCGTGCATGACTGTGTAAATCTGAGGTTGACATAGTACATCTTACTCCAACACTCTCACCTTTTTCTATTGAGTCAGGGTTTCTCAATTAAAACCAGAGTATGCCAAGATGGCTCCTGTATTGTCCAGATTCTTCTAAACATCAATTCTCTGGGAGTACTACCATTATAAGTAGACAACCACACCCATCCAACATATATGTTGCTTTTTGGAGATCTACATTCTAGTCAGTAAACTGGTGCAGCAAGAATTTTATCCACTGAAACATCTCTTCAGCCTAAAATCATTATTAAAGATTATTATGTATATATTAAGTATAATGTTTAAATATTTAGCAAGAGAATTTCTCAATTACATCATTGAAAACTCTGCTTAACCTGAGATGCTCCCAGAGTGATGCATAAAAACAAAATCTGTTTCTTTTCTGAAGATAAATTTTCAAAACTTTACTTTTCAGTGCTTGTGGGGAGCCGCCCGAGTCGCACCCACATTCGCCATTACAGGATGGCGCCTACATCCGGCCGAGGACAAGTTGTAAACAGGCTAGTGTACATGTACCTGGTAATTTTCCACCTCAGAGTCTCAGCCTCTCTCGTGACAGCATCTGGCCTGATGTGCGGGAGCCAATGGGAAAGCACCACGTCCCAGGTAAGCGCTGTGACCTATATAAGGGACGGCTGTTCTATTGTTCAGGGTCTCCACTCGTGGCAAGCTTATGCTCTCCCTCTCAAGATGCATTAAAGCTTTACTGCAGAAGGATCCTATGTGTGCCGCGTCGTTCTTGCTGGCTAGACGGTAGCGCGAGACATCTGGTGCCGAAACCCGGGAACTTTGTAATCGTCAAGCACCTTTGGAGACCCCCTGGAAACAGGGAGGATTCAGAACTGCAGGGAGGTAGGTTCGGAAAGGCATGTTGACCCTGGGTCTTGACTTGGGATTGCCCCCTTTTTGGTCTAACGCTGTTGAAGCCTTGCTAATTGTGTTAAGTGCCCTCATTTTGGTTTTACTGTCTTTGTATTGCTGCGAACAAGGTGAGGCCTGTGTAGATGCTGTAAGGGAGGGGCAAATCACCCCTGAAAGGGTCCAGGACACCATGTCAGAATCCGAACAGAGTGAGAGGATGGGTACCCAAAAAGAAAGAGATCTCAGCAAGGGAAAAGGACCTCCTGGTAAGTCTAAGGACGAGGGAGAGATTAAAGACAAAATGGGAAAAAACTGTCCCCCCGACAAGGCTGTGGGCAGAAAAACGATTCTCATACCCAAGAAAAAAGTAAAAAGAAGGGGGGAGAGCCTCTACCCAGTTCAAGACCTTGAGGCTCTTCAATTGGAAACTTCAGACACTGACCCCCTTAGCTCTAGTGAGGAGTCAGAGCTAGAAGAGGAAGCAGCACGGTATGAGGAAGATTGGCCGCCCTGCAATGGGCAGATGAAGCGGCCGCCTTCTTTGGCCCCTACGCGGACCGTGCCTTCCGCACCTCCCCCTTATGAGATGTGCCCCAACTCCTTTTCTTTTCTCTCTGACAAGGTTAGGAGAAAGGTACAAGCCGCTTTTCCAGTTTTTGAGGTAGATGGTGGAGGGCGAGTTCATGCCCCTGTAGAGTACAGCCAAATTAAAGACCTGGCTGAAGCGGTCCGAAATTATGGGGTAAATGCTAATTTTACTATAGTAATGTTAGAGAGATTTGCCGGGGCGTCCATGACTCCCGCCGATTGGCAGATGCTGGCCAAGGCTGCGCTCCCTACAATGGCCAATATATGGAGTGGAAGGCTTTATGGCATGAAGCTGCACAAGCTCAAGCCAGAGCCAATGCTACAGCACCGACCCCTGGACAGAGAGATTGGACCTTTGATATGTTAACTGGCCAAGGTCCTTTTGTGGTAGATCAGACCGTATTCAGGCAGAAAAGAGACTTTGGTATCTCTGCCATTATCATAGGTGTGGTGGCAGCGGCTGCGGTTACAGGGGCCGTCACTGCGTCGGCCCTTGCGCTCTCTGGAACGATGCAGACCGCCAATACCATTAATGAGTTGTCTGCAGCTGCCACCTTAGCTCTAGACAGACAGGTATCCGCCAATACTCAAGTCCAGGGGGACCTAATGCTGGTTAACCAGCGCATTGATCTTATTCAAGAACAACTGGATGTCCTTTGACAGCTAGCCCAATTGGGCTGTGAACAAAAGTTGCCAGGACTCTGTGTTACTTCCATACAATATGACAGATTTACAAAAGCAGCTAACCTGTCTAAAAGTCTTTCACAGTATATGTTACAGAATTGGACCCTTAAGTTTGATGAAACCTTGCGAGAACTGCGGACAGCAATTATTCAGATCAAGTCCACCCGTCTTGACCTGTCCTTGACAGAGGGCCTCTCTTCATGGATTTCTTCAGCAATTTCTTATTTCAAGGAATGGGTGGGGGTGGGATTGTTTGGAGCAGTGCTCTGCTGTGGGTTGGTGTTGCTCCTATGGCTCATCTGCAAACTCAGGGCCCAGACTAAAAGAGACAAGGTGGTCATTGCGCAGGCGCTTATTGCCTTAGAACAAGGAGCCCTGGCCGGTGTTTGGCTGTCCATGCTTAAACAATAGCGGTAGGTCGCCAGACAGACAGTTCTTGCACACCCGCGAGTCTAGTCTCATTGCACTGGGTAGAGTGTCTGGTCTGAGCAGCTCTTGAGGGATGTCGAGCAAAGCATCGCACAAGGTGGTCATCATTGTGGGCCGCCTTGGGAGATATGTCATCTACATGAGGGTTGAGTGCCCTAGTTTCCCTCCCTCTAAAAACACAGCACTGGGCGGGTCAGGAAGACCTCGGGCGCGCATGAGCTTAGGGGTCGTCTCCTGTACAAGGCCCAGCCTTTTGGTCAGGGGATTTGACCTCTGTCTCCGCCCTCTTAAGAGTGTCCTACTTTGCTTACAGAAATTAAAAGGGGGAGATGTGGGGAGCCGCCCGAGTCGCACCCACATTCGCCATTACAGGATGGCGCCTACATCCGGCCGAGGACAAGTTGTAAACAGGCTAGTGTACATGTACCTGGTAATTTTCCACCTCAGAGTCTCAGACTCTCTCGTGGCAGCATCTGGCCTGATGTGTGGGAGCCAATGGGAAAGCACCACATCCCAGGCAAGCGCTGTGACCTATATAAGGGACAGGTGTTCTATTGTTCGGGGTCTCCACTCGTGGCAAGCTTATGCTCTCCCTCTCAAGATGCATTAAAGCTTTACTGCAGAAGGATCCTATGTGTGCCGCTTCGTTCTTGTTGGCGAGATGGTAGCGCGGGACAAGTGCTAGTTGTCACATGGCAAGTAATGTGATGGTGTGATGTGAATGTTGTCCATTTAATATGTGACATCATCCTCTGTGCAAAGGAATAAAACCTCAACTCATTTTTCATAGATCACTGAGCATCCATCAGATGATAATGGCTTGGTATTGACCTAATCAAAGAGGAAAGAAACCATGAACTGTGGGTGAAGATGCTATTTCCTATTATTCTGGGCACATTTTTTGTTACTCTTGCAGAAAACTTTAGATTTAAGGGGTGTTTGTCAGGAGCTACACTATACACATGCATTAACTTTTTTGTAGAAGCAAATCCAACATTAAAAATGTTCCTCCTTCCCAATATATTAAAAGATAAAATTAAGATGATAATACTAATATGTACATGGCACAGATGAGATGTAAAGGGGACAATATGGTCTATGCCCTCAATTAGATGACAGCTGCAGTGACATGAAGAACCACAATAGGAAACAGCTAAGAATGTGTTATTGATTTCCAATTTCTTAATTAAATCATCTTTTGGATTTAGGAAATTAACTGTTATTTCTGAGAATAATTGCTTCTTTACAGCAAGAAGAGATTTGTTGAGTGACTTTCATATTTCCATGTATCCTATGTCAATATTTACACAACTTCTACCAGAATAGAGAGTTTATTTCTGCCTTACAGAGGAATACATCAAAACTCAGTAATTTTAGAGTTTTACACATGACCACTCACCTAATAGATAGACAGGATGACATTTGAATCTTGTTGTATTCTGGCCCTGATTCATTATATAACACTCTGGCATTAGTTGCAGAATGTTCTAGTATACCATTCTATCTGAATGTGTATAAGTGCTGATCTTGTTAATAATCAAGAGACATGGAACTCACTGATCTACTTTTTCCTTGGAATAATTTGATCCTCCATTTGGGGGAATGTGTATGGAAAGGAAAGAGGGCCTGGCAGGGCAAGAATCAAGAGAGAAGAGAGAAGCTTTTACAGAATAATCTATGGTCATTAGCATACTTCAACACTAACTTTCATCCCTTTTAATAATGGCACACCTACTACCTAAGCACTATCATCTTGGTTCCAAATATTAACCAATGTAGGTAAGGCTGTGTCACAGTATCATCAGTGAAACCCTCAGGACCTCCGGGATTTAAGATGCAATACTTAATTCTCATCATAGATCTACATATATTGCAGCAACTCATTCAACTAGTTACAAAAGCACAATCACTTTGTACAGTCTCTTCTAGAATCCATGGTTTTCTCTAGCACAGAAAGAGAACATGATACTAGCACTTTGCTAGTTTTTTCTTCAGTAGAGACATGTCACTTATTATCATAATTTATTAACTAAAATTGGTTTTGTGTTCTACTCAACTAGAAAACATCTGAGCATTCTACAAATAGCAATGCCTTTTCTTCTTTCCTAATTAGTATCCTCTTGAATCCATTTCATTGGTGGTCTTACTGCTCTAGCTAGAACTTCAAGTACTATATTGAATACATACAGGAAAAGTGGGCAGCTTTGCCTTGTCTCTGATTTTAGTGGGCTTGCTTCAAGTTTCTTTCCATTTAATTTGATATTGGCTGTTAGTTTGCTGTATATTGCTCTTGTTATGTTTAGGTATGGGCCTTGAATTTCTAATCTCTCCAATACTTTTAACATGAAGGGGTGCTACTCTTGGGCAGATACCCAAAAGATGCCATGCCATACCACAAGGGCACATGCTCTACTATGTTCATAGTGGCCTTATTTGTGATAGTCAGAAGCTGAAAACAACTCACATGTCTCACAATGGAAGAATAAATACAGAAAATGTGGTTCATTTACACAATGGAACATTATTGAGCTATTAAGAATGAAGATCTCATGAGTTTTGCAGGCAAATGGATGGAACTACAAAATATCATCCTGAGTCAGGCAATTCAGACCCAAAACGACATGGATGGTATGTACTAACTAATAAGTGGATATTAGTCAAAAAATATACAAAATACCCAGGATACAATCCACAGAATTCAAGAAGGTTAACTAGCTGAAGGACCCATATGAGGATGCTCCAATCCTACTTGGGAGGGAGAAGAAAGCAATCATTGGAAGCAGAGGGAGGGAGAGACTTGTGTGGGAGAAGGGAGTGGGAGGGGGAAAGGAGTACATGATCAGGTATTGAGTGAGGATACCAAAGAGAAACCCTGGGTTCCAGCAGAAAGAATGAAAATATGCAATCTCATGGAGTGGGAGGTGGGGAGACCCTCTATAAAGTACAAGAGACCTGGGAGATGAGCGACTCAAGACTCAAAAAGAGGGACCTTAGATGACATGCCCAACACTGGGGAGATGGAACTTGTAGAGTCCACCTCCAGTAGAAAGACAAGGCATCAAGTGGAGGGATGGGATTACAATCCCACAGTCAAAAACACTTACGCAGAATTGTTCCTGTCTAAAAGAATTGCAGGGACAAAAATGGAGAAGAGACTGAGGGAAAGGAGGTCCAGTGACCAGCCTAAATTGGGATCTAGCTCAAAGGGAGGCTGTGAGGCCTGACACTATTACTGATGCTATGGTGTGCTTACAGACAGGTGCCTAGCATGACTGTCCTCTGAGAGACCCAACAAGCAGCTGACTTTACACCCAATCAATTGATTGAAGTCGGGTACCCTTGTGGTTGAAGTCTGGAAGAAACTGAGGAGGAAGGCGACCCCATAGGAAGACCAGCAGTCTCAACTAACCTGGACCACTTAGATCTCTCAGACACTAATCCATCAACCAAGCAGCATACACTAGCTGGTCCGAGGCCCCTGACACATATACAGCTGAGGACTGCCTGGTCTGGCCTCAATGAGAGAAGATGGGTCTGGAGTGACTTAAAGCCCCAAGAAGTGGGGAGGCCTCGCAGAGGGTGAGGAGGGAATGGATCATCATCTTGGAGACTGGGGTGGGGGAAGGAGGAATGGGATGTGGAACTGTGGGAGGGTGAACCAGGAGGGATTAACAGCTGGACTATAAATAAATAAATAAATAAATAAATAAATAAATAAATGTAATACTTTAAAAAGTAAAATTAAAAAAATAGCTGGGAATTGGAATCTTTCGTATAACTGAAAATGGAAAATAAACCAATACTGGTAAATATTAGTTATCTTTCCACCAAAGATCTAAAACATCAACCTAATGTTCTATCACTGTTTTCCTTATGTTCAAAATATATTCTTTGGCCAGATGCGTGTCCTTCTCTCTGAGTAGGCCAGCATTCAAGTAGTTCTGCTTAGTTAGTTATTTTGAAACTGCTCTTTAATAGAGCCAAGCACTCTGTGTGCAAATATTAATTTGTCTACTGCTTTCCTTTATGATTTTAATTTCTCTCTTTTCTCAGGATAAAAGCCTTGAGATAGAGTCATATCTTGGGTGTCAATACAGTCATCGTCTTTTCAAACCAGACCCACTTCTCTTTGGACATATGGTCTCCGCGTCTTTAGTGTCACAGTTGCAGGGTTGGTCCCACTGTAGCAGTATTACGGGACCTAGAGAACGTGAATAAATAGTGGATGTGCACTGTCAGAGGGATGAGGCTTGGTCTTGAAGCACTCTCATAAAGATGGATCGTGTCCTTTCAGTATGCGTTTTCTCCATTGCATCCTGTCTTGTCTGTTTACTGACGTGTTTGGGTTAAGTTGACACAAATTTAGACATATCTGAAAAGAGAAAATTTCAACTGAGGAAATGCATCAACCATATTGACCTACAGGCATGTCTGTGAGGCATTTTCTTTTGTACTAATTGATATCAAAGGATCCAGGCAACTACAGGTAATACCACTCCAGGGATGGTGGTATTGAGCTATATGACAATGAAGCTAATCAAGCTATGGGGTGCAAGTATGTAAGCAAAGTTTTTCAGTGGTCTTGGCTTGAGTCCCTGCCTACAAATTGCTGCTTTCAATTTGTCTTGGCTTTTCTAGATGACAGGCTTCAACCTGTAAGCCAAATAAATCCTTGTCTTCCCAATGTTCACCACAGCATCAAAAAGCAAAGTAGAGCACCAGATCATCTCTCCCTTTTACACCCCCCCACAATGATGTCATCCACTGTGCAGTGGCCAACTAGAAATCCTTTATTAGAATAGTAACTAGTAGCATTTCTTAGACTACCAAACTCTTTATTAAATAAAGCTCTTTGCTGCATAACACAACAAGTTTCTGATATTTTGTTATGGCAACAAAAACCAGATGAAGAACTAACTGTGTCTTACTTTCTGCATTAAACTACTAGAAAATGTGTGCCATTCCTGCCTGTAAAATGCATCGACTCTGTATTTTATTTGCAGTTATGAAGACTTGCAAGCTTTTTCTGTCTTATTAATCAGAAAATATCCTTGTTAAGAAGTATCTTTTGATAATATTGGTCAGTGGTACAGCTTGAAATCAAGGATCATGACTCTTCCAAAAGTTCTTTCATGGTGCAAGATTGTTTCAGCTATCCTTTTTTTTTTTAATTTTCCCATATGAAGTTATGAATTGTTTTCTGAAGAACTGTAAAGAATTGTGCTGGAATTTTGATGGGAATTGCATTAAATCTGTAGATTGATTCTGGAAAGATGGCCATTTTTACTATGTTAATCATACCAATTCATGAGCATGGGAGATCTTTCCATTTTTGGATATTTTCTTTTATTAGATAGTAACAGATATTTTTCTTATTAAATCATTCTTTAAGTTTTTTTTTCTCATTGAAAATATATTGTTCTATCACATAATACATTCTGTCTATGCTTTTCTCTCCCCTACTCCTCCCAATTTCTCCATATATCTCGCCTACCCATCACGAACCCCTTTCTTTCTCATTAGAAAAAGAAATGCTTCTAAGGGATAATAATGAAATAGAATAAAATAAGATGAAACAAACCAATATATTAGAATCAGACAAAACATACAGAAGGAAAAGAGCCCAACAGAAGGCACTAGGAAAAGAGACCTATTTATTCATACCCTCAGGAATTCTATAGAAGCAGTAAACTGGAAGCCATAACATATATACAAAAGACCCATGGGTTAAAAAGAGAGAAGAAAAAAGTATAAGTTAAATATAAATAAATAATAATATAAATAAACTTACAAAAAAGTAAAACTCTGACATGGCATTGTGATACAAAGAACCTCCAAAGATGCCATTAGGTTCAATTTCTTTTGGCCATGTACTGCTGGACATGCAGCCTACCATTAAGAGTAGATTGTTTCCCTGGTGAGATTCTCTTTAAGGAAACTAAATTTTCATTTGCAAGTGGTTATCAGTTGGAGATTGCTTCTAGGACTTCTTGCATAAAGATTTTATCCCTGTTGCTTTTTGGTAGCATATGCCATGTTCTGAGAAGGATTACACACAGAGTGTGTGTGCTGTCATCCTCCCCACTCCTTCGGCTTCCTCTACAGCAAAAGCTGGCAAATCACATTATTTCTTGAGTATGTTGTCTATACAAGACTGACACTCATTTCTTTTCACTTCCTTCTAGAGAGAGAAGGAAGGAGGTTAGAGAGGAAAATGCAGAGAGGGAGAGAGGGGATGTTTATTCTTGTTCAGAATCATCCATACTTGCTCACCTGTGGCCCATCATCAGCAAGAACTGATCTTCATCTCCAAGCCACGGCTTTTCTTTGTTCTTTTCTCTTTGTGTGGTTTATGTTGTGACTATCCCTTTTCTTTATAAGCCCCATCCTGCCGCATTCTGAGTTCTGAAGCCTTATTTTGAAAGTGTTTTCTTACAAATGTTTCATGAAATCAGAAATGCCCTTTCCTTTAAGTGATATTTTCAGAAATGCAATCACCCAGAGGTGTTCATCCCATAATTTGGATACTCCTATAATTTGAAGTTATTGCTGTCCTTCAGAGAAGGATGTACTATTTCCAGAGCAGGTTATTTTCAAAAGAAAAAACCACATAACCCTGAGATTTAAGAGCACTGCAGCCTGCTGTTGCTGAGAATAATTCTTTACGGATCAGTTTAGTTCCAGCCTTTGGCTTAAGGTGACATAATCTCACTTGGTTGCCTGTATTCATTTGGAAGTTGGTTGCTATTTCAATTTATTTGAACTCATTTAAACAACAGTAAAAAGGGAAACTCTCTCAAATAAATTTAATTCCAATTACTCTGACTCCTTTGTATCTTCTGCCTGTAAATTAAAGCAGTTTCCTAACGGGCTTGTTTAAAAGGTGATAATTCATTTGACAGCTGGAGAAACTGGGATCATTAAAAGGAGACATAATTAACATTGTTTTTAATGCAACCTGGCTCTTCTCTGAGATTTCCAAACACAGGCAATGTTCTCCTGTGTTTAGCTGCATCTCATGTTTACTCCATGGCAGAAGTTACAGTCAGGTTCTTCTTTTAGTCAATAAATCACCCAGAGGTGTTCGCCTCTTGTCCCACTCTAAGTCTTGAGGACAAAATTATAATAAGAAAGGCCTCACATGCATTTTTCTGTTTTGTATAGAGTAGATATGAAAACATGGGAAGGAGGTAAGAAAGGGTAAGAAATAGGATTTACACAGTTGGAAGAACAAAAGTAATAAGAGATGGAAAAATTTTAAAGTAAAAACTTGTATATAGAAAGGTCGATCAGAAAAAAGCATCAAATAAGCATTAGAAAAACAAAACACCAAAGAAAATGCAAAAGCATTGAAATCTGCATGTTCTCATATGCACACATGCAGGTATTTTTTAAAAATATATTTTCTAAAGTCAAGAAGCCTAGTAATGAGCCCTCTCTCCAGTTTCCCTGAGGTCAGCAAAAAATTTTAATCTTGTTACTTGAAGGTTATTTGTCTTTTCCACTTTAAATCATAGACTCTTGTCTGGTTAATTTAGGCACCTCATGATTCTTTTTTCTTTTTTCTTAGTCCACTCTCTGCTCTAAGAGTTTCTGGAATGGTTACATGGTGTGCAGGTGCAAACATCTACTATCTTTAGCACTTCTGAATATTTCCTGTTTCTCTTGAGATATAGGCGTTTTGTCCAGTCTGGATGGCAGCCTTCAGTATTGAAGATCTCAACAACAGACAAAGCTGTAACCCTCTTGAAGATATCTGACCTCTGAGGAGGCAGTTGTTAGGCAACTTTCCTGGAAAGAACTTTTAAGATAGAGAGGATTCTTGGCTCCTACATATCTAATGTAGCATTATGAGAGGGTCATAGATCATCTGCATGGCACAAACATGATCACAGGGACCCTTAAAAATGGAACTGGGAGGCAGAAGTCTGAAGACCATGTGACTGTGGGGTAGAAAACATGATATCTTTTTGGCTTTTAATGTGGGAGAGGTGAGTCATCAACAAATGGATCAAGAGCAACTGAGGAGAAGAAAAGTAATGTTCCCTTTCAGAAAGAATGTGATCCTACAAGCTTTGGATTTCAGCTGAGCAAGGCCATTGTCACCCCTACATTCACTCACTGATGTCACCTTCAAACCCACTCACCTAGGAAATCCTGAGATTAATAATATATTCAACAAGACATGAGAAACTAGAAAAACAACTCCAACCCTACTTTTGTCCAAATAGGCCATGGCACCGTTCATTGATACTACTCTATAGACAAGTGTTCTGGAATTCCAAAAGAAAGCAAATAGAATCCTTCACTTCTTTCAGATATAAGGCTTTGTAAATGCTTACCTCCAAAGTTGGACATAGCTCATAGGTTCCTACTGTATGGCACATCTCAGAGGGTCAGGCTTTGTAAAAGCCTTGTCTGTCTTACTACCCATGAAGCAGCCGTACCCAACACCAACTGTCTCCTTTCTCTTCACTGTGGAATCAGGTCTTACCATGAGACATGTCTTCCACCTTTGCTATTAGGTGATCTGCAATGAGACTTTGATCTTTAGCCAACCTTTTGGATGGAAATGTGTGTGTGTGTGTGTGTGTGTGTGTATGTGTGTGTGTGTGTGTATTCTCAACAGTGTGTGAATCTTATAAGCAAAAGCTTCTTACCTGACAAGAATTGCCTGGCACTTAAAGTAAATTTTGGGAAGCATGGTACTGTTTCCTTTTTTCTCATTTGGACTCCATACTCCCCAATCCACCCCCACAGTCAATAATTGCATAATCAATAAATTGCACATTATGGCATGAAACTCTGTGGCTTGTCAAGATTAAAAGCCCAATGCTATTTTAAAGGATACTGCTGAGCAAAAGAAAGAAAGAAGCAAGATAGCAAAAGAACAGAGGAGAGATGGGGAGAGAAGATGAAGCAAGAACCACACCCATGTTCTCTGGAAAAAGTGAACAGTACTTGCTTTTCTGATGTTTTGTAGCTGAGTTGCCCTCCAGGAATGATGAGCCACTCATCCAGGCTTAGGCTATTTATAGTTTTTACAGATAAGTTTTCCTGCTCCTGTGTGATTTTCTTTACTCTGTCTTCTCTTCCCTGAAAAAATTCTTTTTCGTTTTTCACAGCAAGACTTATCCACTAAGAATCCATTCTTTGCCACTCTTGCAAATGAATACCTTTTCATGTCTGGCCACGTGACAAGCTGACCCAGCAGCCCACAGGCGGTGCTCAGCACTAACCACCCAACTCCCCAGCATCCTGCTGGCAGCTGTCTCACTTGCTTTCCCCATAACTTCTACATTCTTTTACCATCACGCTTTGTTCTTTAACTTGGCAGCATCTTTTTAAATACTATGTGGTTTTTAATCTTGGCAAGCCCCAGAGTTCCATGCCATAATGTATCATCTATTGATGCTTAGGCAATTATTACCTCTGAGGGTAGAGTGGGAAAACCAAATGAGAAACAAGGAAATGGTTACTCTTTACACAATAGAATTCTATTAAAAATTAAGCACTATCCTTCTGAATAACTAGGCAATCATAGATGCTACCATTTTTATTTTCTGTGTTCATTTCGGTATGCAACTTAATATTTCACAGATAGTAATAGCAAGTGTCTTTTTCTACCAATGTAGGATTCACATCCTCAGTTCTACTCAGGTTTCCCCAGTACAAGACCTCAAGGAAAACAAGCATATAATATCAACAAAAAGGAGAACCAAGCCAACTTAGATTCATATTACTCCAGTGGTACTGTGGAATAGAAATAACCTACTCTTTTAGTTTCTTCTAATAAAGAGAATTTTATGACATTATTTTTTCCATAGTTATTTTTTTCAGCTCAACTGCAATAATTTTAAATTAGTTATTAAATAACTTTTTGCATTTTGAGATTATAATTATATAATTTCCCCAATCTCCTTTCCACCACCACTCCACTACCACTCAAATCCTCCCACGTGCACTGCCACTTGCTTTCTTTCAAACTCAGGGCTTCCTTTTCCTTAATTGTTGTTGGTATTGATGGTGGTGGTACTGCTGCTGATGGTGTTGGTGCTGGTGCTGGTGCTGGTGCTGGTGCTGGTGGTGCTGATGGTGGTGGAATACTACCTATATGCTTTTGTTTCTGGACTGAGTATTGGGTATTGAATAACCAATTAGTGTGCTATTCCTGAGAAAGACTATGTCTGCTGTTCTCATTATTTCAAACTTTCCTGTAGATCTTTGTCTAGGATTGAAGCCTAGTGAGGTTTCCATGTGAGCATGTCTACTGGTGTTACCTTTGTTCAGGTCATCTTTAAGCAGCCATGTTGATGAGATTTCATGGGTGTAGTTTCTGACATTTTTAGGAAACAGAAACTCATAGCAAGCTCCCATTATCATTGTCTCTTAAAACCATTCTACCCTGTCTTCTGGAATGATAGCTAGACCTTTGGTGCAGTAGTTATACTGTATGTTTGTCACTTAGAAGATATCAACTCTGGGTTTTTTGTTGTTGTTTGTTTGTTTGTTTTTAAGGCAAATGTGTATACATATATATGTACACACACTTCTTCTTCTTCTTCTTCTTCTTCTTCTTCTTCTTCTTCTTCTTCTTCCTTCTCCTCCCCCTCCTCCTCCTCTTTTCTCTCTCTCTCTCTCTCTCTCTCTCTCTCTCTCTCTCTCTCTCTCTCCTACTCTTTCTCCTATGGAGAGACAGTACACATTCTTACAAATTTACATAAACTCTGAAACACTATATCCTGCCATCCCTGCCATCCCTGCCATCCCTGCCATGTCTTTTCTTCTCTCATCTATTTAATTGCCCAGAGAATTGTCCATGTCTCACATTAGCCCTGTTCTCTGAAACCTTGCTTTTTCTCCTCTCCTCTCCCTTTTGTTCCTTCTTTAACTCTGCTGTTGTTTGTAAGATTTGATTTGCACAACGAGACATGGAAATTACATGTGCTTCATGTTTAAAGGATTGGAGGCATACATTTCAAGATAAGGAGTCTGGACTTTATTCTTAAGGTAGTTCCTTCAATGAAACCTAGGGGTTGAAGAGATGACTCAGTTAGTAAGTAAAGTATTTGCTGTGGGAGAATGATTACCAGAACCCCAGAATTCATATAAAGCTAGGCAATAGTCAGGGCACCTGTAGACACATCACTCAGGAATCAGAGACATTGGATTTAGGGAGCAAGCAGACGAGTTAGACTATGAAGAATCTACAAGCTTCAAGTTAAACAATTGACCTTGCCTCAATAAAAGATAGTAGATAATGCTTGAAGAAGAGATCAGCTGATAACTTAGGGTTTCACTTGCATGTTTATTCTTGCAAACATACTCACACCATAGGCAAACATTCACACAAACATGCAAACTTGAACACACAGAATATGCAAGCACCATACACAGTCATATGTAACTTAAAGAGGAAACTGATGATATATGAGATTTTTTAACCAATAAAAATATTTAGATGATGGTATCATACCATGTCCACTTAGCAAAAACAATAGTAGTGAACTTTTCCCCAAGACCTATGCCTTCCTTAACCAAGTGGTTTTTGACTAAGATTATGATATCAAACATGAATTTTCTCCTATAAAGATGACTTGAAATCCAATCAATGAGCATATGTAACAGCCATACTAAAATTGAAATAATGGGCACATCTTGCCTGGTAGTTTGGTATTATAGCATGAAAGCTCAATAGCCGGGTGAAAGCATTGGCAGCTTTTCTCTCCCAGCAACCTGTGCAGCACCACCTGGCTCAGCATATACAACTTAACAGTTAGGGGATACCTGACTTGTTGGTAGCTGGTAGGATTATCAGCTGGACTGAAATATTACCGGAATTTAGGAGACAGGGACAACTCTCAAGTAGGGATGGTCACTGCAAAATGAAGAGGCTCAATTTGAACTGAGTTAAAGGATGCAATAGGCATGATCCTCTCTGCTCCACCATGATGACAAAAATAAAGCAACAAAAGCAGATGAGCATGGTGCTTACTTGTGACTGTGAGACAATCTTGGTAAGCATGAATGCTTCTAGGACTGGAGAAGGAACATATGGTAGCAATGCTGGAGATTAGAAACATGTATTTTACAAATCAAAACAAAAGGGTATGAGAGAGAGAGAGAGAGAGAGAGAGAGAGAGGATTATGGACTCAGAATTTTAGTTTTAATATGAAGTTTCCTTTTTCTTACACCTGACCAACGATAATTTTCTCCTGAAGATGTAAACATTCCATCAGGGTGTTGAGTAAAGTTCTTTGAAAGTTCCAGAATAGGAGTTTTATAGATCAATTCAAAGTGCTGAATAACTTCTTGTGGAAAGAGAGCATGAGCACAGATATGGAGGTCATTTTTCAAGAATGCCATAGAGGGTTGAAGAGATGGCTCAGAGGTTAACATCACTAGCTGATCATCCAGAGGTCCTGAGTTCAATTTCCAGCAACCACATGGTTACTCATAACAATCTACAATGACATCTAGTACACTCTTCTGGCCTTCAGGAATACATGAAGGCAGAACACTAATAAATAATTAAATAATCTTTTTTTAAAAAAACATAAAAATGGCTGCCATACAAACAAGTAGCTGATGTAACTATTTTCATCAAGCTATTGGGTAATTGTGTTGTAGATTCAGAAACTAGAGTCATGTTTTTTTGTTTTTGTTTTTTTAATTTTTGATACTTTATTTACATTTCAAATGTTTCCCTTTCCAGGTCTCCCCTTTGGAAACCCCCTATCCTATCCCCCTTCCCCTGCCTCTATGAGGGTATTCCCACCCACTCCTGTCTTCCATCCCTTGCATTCCCCTATACTGGGGAATCTAATACCTTCAGACCCAAGGGCCTCTCCTCCCACTAAGGGCCAACAAGGCCCTCCTCTGCCACATATGTGACCAACACCATGGGTCCCTCCTTGTGTATTCCTTGGTTGGTGGTCCAGTCTTTGGGAGAACCGAGGGGTCTAGCCAGTTGACACAGTTGCTCCTGAGGGAGTTTGCAGCCCCATGGAGGGAGCAACATTGTCATGTAGGTATTTTAATAAGAAAATAGGAAACATCCATTTAACTCTTAAATATAAGCTTTCTAGTGACATTCTGAAAAAGCTGCCTATGGCCTGCACAAGACAGGATTTTAGGGCCATAGTCTACATATGGAATAGAAGACTTATTTCTCTAACTTCTCTACTGTGCATAGGTTCGAGTAATAGTGGTGATAGATAAATATAGAAAAATGAGTATAGAATAAAGTTAGCAGCATGCTATGTGCTTCTAAGAGTGGATAACAGACAAGAACATCAGGAATTCTTAATACAGAAAGATTTGGAACCTGTGTGAAGAAGAAAGAAGTGGTCACAGGCAAGATGGTAACTCCCTAAAACATTGACAATTGTCTGTAGGTCTTGAGTAGGAAAGAACTAAAAAGCTAACCAGTTCCTTCCTGTAGTCATTAAACATGTTCACAGTAATCTATAACCATTATATACATGTGCATTGTATTACTTGAGAAATCAGATTGAAGGAAACTATGATCATTCTTAATATTGGCTTAGGCATATATATTCTAAGTATAAGTTTTTTTTCACATGCATATTGGCTATGGTAGAGTATAGCCTCCTTCTCTGACCAGTGAGATCCAGTTGTATATAATCCCACTCAACTTCCTGTTATGGAAGTCAGATGGATAAGTATAAATTAACCATTATGAATATTTCACCTCAGAATTATCTAAGAACTGTAGTAAGCATCATTTATGCATGTGTCCCAGGCATTAAACATTGGCCAATAAGTATGTCCGTAATTTCTAACATATAACAGTACTGTGGTCTATTGTAAATTCTAGCTTTATATATCTTTGTTAACTGGATTAACAAAGAAAGGGAGAATGCATTTGAAAGAACACTAAGAAAGTGCTCAAGGAGTTTTAAGGAGAAAAAAACTGACTTTTGAAACATATGCCTGGGTAGAAAGAAGTAAGAAAAGTCAGGGAGAGAGACAGCTTAGGCAAGTAAAGAACACGGGAATTAAGAGAGTTGAAAATGACTTGAAAACAGATGTGAATAGGTTCAGGAAATGAAGACATATCGTGACAGACGGATCTGAAAAACCCATTATTCCTCATCAGTATCATCAGTTGGAGTAAAGGCAAATAGATGAAGTAAAAATTAGAAGCCTTCCTCACGGTGATGTTGCTAGGCAAAAGCCTGCTGCTTGCTAGTTACCTTTCACAGTAAAGTTAAATACACAACATTTAAGGAAAGCTAACAAAAGTTCACATTAGAAGTTTTGTGTTTCAGACTGAATAGTAACAATGGAGCCTGATGCATTTTAAAGTCTTGTGAGTTATCAGCTCCAGTGAGTAATTTTCCTTGTTTCTAATGAACTACCCTGAAGACCATCTCTAGAGATGAGTGATTGGCCTGCAGCCATACCCTATGGAAGCACACCCTTGATTTTCTGGTGCTTCCTTCAAGAAGACCAAGGAGAATCACGTTAGCTATCTATAAACTCTTTAAAGAAAATGGTAACTGGATTTCACTTTGTATTGTCAATAAGGAAACATTGTAGCATTTATTTTAGACAGTTGAAGACAGGGAGAGTAAGATAGCTAATTTCACTAGCAAATATTAAAGTGAGTTTGCTCCTTCTCTCCCAAACTCCTCTACTTCTATAATGGAGTTCAGGGAGATCAGTTGTAAAGTTTTTACCATGTATTTCCTAGAGTGATAATGACTTAAATGTCATCTCCATATTCCAGTTAGAAAGCATGAAAGAATGGAGCCTGATCCCTTCATATAAAATGGGAATAACATTGTCTATATGACAATGTTACTATAAAGATTAAATGAGATACATGAGCAGAATGCTAACTGTAATCCAGGAACTACGACAAAACTATGTTAATGATTGATTACATGTTGACAATACATATAATTTATAAGGTCATGGGATAATATGTTATGAGAGTATTCCCACTTATGTCTGACAGTCTTGACACTAAGCCTTTATATTCACTCTGAGAAAGCACTTCAAGTTGATGAATGGATTATAATTTTTAATCAGGTCCTTTCTGTCACTGGACTCGAGTGAAGTTTTATGAGAGACAGTGACATACAGGGTTATAATAAAATCTACAAGGTCCCCTGAGAATTAAATAGATTGATCATTTTGACCACCCAAAAATTGACCACCATGACTACAGAACATTAAGACATGGAAATTCAAGATTAAAAGCCTAGGGGATCATAAAAGCCAATGTCTGTGAATGTTTTAGAGATGATCCACTTAGCTCAGGAATATGGACCTTCCCAAGGGTTCTGAGGTACAGTAACTCATTACCGCTCCTCATATTTGGAAGGACATAGTGACAGAAAAGAGATAAAATTCCAAGTGTTTCAAAGGTGCTGAATGCTAGCAACCTATGGTGACAACCTCTAACTTTGGGAGCTGCTACTCACTGCTGGTTAATGGAATTCCTTATTACCACTTTTACCCATTCTAACCCATTCTTCACATAGCATCCAAAGAGAGTGGCCTTTTAAAAATATGACTGGTTCATGCTATTAACTTGCTTGAAGTTATCCAGTGAGCTTCCATTGTGCTTTGAAGTAAATCTAAAACCATTAGACTGGACTTCAAGTCCCAGCATGATCTGTGGATACTCACTTCTGCAGTCTGGTCTCAGACCTCACAGCCTTATCTCTGCCCTCCAGACATCGACCACTCTTTCAGAGCCAGTGACTCAATTCTGTCCTTCCCCCTTAGAAACTCTCAGTCTTTGTACATGAGGTTCCTAAGTCCTGGACTGCTTTGTTGGCCTTTTTGTATGGCTGGCTCTTGCTTATTCTTTGGATCTCAGCTTAAATGTCATCCTTCTATTGAGCCTTAGTTGACAGTACCCCCTGGGCATTCTGCATCCCTGCTTCCTTGCTATACAGAATCTCAGGTTTTTAAGGCTTTAAAAAAATATGTTTATATGATTTTTAACCCTCTTATGACAGGTCTAGAAGAAAAGGACTTGATCTGTTTTGCCTGTTACTGTCTGCCCATGGGTATTTCAGCATCCCCCACTAAATAGGTAATCTATAAATGAATATTCCTTTAATAATATCCCTTCAATAATAGAGCATATGTGTACTCAGCACTTCTAGTAGACCAAGTCCAGAACTGAGTCCTCCCTTGCATATGGCCTTTCTCATCCATCCATTTTACTACATTTCTTACACAGTAGGTACAAAACTTTCCAGAGAAAAGTCATCTTCAGGCAAGCCTGGTTGATAATGGCTGTAAATAGCATGGAAGTCCACTAAACTGTACAGATTCAAGTATTCCTACTGGCTGTTTAGGAGGTCAGTATTACATAATCCAGTAGTTAATGAGAATCAATGTCCTTCAGAGAAGATACCAGTCTATTAGAGACTGAGGCTAAAAAGGAGCTACAAGACACATTGTTTATACTTAAGTCTCTGGTTTCCAGAGGAAATTTCCCAGAATCTGGAAAAGAAGAATCTGGACAGAATCTTCACATTGTCAGAAGTACTGTGATAAGTTTGGGAATAAATCAGTCTGTTCTTTCCCCATCTTACTCAATGTCTGTCTTCCATTTGCAATGTTGTAATAGTAACCTCACAGTAATCTACCATTTAAAAATGTCTCTCTAATTCTATTCTCAAAGGAGTTGAAATCAATCCAGGAAGTCTGAGTTTATGAATGATGCAAGAGATAAGATGAAGATAAAGAGGGAAACAGGTTGATTCTTGAAGACTGTGTAGATCAGAACAAGGGCTCTGGACTTAGTGATATAGCAAAAACATGGCATGGTCTTGTTTATATCATTTGAAAGACCACTTTGGTTGTCTTATGCCCAACTATTTGTCATTAACAGTCCTTGAAGTGCATCAGCCAATTGACGCATGTCTATTGATAGATTACACAGATGCATGTGGCTCCTGAGAAAATTCTCTCTGCATGTCTAGGTCTAGCAATTTCTCTTCTGTGTGGGTCAGCTATTGATAAGTGTTTTCTGCAGACTTAAGTGACATACATGCATTTTTAAAATTTCACCCACTGGCTTTTTCTTTGATCCCATCAACTTCTTTTCTTCTCATGACTCTCCTTTACTCCTCTCGGGCAGCATTTTTTATTGAGTTTGGGTTAAGAGCCTGCACTTAACTATGATTTAAGAGGTGACTTAGTGAGATTTAGCATTTTTGAAATTATTCTGTAGCTGAGTTGAAAAAGAGGAATGTTCTTTTTGTCAACGTAATTAAACTTGGACTCTGTTTCAGGGTAGTCTCTTGTATTATCTCTGCCCACAAGCACTACAGAAAAAAGGAAGAGCTGAGAATTTAAACCTTTCCATCTAAAAGTTTCCACTTTTTCTCCATTGAGGATTTTTACGCATTTTGAAATTTGTCAATCTAGAGACAGTGTTAATAATTTCTGTATGCCACAGTTCAGCATTGGACTGGATGAGAGCACTCAAGGCTGGTCAGAGAGTCTACTCAGTCAGGGTATTATTATTCCTTTCCTATGACACAAAACAAGTACCACATTCTCATACTCTTGTGAGGTCAATTATAAACCTTACAAGGACAGCATTCCTGGCTAAAGCAGAGAGAATGACCCATATCATAATTATTATATAATTATGCTCCTTAGCCTATTATTTAAAAGATCTTGCATAATTTTAAGATGCTTTACTCCATGTTTCCCTCAAACTGTCTAAAAAAACCTTCTCACCCTCTGTAATATTGATAAATGAAGGTGATCATGCTAAAGTGAGTCACGGAGAGATCTGTAGTGCTTGGTAGCATGGTTCTTTCACCAAAATCTATGTGTGTGTGTGTGTGTGTGTGTGTGTGTGTGTGTGTGTGTGTATACATATATATGTATATGAAAGTGTGTGTGCATATGTACCTGTGTATATCTGTGTATATATGTGTGCATCTACATGTAAATACACACACACAAACATGTCTCAGAACTAGAGAAAAATGCAGACAGGACTGGGGGTGAAATGGATCAAAATTAGAATGGACTGTTATCCAGTTATGAGTCACTGTGGTTGTCTAAAGTATCGTTGAGGCATCCAGGTCTTGCTTGAATCAGACATTGAATTGGGGGTTCTTATAATTGTTGGGCTTAGTTCAACTTAGAAGTAATCTCTAATTATTCTTCTAGTTGATCAAGTCTATTTCTGCTTTGTTAAAAGGCCCAATGACCTTCACAGAACTGCTGCATTATCTGACTCTTGTTCTCTGCACATATCCTCTTCAGTTTATGAGGAGAGGTTGTCCTAGCAGCATTCTAGTCCTGATGTATAATCCCCAGGGTGTTTCTGGGAATCTCTGTTAGAAAATGTAATAAAATTTAATATACTTCACCCACCCCACACACACACAGACACACACACACACACACACAAGTGTGTGTGTGTCTGTGTGTATATATATGTGTGTGTGTGTGTGTATACATATATATACATATATTTAAAACATTTCCTCATTGAAAAATTTTGAATGTGCTAAACTAAATAATTTTTTCTTTCTCCAATATCTTTACCCTTATACTCTAATCTTTTTTAATTAATTGAGGAAAATTATATTGCCAACCACCCAAAATACAGAATCTGAAAGAGAACTGCTACTTTTTCTTTGTTCCTTTCGCTCTTTACTTTGTTCTCATACTCATTCTTGCTTTCTTCCCTTCATTGTCTTTTCTTCCTTTCATCTCTTTCTTTCTTGTTTTATTTGGCAGTTGCAGTTGTATTTAGTACCTAACATGTGCAAGCAAAGGGCTCTTCCATTGAACTATATACCCAAATCTCTTTTTACATTTTATTTTGAGACAGGGTTCTCACTAACTTGCATAAACTGGCTTTGAGCTTTCTCTGTAGCCCAGACAGGCCTCAGTATTATGATTTTCATGCATCAGCTTCCCTGAACATGTAAATTATGTGAAATGAATTTATGTTATAGATGACCATTTTGCATAATTGGTTATTTAGAAGAATTAAAGAACATTGTGTTCGTTTTAAATTGTTGTGATCAAATGCACAATGGGAACAATTTAAAAGAATTGTTTAACTGAATTTTATAGACAGTTCAGTCAAAAGTACTTGTCTTTGTTGATTCTGGCCCCAGATAAGGCAGAACATCATGGTGGAAGAAGCTCATAGCAAAGCCTACGAATGCCATGTCAGAAGAAACAGAAGAATATTAGAGTAAGAGACCACAATAAGTGATAACTGTAAAGACATATCCAAACTGACCTCTTTCCTCCTTTTACCTGCCAGTTCCCAAATGAAGCCATCAACTAGGAACCTAGGCTTCAACACATAATCTTCTAGAAGCTTTTTTGTAGTCAAACTGTGACACACTAACAAAGTCAGTTAAATAAGTATCTTTCAGATAAGGTTTTGTTTCAACATACCGTGTAAGTGGATGTTTTTGCCCAGTCAACCCAATTTCTGAGATTGGTACTTCACATAAAGGATTTCTCAAACTATTTGGAAATCATTTGAATCCACAAGCAAGTGTTCTATGACTTATCCAGTATTTTTTAGTGTATCTCATTTTAAACTCAATCTGAGAATATTAAGAGGGTAGTGTAGAACTCTATCCTCCTAACATGATAAATGTCACTGGTATATCAGAATCAAACCTCTTGCATAAATCTTTTACAAGTTGGGGCTTATTAATATTCCCTTATAAGTACTTGAAAGCAGCAAGGGTCAATAGACACTAAAGACACCAGCTATATATCATCTAGCCTAGTTGTATGTAATCCTTCCCCAGGACATGAGGTCTTGGGAAGTATTTGAACACATAGGAGTTGAAAAGCTTACTGGAGACAGATAACGTCATCAGTAGGTCTTTGGGGCTATCATTACCCACGCTGAGATAAGACTTTATATGATCTAGTAGTATTAAGATCATCAACACTCTAATTAACTTCTCACCCATACTTCTGCAAGTAATTTCAATAAACTCATTTGTTAATCAAGGTGGACTTCAGCCAAGTAATTATGCTGATCTGTCATTAGTGCTCTACCTGGGGTGTTTAGAGGTATGTTCATGTCTTGCAGGAAAAGTCACTTTGTGATAATACATGGTCCCCAAACAAACAAAGAAGAATGTAGATGAAAGAATTTTGCAGCCCCTATTCAAAGTGATAAGGCTGAAATGTCTAAGGTGCACTATTCAGAAGGCAATCTTAATATAGTCATTTGTCTCCATTTGGCATAATATAACATGCCCTCTTGCTTTGTAGTTGTAGAACCCATGCTGTGGGTGACAATGTGAGCAACTGAGACTAGGTCATCTGCTCAGAGGGAAAATCAAGATGAAAAGACAATAGAGGAAATTCATATGGACTGTCATCTTGTTCATAACATGGGTTAGTTCCATCTTAATGAATGCAGTCTGACAAACAAGTCTGGGTAGATCTTGAACATGGCTTCCATTTGAACACAAAGCAAGTTTAATTATCCATATGAGGCCTTTACAACATCAGGACTACTAATATTTTGCAGAAGAGTGGGGGAAGTTATCTTACCCTCAGTTGAGGCCCCAGTCAATCATTCTCACAACAGCCTTTAATCCTTCCCAAAATACATATCGTCTTGGGAGATAATATAGTATACAAAAAGTACAAATATTACTGGGAATAGGAATGACAGTGGTTAGTATTTAGGAAAGTTATCAGACATACTTTGATGTGAATTTAAAGAGATGTTGCTATGTAGGAGTCTCTTACCATCCTTAAACAATCCCTAAGCCATTCTTCTATGATCATTGTTTCATCAAGCTGGAACTGCATGGAGTTGTTTCATTGATCTGGCATTGGGATCCTACTGGTTTCAATTATATATTTGTTTATGATTTGTGGTAGCTATTCTTGGTCTCAACCTTGCTACATTGGGAATTACTAAAACCCAAGAATCTGGATACATATGTGAGGGCTTTTTCTTAATTAAATCATTTGAAGTGAGAAGACTCACCTTAAGCTGGATATTTTGAAGTGGGAAGATTAACCTTTAATCTGAGCCACATCTGCTGGTAGATGCCTATATAAAGAAAATGGAAGAAGAAATCTCTTTGATTTTTGCGTGCTTTTAACTCTATCTGGCAAGTCCATTCCTTGATTGGCATTAGAATATAATTCTTCAGAAATCTGGTGTATACTGAAGACCAGCTGAGACATCAAGCCTTTTGGGGTGAACATCTATTGGATTCCTACACTCATTGTTGAACTAGCTGGACCACATTCTAATAAATACCATTTAGTATGTGTGAATATGTGCTATACATATTCATATATATTAGATGATAGATAGATAGATAGATAGATAGATAGATGAGAGAAGGAGAAAGAGAGAGCGAGATCATTCTATCAACTCTGTTCTTTTACAGAACTTTGACTAATAAATGTCTTCTAAGGAATTGTCAAACAACATAAAGTATATGATGTGCTAATCTTCATTTTCAAGTATTGGCTAAAGTACTCACAAGCTATAAAAGAGTTGAATATATTTCAGAAGTAGTCATCATTTCCCATTCTATGATCCATATCCCATTGAATGATTATATATAGGCTATCATTGAATATTATATACAGACCAGGGTTAGACAAAAACAGAAACAATTAAAGACATTTTAATAAGACAGATGTTGCCAGGAACCTTTAATCTCAGCACTAAAGCATATCACTGGGTTCAAGTCCAGTCTTAAGAGTTACACAGAGAAATCCTGTGGGGTTTTGTGTGTTTGTGTGTGTGAGCATCTGTATGCATGCGCGCGTGCACAAGTGTGTGCGTATGTGCGTGTGTGTGTGTGTGTGTGTGTGTGTGTGTGTGTGTGTTTAAAGAGGCTTTATTCAGCATCTGATGAAAGCAGATGCAGAGCCCTACATCCAAACATTGTGGAATCCTGTCAAGAGTGGGAGGAAAGATTGTAGAAGTCAGAGGTGCCAATGATACAATAAGACAGAAAACACAAATCAACTAATCTGGCTCCATAGAGAATCACAGAGACTGAACTCCCATCCAGGGAGCCTGCATAGGACTAGATTAGGTCCTCACACATATGTTACAGTTGGATAGTTTGGTCTTCATGTGGGATTCCTAACAATAGGAGCAAGGGCTATCGCTGACCGGTGCTTTTAAGACCCTTTCCCCCTATTATGTTGCCTTGCCTAGCCTCACCTCTTTAGGAAAGGATGCACCTAGTCTTACTGCAACTTGATATGCCAGGGTTGGATGATATCCATGGGAGTTCTCTCCTTTTCTAAAGAGAAACTGAGAAACTGAGAGGAGTGTATATTGGAGCTGTGGAGGGGGAAGGACTGGGAGGAGAGGAAGGAGGGGAAACTGTGGTACAGATGTAAAATAAATACATACAATATACTTACATACATACATACATGTAAATAAAATTTTAAAATAAATAAGGCAAGTTCTATACAGAATGTTAGAAACAAAGTTGTTGAAAGGTCTAGAAGACTTTTATTTTCACAAAAGGAGAGAATCATTTTTTGTCACACTATCAAAAACTGAAGAAAGCTGCTGCCATTGCATCAGGATGCTAACTTGCTGCTGTTGCTAGGAGAAACTGTTGTGCCCACACTACTATTCCATGGGCTCACAGACTTCTGACTGCCTACGTCTCACAACCGCTGTACTTACTGCAGAATCCTCAATGTACATGCTGGCACTTGTCTACTCTCCCTGCCTTTTGGAGAGATAATTTTGTGCCTAGTACCTTCTAAAAACACATTTCTGCCCTCCAATGCCATCACAAAAGTAGGCATCTCAGCCATCAGTTTACAAGAGCATATACAATGGGGAATCAAAAGCAATTCGGTCTTAGCAGAAAACATGATATCATTTTTGTACCACAATAAAAACAAAATCCACAGCATCACAAAGAACAATTTTGTCATTCATAGAAAGACTGGAGAAATTAAGCCTTCTCTAGTTTTTTACAGCTCCTTTAGTGAACATCTTCACTATGATGATGTGCAGAATTTTAAGTGGGTTTCAGTACTCAGCCTAAAACAAGTATCATCTACGTGTGTGTGTGTGTGTGTGTGTGTGTGTGTAATAATACTGAAGCTAACTCCAAAGCTGGCAATAGAATGTCTAGCACACTTCAGTATTATTTCAGTCAATGAATATCATATTTTTGCTCAAGGCTTTTCAGCATGCTATGAGGTTATTGTTAGCACCCTCTTAATATCATTAACTGAAAATGCCCAATAAAAGCTGAATAAAGGAGAATCTTGATAAAATGTACAATGCCCATATTTTAAAGATATTAAACTCTAGTAAAAAACATTCTCAAGCTCAAAAACAAACAAAAACAGAAACAATGAAATTATATATCTCTGATTTTTTCACTTTTAATCTGAAGTACAGCAAAATTTGAAGAATGTGAGGTAACCACCAGACAAAGCACATACTAAAGAGAAATTAAGGAGACTCCAAAGTACACCTCAGTCTTGCAATGGCAATCAAGCATCGTTTGATTCACATCGGATCCATTATTCATGGTATATCTTTATCATCCATTTGTAATCTCCCATTTGTAAATGAAGGGACTGAAGGCCACAAGGTTGACTGGCTCTGTTTGCCCAAGTCCATTGTACTGATCTATAGACATGATGCACAAATTCACAAATACACAGTTTGGAGTATTACTTCTAACTATTGAGATGTACACATAAAATTTCACATCACATTTCAAATCCTAGTTAGGTCTTAAAGACAGAAGAGCTATATCACAATTCATGAGTGCAAAAAGGGGGTCTCCAGGTGGTTGATTTCACATTCTTGCCATTCGTTCATGTATGCATTTTGTTCTCTCATTGCTTCTTTGTTGTTTTGTGTGGCAATAATGACTCTTGAAGATGTGAGGTCAGAAGGGGCTCAAAGCCATTTATAGTTATTCACATTATTCAGCTTTGGAACTGCATCATCTTCCATAAGAGGAAATATAAAATGAGTTGAAAGTACGTTATTTTGATCATACAATGAAGCAAATCCAAGCAAGGAGAATTGCATGTGTACTCCTAGAGAGTGCAGGAATAAATAAGAATACACTTTGCACAGTTACCCAACATGGTTATTCATTATGTCTTGAGAATATTTCAGGAAGGGAAAAAATTATGACAAATTCAAAGACCTTTCCAACAGGCTGCTATGATTTCTATTCTCATCACTGTGTTTCTATTTTATAGTAAGAAACATCATAATCAAAGGTATGAGCAAAAGGTATTATGTATAATGTTGATGTTTTTATACATGGGTATGCACATGCATGCATGTGTATGTGTGTGTGTCTGTGTATGTGTGTGTCTACTTGCATCCACAAATGCATGCCTAAAGGCCAGATATTGACATCACTCATACTTTTTGGTAAAACACTGAATCTGAAGCTTTATTGTTACCTAACATGACTGGATACCCAGCAAGCTCTTGTTTCTATAACATAACATTACAGATGTGTGCTGCCACACCTGGATTTATATATAGTTTCTGGGGATCCAAACTAAAGTACTGATGTTTTCACAGCTAACATTGTGCCCACTGAGTCATCTCTGTAGCCCACAAGTATACTAATTCTGTACTCTTTTCTCCTTTAACCTGCGACTCTGATTTCCAGCTCCTCCCTAGTCATTATATGGACTACAATATTAAAAGAGTTTAAAGTGACCTCTCCATGCCAACAAATCCAGAGGGCTTCTTTTTATTGGCTACTTTAAGGAGTTAGTATATTTAAAGCTACAAAAGTTATTGTTATACCTACTGGTCCTATTTTCTATCCATGTATTCAGAAAAGAAAAATGTCATCAAGAAATGACCCAGAATGAGTCATATTGCCATCCCATTTATCTGAGAGTTACCAAATGCCAAGTACAGACTGCATGTATTTTGTAGAAAATATAGGATGCTACACATTCTCAGCATCTACAACAGATGATACAATGGAACATTTTCTTTCTTTTTAATTTTTTTAATTAATTAGCTAATTAATTAATTAATATCCCTAACTCTGAACCCCTCTCCTTTGCAAAGTCCCTCCTCCATTCCACCTTCTCTTCTGAGAGGACGGAGAAGTCCTGAATATCCCCCAACTCTGAGACATCCAATCTCTGAAGAAATAAGAGCATCTTTTCCCACTGAGGCCAGACAAGGCAGCCCTCTTGAGGAAGGGATTCCACAGTCAGGCTACAGCTTTAGGCAAAGCCTCCAGTCCAGTTGTTGGGAGACCCACATGGAGACTGAACTGTATGTCTGCTACATATGAGACAGGGAACTTGGTTTTGCCTTTGTTTGGAGATCAGTCTCTGAAAGCTCCCTGGGGTCCAGGTTAGTTGACTCTGTTGGTCTTCCTATGGAGTTCCTATCCCTTTCAGGGCCTTCAACCATTCCTCCAACTCTTTCATATGAATTCCCAACCTCCATCAAATGTTTCACTCTGGGTCTCTGCATATGTTTTAGTCAGCTCCTGGATGGAGCCTCTCAGAGGACAGTTATGATAATCTCCTATCTGTAAGCATAAGTATTGTTAATAGTGTCAGGAACTGGTGCTTGCCCATGGGATGGGTCTCAAGTTGGGGAAGTTATTGGTTGGCCATTCCCTCAGTCTCTGTTCCATCTTTGTCCTTGCATTTCATTTAGAAAGTACAAATTTTGGGTGGAAAATTTTGTGGGTGGGTTGGTGTCCTTATCCTTGCACTGGGGGTTCTGCCTGGCTACAGGAGGTGGCTTCTTCATGTTCCATATCCCTACTGTTAGGCATCACTGCTAAGGTCACCTACATTGACTCCTGGGAACCTCCCCCATCCAAGGTCTCTGGGACTTCCTGGAGATTACCCCCAAGTCTCCACTCCCTGCAGCTTCAGATTTCCATTCATTCTCTTGGCCCTCTGGCCCTCACTCCTGTCTCTCCCCACACTTGATCCTGCCCCCCACAACCCAGATGTCCCTCAACCAAAGAATGGATACAGCAAATGTGGTTCATTTACACAATGGAATACTTTTCAGCTAGTAAAAACAAAGAGCATCATGAATTTTCCTTGCAAATGCATTGAACTAAACAATATCATCCTGTGTGAGATAACTCAGACCCAAATGGATATGCATGGTATGTACTCACTGATTAGTGAGTATTAGCCATAAAGTACAGGATTCCCATGATACATCCCACAAACCCAAAGATGTTAAACAGGAAGGAAGGCCCAAGCAAGGATGCTTGATTCTCACTATGAAGAGGTAATAAATCAGTGGTATAATTTCACCTTATGATATAAAAATATTTCAAATTGGCTAATTAGTTTATGAGCAATCTTTTAAAAAAAATTCTAGCAAGAATTAATTTCCAAAGAATTAGCCTGCTGAATATAATACTACTAATGGAAATAACAAAGCAATCACAAAACTGTTTTTCATTCCTAAAATAATTATACTGCAACTATGCTAGCAGTATTATTAATCTCTCATCATGTTGTAAGTTTACCATTAAACTCACTTAAGAGAGAAGTAAATTAAATCTCAGCCATGCCAGGCCACTTTCACAACGCCAGTTGTTACACTGGCATAGCATTTGGTTTTCTGCTTTCAAAATCTATATTCTTTCACCAGACTCCCTTCTGCTATTATAATTTGTAATTTTTTTTTCTGCCCAGCTGATTTGTTCTCCCCTGCCCCTGACATACACACCATATCTAGTAAGACTTGAGCCAAGGAGTAAAATAAAATAGTGAGGCTCCCTGACTTACAATGTATTGGTGGGTTTATTTTCTAATAACACCACTGATCACTGAAAACATTATATTGAATTGTATTAAGTATGCCCAACTCATTGAATGTCTCAGTTTAACACCCCAATAGACTTCAGAGTATCAATTGTGTCCTTTCCTGAGCTGACCCATAGCTTCAACTCAGCAGGACAACGCAGCACAGTGAGAGACAAACATAATGTCCCTGACCAGCCAAGGGAAGGACCAAGTTTTCAAAATTTAAAGTACAGGTTTTCTGAATGCACATTGCATTCATTGTATTGTCATGTGGAAAAGGCATAGGCGAACCCATCACAACCTGAAGACTGCCCATATGTACAAAGGGAAAAAGGCCACAAGGCGAGTTGTGGGAAAACAAAAACATAGCCTAACAGTATAGCCTTGAGCTCAGAGCAGCTCTGCATCCACCTTCCTCACCCGTATGATGTGTGTTAATATGGTGAGGCTGAGACGAGCAGACAGAAGGATTCTACTGCTGCTGAAGAACTGAGAGAGCAAAGGGGAAATTCCAGCTCCAGCCCCTCAGCAAAGGGGAAATTCCAGCTCCAGCCCTTCAGCCACCTGCACACCCTTGAGCAGATCTGCCATACTGTTAACAAGTCAGCAAACAGACCAGCTTTATCTACTTCCTGAACAACAAAATGTCTCACACACCTGGAAGCTCTATTTTAACTGAAATGCTCTGCATGCCCAGGACACTGTGAAAGGAAATGGGAAGAATATCAGATTCAGTACGCCGCCCATTGCTTGGCCCACGTCATTTAAACAAATTTGTGGCAGTCAACATAAATGAATCTTCTGGACATAACACTTGCTGCACAAAGGAAAGGACAGAGAGGGAAGATGAGTACACATTTTCCTTCCTATGATACATGGCAGAAGGAATAAGTATGTCAGCCTTAGGACTTTCAAAAATAAAAACAAACAATGATGCGTAGTTTGCAAAGCTTCACATGGAGTTGACTCAAGCTGGTTCTCCCAAGGAACAACTGAAGACCATGACCTTCAGTGTTCTATCCCGTTAACCCGTCTTTCTCTGCTTCGTAGTCTCTTCTTGTGATGCTATATTTTATGCATTCTGCCTAGGCTATGGGGCATTCAGATGTTTGGCTTGTCACCATGTTATCTCTGAAGATGCTAAGAGATGAGAGATGGGATGGATATTTGAAGTGAAAGACTGAACAAAAATTGTCTTTTCTCAATTATGAGCATAAATCCAGTTGTTTAAGGCAGAAATAATGAGGTAAGCTTAAGTAAGAAAGTCACTGTCCTTCTTTCCCTCTGCTGGGGCATGTCATTTCCTATTTCCTGATTCTACTCTATTATATAGGTACACCATTGGCTTCTTGGATTTTCAGTTCATTAGCCCTGAATAGGAGCTTTATTCCTTCCATCTAGGTATCTTGCTTGCTGACTTGTTATTTTGTACCTGTTAGGCTCACAGTAACAAACAATTCCATTAACTAACACATATGAGCTGGTCTTTCGGCCATTTCCATCTGAACACTTTTGATTCTCTTCATTGCAGAACAGGTTCAAGGAAAGCAGAAGTTCATGGAAATTCTAGCATGTTCCAGTGTAGTGAGGGATGAGGGATAAACAGAAGTTCTCATTTTTTTCCAACTTTACAGAACAGAGATGGAGAGATAGATATGAGCACAGATGGCTGCAGTGCAACATAGGGAGGGTCATGGGGACCCTACTCCCTGGTTTCATCCCTCAGTCTCCTTAGCAGCATACAGTTGAACTGAGCTTCCTGAATCACTGGTCATGTTTCCTCAGCCCTATCCCCCTCCCCTAATCTTGGCATGGATCCCCAGCCAAGATGCCTCCCCTAATGATATTTCTGGGCCAGTGCACTGATGTAATGACAGCTGTGAAGAATGTTCGATCCCATAAAGGTCAAGGAATAGTGCAATCCACAGTCTAGCAGACACTTTTCACAAAGCCCATTGCTGAAACAGATTTTCACCTTTCCAGTTTTACTGCAGGCAGGTTGTGGATTCTGTACCCTGCCTAGGGCTGATAGTAAAGGGAGAGGAGTGGAGGTGAGAATCATTATGGAGAAAACCTCATATTCTATTTCCCTCTTTTCTCTGTCAATCTCTGAAAATGTTACCCTGAATGTTGTGGGGGAGATGCTTTTACTGGACAGACAACAGCTGATTAAAATGGATAATGTTGTAAGAAATATGGATTTTGTATGTATCGGCCTAGCTCTCCCTTCCTGTTATGGGTCTGAATGAAAGAATGAAAGTGTTCATCTCTTTCAAGAGGTAAATCTTCCTTTTGGCCTCTCCATTAATGAGTGTGAAGCACATGCTTTTACACAGACACTTTAATGAGCACTGAAGCTATAAAAGTAATGAGTCTAAATCTGTCATCTTGGGTTACCTATCATTTGTTGGGGAAATTAAGGTACAAACAGACCTGTGATATACATAGCCTTGCTCTGTACATAATTGCTTAGGAACACTTGGAGGAAATGGTTTAAGGAATTTTAGCATTAGAAATAAACATGCTTAAATCAGTGCTTCTGAGCTCTACTTACAGTGTGAGAAAGTGACTGTTCTGAGCTGGTCACTCACTTGAAAATGGGACAGTGTGAAAATTTGTATCTATCTATCTAACTGAGGAGGGGCTATCAATAATACCAGTAGGTGTGACGGTGGTATCTCTGTCCTTCCTGTCTTCAGTACCACTTTTCCCTTCCTCTGTGTCTCTTCTACTTCATTATCACAGCTGGGACATTTCAGTCTGTCCTTGCCACTGACAGAAATTACTAACGTCACTGAAACTGCTCTGTGCATCTCAGTTTTCATGCTCAAAGTAAGCCTATTAGCACTTCCTGTCTTGTCCACTGTGACAAGTGGCCACTGAGTTGAGGCAGTAATTATGATAGCACTGTGCACACTAGGAAACCATCTGAATATCTTCGACACTTTATGAGCCTCTTGAAAACGGATCATGGGATTGTAAGCAAAGCTGATCCCAGTACCTCAGTTCTGTATGTTCAAGATATATTTTGTTATTTTTCTGCTGCTGTAATAAAATAATCCTGACCAAGACCAGTTATAGAGTAGTTTACTTTGGTTTGGGCTCTAGGACCTAGGGAGATAACAGTGCATTGTGGTGGGGAAGAGTATGGTGGTAGGAAAAGGAGGCTAAAAGATCACATTTTCAACTTCTAACATGAAGCAGAGAGAGTGAACTGGGAGTGGGGTGAAGCTATAAATTCTTAAGTCTCTACCCCTCCAGTAAAGTGCCTCTTTCACCAAGACTTTACCACTCACCCCACTACCTGGGCTCAAGTTTTCAAATAGGGACATTTCTCATCCAAACTAATACGATGGGTTTCAAAACTGTTATTCCTATCCGTATTTTAAAATTTATGGATTAACAGGATATTTTATCTAAACCACAAGGAAAGTAAAGCTGCTCTTTATATTCTACATTCTCATTTCATTGACAGCCTTGCATGCTTCTTTGAATTTGAGGGCTTTGTTGGCTTGGGTTTCAAATTACTTAGCTCAGTATTCACTTTATCTGTTTAATACGGTCATGATGTGGGTAAGTACTATAAGAAAGAGGAGAGCAAGGTCAGATAAAGGAGGTGGACAAAGAGAGAGCTCTTGGGCTTTACTAACCTGTAAACAAAACCAATACCACTTGTGTTTGACTCCTGGACTTGAGTACTAAAAGAGGAATGGTGTGTTTTCAATCACTGAAATGTTTATAATTTTTGTAAATAAATAGTAGTTGGTATCCAATCTTTCTAGCTCAAAAGCCTAAATAAACATCTTCTTATCGTGTTTAAATCAGTTCAGAGATTGTAAGAATTGGAATGAAAAAGATATTGGATATGCTGAGGACGTGTGTGTGTGTGTGTGTGTGTGTGTGTGTGTGTGATTTATTTCCAACACTCATAGAACTTACTAAGAATCATAGCAAGCTTGGAGAAACATCAAGATGGCAGGTAAGGAAAGAGCTCCTGAAGCTGCCTTCTGGAAGACAAAGAACTTCTAGAGAGGCAAATTAATCCAGAAGGCTTTAGGAATCTATAGAGCTGAAAATTTTCTTCATTGTCTTTTGTCCACAGGCTATAATTTCAGGTCCAACAAAGTCTACAGGCTAGAAACAATTGAATAAAAGATATGGCTTGGTCCACAATGAAAAATCAGTTCGTCTTACTATGGTTGTTATCATAACTCAGTAATGTCACCAATGTTATACTGTGGAACTGCTGATTTCACCATTATCTCATTTTTTAAAATATTAATCAAGGTGTAAATACCACTGTATCACAATTTTATTATTTTTAGTTTTTCATGTTAGAATTCAATTTAGTCTACATTAATTTGTATTATATCCAATGCAATAGAAATATTGTTTTGGAAAAGTTCTGAAAATTAAACCACCATCACAAATCCATCCATGGTGCCATGGTTTATATTTTCAATAACTGTTCTTGTGATAAAACTGACCTAAAAGGAAATTAAGTTCATTGTTGTGTGAACTCTGTGGTTATCTTCAAGAGAGGGCTATTATGAAAGGAGTGGACTTGTGACTGCTTATTCCCACACGCGAACTTCTGCAATCATACAAAATATGTTCTGCACAACATCCTCATCAGAGGTTAAACCGAAGAGCTAGCTACTTTCATAAGTACTGAATCTCAAGTTGGGTTTTCTATCCTGCCTTTGATCATTCAGTTCCCAGACAAAAGACAGAAAAGTTTTATTTTCATAAGTCTTCATTAGCACTAGAGCAGGGCAGCTATTTAACCTCTACCATATTAGAATCTATTTCCCCATTAATAACCCCAAATTATAACTTGCTATGTTCCCCGTAGGCTTCTTTTAACTCCAATGGGTCAGCCCTAATGCCATATATTCATAACTCACCCCATGGTGGCTTTCTTTTCTCTCCTGTTCTTCTCCCTCATACTCACCTCAAACCCCAAGCCTATGAATCAAAGAACCAGCTTATCTGTTTTCTGCCCAGCTATTGGCTATAGGCATCGTTATTCATCAATCAGGGATAACTTGGGGGGGGGGGTGTGAGTAAGTTTTTATACTGTCCCTTGGGTCATTTAGGTTCTTGCAGTCCCTGGGGGCAACCAGGCCTTGAGGGGGGGTATATGTTTAGCACTACAATTCAAGCAAAAGAGAAAACCTCAACAGCTACCTAATCTTGAACTATGACCTTCCAAATCTGTCAGATATATCTTCGTAAACAGCCAGTATTGGGTACTTTATTACACTAATTAAAAAAAGCTAATAGAAATGGCTCCAAAGAAAAAGACTCTAACTCAGTGACCATAGAAAAGATGTTCACAATGGCTTTCAGAAGCTTACCTAAGTAATTCAGCTGTGTTAGGGAAGTTTTAAAAAATGAAAAGATATGATTGCATTTGATTGTGTGACAGGGGTACATAGAATCTCAAATAATTTAAAATCCAGATATCCTGACTTTTGGGTAATGCACTGGTTCATTTTAACTGTCAATTTGATATCACCTTGAATCACCCAGAAAAGAAAACTTAATGAGGAATTATCAATATCAGTTGGCTTGTTGCAACATCTTTAGGAGATTATCCTGTTTGCTAATTAATGTACAAAGACACCACTGTGGGCAGCAGCTTTCCATTGGCAGGAGGATTCTGAAGCATACAAAGTCAAGAGAAAGTTAGATGAAAAAAGACAAGCAGGCACTCAAAGATGCATTTATTCTCTCTTTGATGTAACGTTGGATGTGATGTGAATAGTTGTTTGTGTGACTAGCCGTTTGAGTTCCTGCTTTGTTTTTCCCAAAATAGTGGATCATAAGTTGGGATGATAAGCCAAATAAGCCTGATTTTTCACTTAGTTTTTTGTTTGTTTGTTTGTGTCTGTTTTTGTTTTTGTCAGGATATGTTATTAGCAGTAGAAATAAAACCAAAACCAAAAGAATAATTAGTACTGAAGAAGTGGAGCTATTGCTGTAACAAATTTGATTTTAATTATGCAAGATCATGAGTGTCATGAAGAGCAGCTAAGGTCTGGACCCTAAGATGACAGTGTTGGAGCTGAAGAGAGACTATTAGAGGCCCTTGGGGAATTGCAATGGAGACTCCAGAATAATGAAGAATCCAAAATAATTGAATGTCTATGAAAGAGAGCTGTGGGTGTAGAAAGGAGCTAGCCTATGAGGGAAGCTGTGTACACTAAGAGGTGGAGCTAAAAATGTGTGATTACACAAGCTTTTTGGGCCCAGACTATTAAATTATAATTGAGTACCAAATATAGGACAATAAATGGTATGATTTGGCTTTAAATTACTGGGTAATTTGGGTGATTGTTCTTTTATGTCCTGATTTTTCTTTTTGGAATAGTAAAGCATGTAATTCTTTTTTATATTCACAGTTAAGTAACTTTGGACTTCTAAAGTGACTTTGGACTTATAAAGAGATCTTGCAATTTTAAAGCATTAAAAATTTTAAAGTTTGGACTGTGTTTATGTGTCCAATTGACAAGGGATTGATCATGTAGGTTAGTTTTTACCTGTCAACTTGACAAAACTTAGAATCACATGAGAAGAGATTTTTAATGTGTAATTATGCAGATCAATTTGACTTATGCACATCATTGATGTATTTTCTTAATTTTTTAATTGATGTAAAAATACCCAAATCATTTTAGGTGGTACCATTACCTAGACAGAGTTTCTAAAACTATGTAAGACAGCAGGAAGCTAGATGAGATTATGCCAGGATACGTTCTCTCACTGATCTTGACTATGATGTGATATGACTAGCTGCTTGAATTCCTGCCTGACTTCCCTAAAATGAACAATTACTTGGAATTATGAGTCAAACCTTTTCCTCCCTTATATGAATTATTTCTGGATATTTAATTAAACAAATAGACCTGAAACTAGAAAAGATAGACTAGTTCAAGAAGCCACGCATGTTGAAGTTGACCTTTCTACGATGTCACTGTAATGCCAATTTGCCTCATACATGCCTATAAGAGGGTCAGGCTACTCTCATTTCTCCCTAGTGACAAACAGAATGTCAGCCTTTTTTGTTGCTGTCCTTCATCATGATAGAATACTCTAAAATCTCTGGCAACTTCTTCTGAGGACTAGTTGGCTAGAACTTTGTTACATGCCTATCCACTGTCAACAACCTTCTGTAGTCAAGCATGACGTTCTTGGACTCTGCACTTACAGTCATAGTCTACTGACTAAAGTCCTCGAGATGTTGTTTTCTATCATTAAAACCTCTGCCCATTCATTTTTTCCAACATCTCTACATACAGATGTGCCAAGAAGAGGGTCGAGGTGCTAGAATACTTGCCTGGCATGCACAAGACTCTGGATGTGACTCCGAGCACCACAGAGGGAAAAGAATAACAACAGCAACAAAATGTTAGAAAGAAGAATGTGCTACATTTTCTCAAAGAAATAGTAATTGCTTAGCCATTTTTCTACTTATATTACCCAAAAGTGAGTTAAAGGTAAACTGACTAAAGTAATCAATTACTGCAACCACTGAATAGAGTCTGTGCAATTGAAGTCCCAGGTCAATTGGATTTACTGAGTATAAGCAAATTCTCCTCTGTTACCCACTGTACTTTGTAAGGATTCCTCATGTTTTCTGTTCATGCCGAGGAAAAGTCAGAGGAACATTACTACTTAGGAATAAAGACATAGCAAAAGGCTATGCTGCTTCAAAGCACAGCTCCAGTAACTATGTCACTTTCTTATACCCACATACTGTCATTGGTAAAATAGGAAAAACAATGATTTATATTCATGATGTTTTTATGGAGTTCTATAAGTCTAGACCATATAACATTATGTAAATATTCAAATACATTTGTATTACTCCCTTCTTTAGGAGAAAAAGCAATGCAGCAAACCAAAGTGTTTTGTGTACTCAGCATATTTTGAGAACAAATACACAAAAGGTACACAATAGGTCAACTTAATCTTTTCCCTTCAAACAATTAGCTGTGGCTATACATTTAAAGTGAAATGATATTTAAGGCTGAGCATGAGATTGGTTTTGCTCTATTCTATGCACACACACACACACACACACACACACACAAAACTACACAATGGGCATGTAAACAGAATTAGAGAGTCAATAGGACAGCACAGATAATCAGATTCCAAGTACAGTTGAATATATGAAGGCCCCAGCGCTGATAACTACTTTTCAGGCTGTCTACATTCATTCTGACATTTTCTTTCTACCCCTCTCATTTGCACCAAGACTCAGCCAAACCAGTATTCAGTACTAAAGGATCTGTGATTGATTCTCAAGAACACACATGCTCACATTCCTTCCCTCACTGAACAAGCCGGCTCTTTTCCTACTCACTTCTTCATTTTCTTTGAAAACCAGTGGCTTTCTAGGATACTTCACTTAAAGTATAAAGCTCATTAGAAGGCAAATATCATGGCATTCATGTGACAATAAAGTCCTTTTACTATACATTCTGTGTTAACCCTGAATGCTGGATTGACAGAGCCCATCTCTGACCATCCTAAATCCTAAACGAATATTTCTGCTTGTCCTAAATTGATAAGGGAACAGACACATTCTACATTCCTGTGCCTTTTTATGGGTTTTTCTCCTTTGCATGCCAACAGAGAGAGAGAGAGAGAGAGAGAGAGAGAGAGAGAGAGAGAGAGGAGAAGAGAGAGGGGGAGAAAGAGAAAGAGAGACAAAGAGACAGAGACAAACACTCACTAACACATACACACACACAGGAGAGAGAGGGGTATCTCTGTTCATACTTGTACGTGACATAGATTAGATGATCCATGGCCTGGGTACATGACATAAATCCTTGTTCACATTGACACACCAGACACTATTACACTTGTTTGAAGGCATGCCTTGCTATTGGCACATAGAAAACTGACTACTTAAACTGAGTAGAAAAAGACAAAATAGTGATTGCAAGAAAAAATGTGCATCTGTTAGAGAACAGGAAAAGTAGTCACTGGGAAAACAGTATTGTTTTCTTGCAAGGTGTGTAGAGGGTGTGAAGAATAAATTGGCCAGTGCAGACAGATTAATGATAGGGGCATATGCTCGGAGCAGGTGGTGGCTTGGAGCATCCATGAAGATGCTCCTGGAATTAGATAAGATACACACATTTCCATCTGATTCTGCTACTGAACAACTTCTACTTTCAACTTCCCTTTACTTGTATCTTGAACCTCAGCAAACGACCATGCTCGTGACAGATGCCTAAACCATCACGATGGTAAATTAAGACATTCCTTCCTCCCTGGTTAGCTTCTTGGAGAGTAAAATTCTGATGATTAAATTTAAGGCATGTATTCTGGACTCACGTTTCTGTTATATTAACTGCAAAAATGTCTCGCCATTTACAGTAGTATTATAAAGATGTGATTTTCTCAATAATGTGTGCTCGATTGAGAAATGATGCATGTTTGTAAGGATGGATTAAATCTGCACCCCCTCAGTGTTCTCCTAACTTTTCCCCAATGCACTATCTTCTGTCTACCCAGAGACAATATCTCACAGTGTTGTACTGGACCTAGAGTCAACAAATCAATTGCAAGGCTCACTTCTGATACTTCTGTCCTGTCTGATGATCACTGATTTATCCTGCCTGGCTCGAGGGAGTGACTACGATCACTAAGCATTCCACTTGCATGAATGCACCACCATGTCTTTATATCCATTGGCTATTGCCCCTTGCCTTCTGGAATATAGAGGTATGCAAATATTAATATGCAATCCTTACTAAATTCTCTCTCTCTCTCTCTCTCTCTCTCTCTCTCTCTCTCTCTCCAGGATCTAGTTATTTTGTCCATTGTCCATGCTGGTCAGCATAGTGATCTTCCTACCTCACCCTCCCAAGTAGCTGTAACTAAAGGTATTTATCACCATATATGGATGAGCACTGACTTGATGCAGGCACCTTCCCATGCATTTGTCTGTGTTATCTCATTTGATACTTCTGCTAGAGTGGCAGCTAAGGTCACGTGAATCAGCTCATATCAAAATTCAGGACATCAGAGAAGATGTTTTCTTCTAGCATGTCTGTCATAATTATGCTACAGTTTGAACGGCTCCATTCCTAAGTTCAGGTGTTGGAAACTTAATAATTAAAGCTTCAGTGTTGGGAGATAGTGCCAAAAAAGAATATCTCTGATCAGGGAGAATTCTTCTCCCAGGGCCTGCTTCTTGTTCTTCTGTCATGAGATCAGAAGCATTTCTTCCTTTAAGGGGATGTAGCACCCAAGGTGCCAACATTGAAGAGGTCAGGTATTCCTAAGACTATGAAAGTGCAGATACCTGGTTCTTGGACTTCCTGGCCTCTAAAACATGAAAAAGATGCTTTTGTTTTATAAATTCCCCAATCTCAAGTATTCTGAAAGTTTAATGGTCAGTGTTCACGAGCTGATTATTTCAAGGGTTCTTTCCCCTTTATTCATGCTCAGGGTCTCCAACCTCCTAACAGGAACTTTGCTCTGTGTATAGGTATCCTTTCCTTTGGAAGATGCCTCCTATGAATATCAGTGAAGACACACTCAGTGAGCTTCACATCTTGTTGCAACATTTTAGTCCCAACTTTAACCAATGGCAACTTTTTGCAGTGCTTTCTGTATTCAGTAAAGGGTGTGAAATACTCATTTGCATAACTGGCTTTTCTTTTATTTATTATCACACATTAGATGTACAGAATGATGTATCTTCTGAAATTTTTTGGCATGTACGTCATAAACATTGATTTTATATACCCTCACCCAATTATTCCTCCTGTCTGCCAGAAACCCTTCTGCTGGTCCTAAATAGTACCCTTCTGATATCAAGTTTTATTCTTTTGACATATAAATTCCACATAAGAAGAAACATATGATATTTGTCTTTCTGAGCCTAGTTTATTTTGCTTAATATGACAATCTCCAATTCTATACATTCTCCTACAATTTACATGATTTCAAACTTTCTCATGATACTTATGTGTACATAATATTCTACAATGTAATAAATCAACATTTTATTTATTAATGGGCACAAGTTTTAATTCCATGACTTATCTTATTGTTGGTAGTCCACATTATAATACCCCAAACACAGAAAACTCTCAATATATGTGTTTATTGAATAAATGAAACCTATGTATATTATCTCTTACTGACAATTTCATAATTGCAACTTTCTAGTGATTACAGTTTCTCAAAATAAATTAGTAACTATCATGCAAAAGAGAAATGATACATTTATATTTACTTAAAGAATTCACACCAAAAATAAATTGATTTTGATCCAAAGAAGTAACTTTATTTCCAAAGTTGAATTTCTACTAAAACCATTTGCTCTTTATTTGATCAACCATGGTAAAACTTCTGAATCCAGGACATTCAGGGTATTTTAACTGAAGTTTCCGTCTCCTGGCTCTTTAGGGAGGTATATGAAAGTCAAATTTTCAGTCTCGAAAAAAGTCATCACCTGTTACCAGAAAAATTATAAAACAAAAAAGATTGCATCATAAGTATTTGGCACAAATACTTGCTAATGTAATTATACACTAGGGCATAGTCAGTATAAGTATTGACTGGAAGAAAAGTAAACAGACTCTAACTTCTATGACAAAACAGGCATTCTGAGTGAGAACAAAGGAAGATAAAGTCTGACCATGTGTCTTGTAATGTATGTGAAACATGTATCATAAAAACACATGCTCTGTATAAACAAGCTGGACCAAGGTCCCCAGCCCATATGTAGCAGAGAACTGCTTTGTCCTATCTCAGTGGAAGAGGATGCCCCTAATCCTGCAGAGACTTGATGTAACAGGGTGGGCTGATACCCAGAGAAGCCCCACTCTCTCAGAGGCAAAGGGGGGAGGGGAGGACCCTGTGGGGGAAGCTTTTGGGATGTAAATAAATAATTTAATTAATTAAACAAGCAAAAACCCACATACAAAGACAGATGTAAAAAAAGATTAGAATTGTAGGAGTTGGGGAGGGTGAGAGGGGAGAAGAAGCAAGATAGTAAGAAGCAGAAATGGTGATAAAACATAATTACTAAATACAGAGGCCACCTTTATGAGTGTGTGAGAAATATGACAGAATCCACCTGATACAACGTAAGGTTAAAGAGCCATAAATTAGTAAGGCTTAAGAAACAGTATGATGCAAATTTGCAGGGTCTCTAACTATAGACAATCTATGTTCTTGGGAAAGTGGATATATAGTGTAAGAAGCAGAATGAAGAGGAAACCTAACCCGAGGTTACTCTGAGGAGGATGGTGAAAAGAAAGCAGCTAGAGCCAACTTAGTTCTCCAGTAGTGTTTCACTAGAGATCTGTGAGTATACAGACCTTGTTCTAACATGTCTGCAATCCTTCAGGTAAGGAGAAAACTGAATGGCATTACATATGTCTCAGAACAGACACACCAGGATCAACTTAGGAGACATGTATTTAGAATTCAGCTTCAGTTTTCTGGAAAGCAGGATTTCTGCCTCAAAAGGGAGAGAACTGACAACAGGGAAGGGTCCAGGGTAAGAATCAGGTGTGAGTTGATAACGGTAGGTATTTCCTCTCATTCCTATACCCAGGGGCAGGCAGGATATGGCACTTTTATTTTCAAGTTTCCTACATAGGGATGCAAAGGATGCTTAACATAAAATATTTTGGTTTTTAATTTATTTTTATTTTAGAATTTTTGCCTATTGGTCTAGAAGCACTGCTCAGTTAGTACAGTGCCTGCTGCACATGCACAAGGATCTGAGTTTGGATCCCCAGAAGACAGGTGGGGTGGCATGTCTATAACCTCAGCTTTGGCAGCCAACAGAGGGAAGAAGATCACTGAAGCTCACTGGGCAGCCAAAGTAGCTAAAATGATGAACTTCTGGAATGCCTGAGAAGTTAAAAGTAGAGAAAAATTGAGAAAAGATGCCTAACAAACCTTGAGCATCCACTCACATTTGTACACACCACACTCACATACATGTTCACACAGAGAGAGAGAGAGAGAGAGAGAGAGAGAGAGAGACTGCTTATATTGAAATATTTTATAAATAACAAGTGCAAAAATTAGAAAATGTTCAAAATTAATGCACTATCATTACTACTTTAATATATAAGCTCTGGTAAATTTTGGTATAATTATACACACAAATCCATATTAGCATAGATTTGGGATTATGTGAACATAGTATTTTTGCTCACTGAATATCAATATTTTAGCATCTTTTTTAGTTAATGGTAATGCTTCACAAATACCTAAAAGACTGATTATCAGATTCCCTAATGCTGTGACTCTTTACTACAGTTCCTCATGCTGTGGTGACCCCAACCATTAATTATTTTCATTGCTACTTCATAATTATAATTTTTCTAGTGGTATAGAATATAATATCTTTGCTTTCTGGTGGTCTTAGGTAACTCTTGTAAAAGGAGTGTTCTACCCTCAAGAGAGTGCAGACCCACAGGTTGAAAGCCACTGATGCATAGGAATCTAGAAGGTCTGATTATGATTACATTGATAGATAATCAAAATTTACATAATTTTCTCACATTGATAGCTTTAGGAATTCAATTTTTTCTTCTCATAACAGAATTATTATTTTCTATACTAAAAGATTTGTCTTTCTGTCAAAATACTTCCTTGGAAGAGATTATTGGTGGAAGTTAATGAGAACAATGCTTATAAAATATTTAAAATTCTGCATATGTTAAAGGTGATTCTAAGAGAAATTTCACCAGTATATACCATTGCCAGCTGTCCCAGTGTGTATGTGTGTGTATGTGTGTGTGTGTGTGTGGTGTTTGTTTGTCTTGTCAGTGTACATGAGCTAGAGTCATCTTGTAAGTGGAATCTCAACTGAGAAAACCACTCCATCAGAGTGCCTTTAGGCAAGTCTACAGGGCATTTACTTGACTAAATATTGATATGGGAGATTGCAGTCCACTATGGGCAATGCTACCCCTGGAGACATGTTCAGAGCAAGCCAAAGCAGAGTAAGTTAGTATGTATGGTCCTCCATAGTCTCTTCTTCAGTTCTTGGACATGTAAGCCAAATAAATCCTTTCCTCCAAAGGGTGCTATTGGCAACTCTGGTTTTCACAGTAATAGAAATCAAACTAGAACACCAGCAAAGGTTGCCAGTGGTATGTGTTAGGCATTGCTACATCAGACCAACAAATGCTATGCATGGTTGTTGATAGACATCAAATGTCCCATTGCTGAACTCCAGGCCCCAGAGATGAGTCCAGATCCAGAAGATTTATAATCTACATTTTAAAGTCACCTGATTTGACTAACCCAGGAACTTCCAATAACATGGAGAAAAGTTTTTAGATATAGAGACTCTAGCACGGAATTTAATTCAGATAAAATTATCACAAGTCCCACATGCCTTGTTTTTTGCTTCAAATAAAACACGAGCAACTTATGGTTCTGACAGTTCCATCTTGAATATGAACAATTCAAATTTAGGGTGGTTAACCCAAACCAGGCATCCCTAAATTGAATACTTATTGAAACAAACAAAAAAAGTGCAAATGCTTCTTTTATGTCTACCTAACAGCTAGGAAAATAAGACAGCAAAGCCAGCTTGTTATATATACTAAATGGTGGTGGGATAAAGTAACTCTCCAGGCAGAAAGAAATGACTTTTGAAGCATTGGCTCTTCAACATATTCTGCATCTGGAAAGCCTTTCTCTCTATTTGTTCCAGACTCCTTTCTAGGCCCTATATAATGATCTATGTCATTCTTCCTGTAGTAGAGCAGAATGTTCAACTCTCTTTCCTTAGGTACAGCTCATTGTTTTAGGACATACAGAGAGCTTAGGTCAGCCACATAAAGCCTTGGACTGTGATCCAAAAATTTCTGATTCCAACACAACTCTCTTCCATGTATTCCAAAGAGCTGGTACTTGGGAGCTGTCTGTGGTCCTGGACCTTGGACTGAAAAGTCGTGAGAAGAAACAGAGGGTTGGGAGGTGAGAAAATAGTTCTAGTGGCATCTATATTCTTGTTTCTGGATTTTTCCTAGGTTCATCTGTTTTCTTGACCCTTCAACAGATTATTCCATAATGACCACTCCTTTATTTACTTTGAGTTGAATTCTTAATCTGCATTTATTCATCATTCACAGTGAGTGTGTCACTTCATGATCCAATCTTCTACCTGTGGTCTTTGTGGTATATGGGTGTGACAGGAGGAGAGATATTGAAGTTACTCAGTCATATCGAAGTACCAAGTTTTTGAGACATACAGATGTTAATTAAATCCCCAGTGTCCTACTTCTTAGATTTGCAAACTTGCGTGAGTCCTTGGCATTTCTAAGCTTTAATCGGAACACTTCATCTCACAATATTGTAATACGGTCTTGGTGAGGTCTTTTGCCAGAGTACCTAATATCTACCTTGAAGCCTGGTGTATACAATGCACTCCATACTCCCCACTCTGGGTCTTACTTCTGCCATCTTCTCTCAAAATGACAACCAATGGCAACTCACAACTGACTGTGATTCTAATTCCAAGGAATCTTTTCCAGCCCTGACAAACATCATCCACTCATGTGGTGCATTACTTACATAGAGAAACACATTCATACACATGAAATGAAAATACATAAACCTCTTTTAAAATGGGGGGCAATAGAATTTATAACCCTGAATAAAGGAGGATCCAGGGGAGTAGGAGAAACTCATGGTGTACAGAAACAGTAAGAAAAACAGATCTTATGTAAATTGCTGCTTCAGGACCACAGAAAAATCTAGAGGCAAAGAGTTATCCTCAAAAACTATATTATAAATGATATATTCAGTATTATGTATAGCACTCTGTGTAACTTAGTATTCTTGCAATTTTGAATTCTGTGTCCTGAAATATAATGGGTTCCTGGTCATATAACGTTCATTGATATAAAACCTAAAGGGGATAATTATCCTATATTGAAGATACTCAGGAATTTTAGTGCTGAAAGCACTATGGTTCAGGGTAGAAGTGAAGCCTCTCTAGATTCTAGTGCAAGGTCATCCTGACATACTGGAAGACATATGATTCCTTGACTACTTCCTTGCTTATTATTATTATTGCTTCCTTGCTTCTGTTATTCTAAGCATGAGGGAGGATGTCATGTCTAGGTCATAGCAGTAAATCAGGATGAAGCAAGATGAGGACACTGACACAATTCCTTTTCTTCCATCTGCTTTCCAGAAAAGACCATTTAGTTAAAGCACTTAACCTTGTTACTCTAACTGGAGGAGATCACGGCTTAGTACTATTGTCTAGGTGTATTCTAGAACATTCCCTTGGATGTTTGTATCTATACATGGGATGGGTAGGCAAGTAGCCTGTCTATTAGCTTTCAGAAAACCTTCTAAGCTTGTTACTTATCTTGACATGCAATAGAAGGTTCTGTTTACAGTAACAGTATACTACTTCCTAGACGGAGTAGTTAATAGGCAAATTTAAAGACTCAACACACGAAGGTTATTTTTGGCCTAACACAAATGACTTATACCCTCCGCACTAAATAACAGACTCTGCTTTGTAAACAATTTCGTTGCTCATTGCCAACTATACCTATTGACATGAAAACCTATTTAATGGTGTACACACGACTCAATGCTTCCTTAAGGACATAAATGAACATTATGCTCATCAAAGTCTTTCCTATTAATCTTGATGGTTGCCTTTGAGAACTGAAGGATCCACAGACTGATCATAACCCAAGTTGGTTAGAGCCCTAATTATCAAACCAATGGCAACTGGGGTGCACTGAGAACCCTTTTCTCCTTTTTATTTCCAGGTTAAATTTACGCTCTAGAAGAAAATATGCAACAACCTTAGTTTCATGTTAAATCCACCTACAACTGTTGTTCATTTGCAAACCAGAAAAAAGGCTGCTTTTTAATATGTAGCCTTCTTTTTTCCAGAAAACATGGCATGAGGGTATCTCAACCAAACTGATTTATCTTGAAAATATGTTAATCACTTTTCCTTGATATCCACAGCTTTATCAGGAGCCCAGCCTTGTCTGATTTTACTTCTTGATACAATATTTATGAAGGCCAGAGATACCCTTATCTATCAAATTAGACAGTCTAATTCAGCAAACACTTTATCTTCTGGAACATGAGTTTAATTGGAATATTTGAGGTTGGGCAGTTCTCACAAAATTACTGCAGATTGTGATCTCTAAGGTTTTGCTTTTATGTCAATCTCTGCAAAGGAAAAAAAAAAATCAATTCTAATTTCACCCAAAAGTGTTTTGACTTTTCACAAGCAGTGTGACAATGGTTTTATTCAAATTGATGCAGATTTGAAAAGCCCTTGACATTTTTCCCTTAACCAGATATTATTTTTAAAAAATTCCAAGTAGCAGGTGTCAGCTTTTATGCAACCAACCTTCACATAAGCTTCCCCCCTCCCCCCAGGTTTTCAGTGAAATCTAAACTCACTTTGCAGTCTAAAGAAACAGGCCAGTGCTGCAGCACCACATAAAAACCCAGTGAGCCTTTGCCTTGAGTGTTTGGCAGATGGTTCTGTGGTGACTTGAGGAGCATCCTAAAACAGACTGCCAAGGACACCCAGGAACAAGGACAATAGTAAATCAAATTCTTTCTGGCTTTCCTTCTCCTGCCCAACTCCATCTAGTCACGGTGAAATAATGACAGCTGAAACTCCTTGTCAAGTACCCTGGGAACTACAAGGACTTGCATTTACTGCAGAGCCTGTAAAACTCCAATCTCCTGTTTAATAAGGTGGGAGGAGGCGAGGGGAGAAGTCCAAGTGAGCTAGGAGCTTCTAGGAGTCATTACTGGCAAGTTTCACTCTATGGGTTTATGGATGTGATTTGATGCCTGGTGCCTTTAACTTCTCCGTGTCCTTTATTATTGCTCTTTTGTTCTGGATTGGTTTGTTCTGCTTTCATACTGTTGTTTGAAGATTTGTCTTCTCTAAAAACTCATGCAGAACTTTTATTGTCATTCTGACAGCACCGAGAGGTGAGATCTTTAAGACATGATTAGGTCTTGAGGTAGCGAATCGTGGATGGAATTGATATCTTACAAAAAGATGAGGTCGGCCCACTCTTTCCATCTACCACCCTTGCCTCTTCTACCACGAAACAATGCAGCAGGGAAACTATCGGTGGATGCTTTTGCTTTGACCTTGGACTTGAAAGCCCTAAGGCTGTGGAAAAGAAATTCCTCTATATTAAAATATACCCAGTCCCAGTTACAAAAAAAAAAAAAAATAGATCAAGGAATTTTGTTTAGAGATTTTGTTTCTTATCTTGGGTGTTTTTGTCTTAATCTTTTATTTTGCTTTACGTTTTTAAATTTTTATTTTTAATTACATGTGCATGTGCATACCTCTCTGTGTGGTGTGTATGTATGTATGTATGTATGTATGTATGTATGTATGTAAGTCCATGCAGCATGATACTTTACTTGTTTATATTCACTTTTTTGTCATCTATCATACGAAGGAAAGTATTTCACGTATGTTTATATGGTTTTGATCATATTCTCCTCCTCTCTTACTCCTTTTGATCTTTCTTCTTTCCCACTAATTGAATACATTTATGTAATAATTTGGTTCATGTATCCAAACTCTAGTGATCAAACTGAAGTAGCTAATATTTCCTTTCACCTTACATTAAAAAAAAAATTTAGCACATACTCATGTAGTTTGGTGTGGTAATTCAATATGTGTAAACAACAAGCAACATCATGATACATAATGAGATAAAAATTACCATGATTTTTATCATCATATACTGTCACTGCCATAAGTGACATTCAAAAATCACTGAAAAGGAATGCTCTTGCCTGAGATAGTGGTGGATATCTTCAATCCCAGCACTCAGGAAACAGAAACTGGTGAATCTCTACGATTCCTAGGCCAGCATGTTCTGTATAGAGCCTTCCCTGGTGAGCCAGAGCTACATAGTGAAGTCCCATTTCAATGAACAAACACGACAGGGATGTGCCAAATGAGAATGAGAGATATGAAATAGACTTATCACTCAGTGTTTTAATTTATGATTCACTCTTGATTCACGCCTACTTTGCCACAGCAGAAAAAAATTACAACTGTGCATCTGGTTGTAATTTCTGAAACCTCCTTAGGTATTGGTGCATAGAGTGAATACATAATGAATATTCATGCCTGTGAAATATTCTTTTCTGTACATGGGGTGGCATTATACTTCATGCCCTGTGAAATAAATACTTGGGTCTAATAATCAAGTAACACATTAACTGATGCATGTTCACTTTGTGAGTTACTTAATTGTGTTATTTATTCTGGGTTGTTTGTGTCTACATGTGTCTCTTTTTCATACTAAGGCAAGAGTTTCTAATGGCCAGTGGCAGCTGTCCTGAAACCCTACAAGAAGTCTGGCACCTCACAGATGCTCAGGTAGTGCCAGTACTATTTCTCTGCCTTCCAATTAGTGCTGATTTCCCCCTCATCATGTAAAACAGTTGCCAGCAACTCCAAAACATTGTAAAGGGTAATCCAATCAACGTTTACACCCAAGCTATTATTAACTAATTCATGAAAATGTGCCGATTAGCAAGCCAAGCTACCAAACTGGAAGATTGCTATGGCTAAGACCCATGTGAGCGAGAAGGATTTCCAGCTGGATAATCAACTAAACACATACTTGGAATATCTCAGAATCTTTGAAAGTATGCCTGGTAAAAATAAGCATGAAGACTGGATTCAATGATGATTTGAAGTACAAGCAGCAGTAGGAATTGCAATTGAGGGGAACCCATATCACTCTTAGATTCTTGGACTGTAAACCTATTCCATGGAAGAACTGTGGATGAATAACCTTCCAGGATTGATGAAGAGAGGAAGAGAGTGTTTTCAGGTACAGTTGTGAAATGGAAAAAAACAAAAACAAAAACAAAATCCCTGGTCTGGGAAAGATGCGAAGAGTCTGAATGATCTTAGCCATGTCTCTTAACATCTCTGAGACCAAATTTACTTATGATATAACACTTGGCTTTATTTGGGCACTCTATTTGATAAAATAACTCTATATAAATGTGTGTGTGTGTGTGTGTGTGTGTGTGTGTGTGTGTGTGTATTCCAATATGACAAAAGCTGGTGTTGTCCTAGCTGCTCATTAGCTAAATGAGATCCAGAAACACTGGCTTATCTGCTTGCCAATCTGTAACATACTTTAAAAGGAACTCCCCAAAGAAATACGAGTAAGGAACACAAGAACAACAGAGAATGGTTTGTAATTTCCCTAAATTAAATCAATATCACATGTATATCTAAAATTTTGTGATTTTAAATGTCTATGTCATTTCCATAATAGTAATTAGCTATTGACAGGGATGCCTTCATATTTACATATACTCAAATGCAAACATGCAAACAAGTTTATAAAACCATTCAAAGTTACAATGCAGCTTTTAGTCGGATTTCAGTTTTCAGTTTTATGTCTTATCTTACAGAAGAAAGTGATATTTGAGGGCATTGAAGTGACTTTTGGTAGGTATCAAGTGGGTGACAATCTTGACAGTTGCATACTATTGAATACCTGAAACATAGTTCGACTAGAGTAGGTACTGGACATACAAGAAAAGAAAGCCAGAGTCTCTGACATTGAGATATTTATGGTGTAATTGGAGGCAGGATACACAAAATCTAATTTCAGCATAATATTTTAAAAGCTATAATTCACCCCACATTTTTTCAAATCAAAAGGACTGGGTACTTGACAAAGATTAGGTTTACAGAATTTCTTTCTGAGGAAGATGCTTCTTGGATTGGTTCTGAGAGCATGCAAAAAGGGATAAGAGCACTTTCATTGTAGAACTGAAACAAGAATCTGGACAGAGGGAGATTAGGAGAGGCAGGCTGAGAGACAGAACTCAATGCAGAGACCAGACAGAAGTCGGGGGCCAGGATGTGGGGCTGAGATTCTGTTTGGTGAAACCAATGGACAGATTTCAACTGGAAAATATTAGATTGGAGGTCAGGCATTGACTTGAGAACACTTTCCTTGCCTTTATCACAGTTGGAAGTAGAAAAGCCTGGGTATAGAGGGAGAAGATGAAGAAGAGACAGCAACTAAGGGACAATGGAGCAGTTTGGAGCATCAAGTCCCCTTCAGGCCAGTGCCAGCCACATGTCCTTCTATAAAAGTTATCTAGTCCTACCTCCTCTGTAGCCTGAGCTCCCCACTGAGTTGTCACTCACTATCTTATTGTCATATGCCAAAAATACATCAGAGAAGTCTTTGAACATAGAGGTGGGACCTGAAGAGATCTGGGGATGAAAGTCATTTGACTCCAAGGGAAATTGCAGAGGGAGTCTTTTGAAGGCTTCAATGCATTCACATTTTAAATGTCGACACCAAATGCAAAATTAAAATTAACCCATGGAATATTTGCCACCACAGAAACACACTAACAACATACTGTTGTTCACAGAGTTTATGCAAATCAATTACAAAAACATTATACCTCAAGAAGACTTGAATAGACCAACAAGAAAGATGACAATGGCAGTAAATGTAAGAACAACATTCAGACTTTCCAGTAACAGAAATGAAACCAGGGATGGGGACATGAGGCAGATTTTCTCTTCCAAACTCACAGCTGTTTCAAAAGTTTCTGTGACCCGTGTTGGAATTGGTGGGGAAAGGGACCTAGAATGCACACACACACACACACACACACACACACACACTCACACATTCATGCACGCACACTTGGTAGGAGGGTTTTAACTTTTAAACAAATATTCTTGACTCTGTATATATGCATATCTTAATCTAAGTAACACTATGCAGTAAACTAACTATACATATAGGCATGATTTGAAATAGTTATACCCTTTGAGGCATTTATTTTATTACAGGACTTTCTTCTAGGGAAATACCAAGGAGACAATGAATGCTTGCTCACAGCATTGTAAATCCTAGCACTGTTGACAACATCCCAAATCTGAAATAGCTGAAGCAGCTAGCAATGGAGGAAGGTGTAACTGAGTAATGCTCACTGATGCAATATCATTCTGCAATTATTAAATGTTTACCTTGTGTAACATTCTATTTATAGAACATTTTCACTGTGATTGGCACACAGAGCATGTCTTCAGCTGTTCTTGGTTATACACACATGCATGTGTGTTCTTATTCACAGGTATATAAATCATGAGCTACATTTGCAGCCATGTAAGTTACAGGACCACATATGAATTGGCTGAGATTTCCAATTTTGTATCACAAGACTCTACTGTTTTCATCAATTTGTTTTGCAAGGAATCTTCTTTTAAAAGAGAATAATGACTTATTTCTTTTGAAAAACTCGTTATTCCGTGAGTTATAAAAGAAGAATGAGATTTAATCAAGTAACTAAATTCATTGTGAGCAGAGTTCTTTGACATGTGTGAGGCTTGGTAGGAATAGGATTGTGGAAAACACCAAGAACCTTTCTCACAAACATCAAGTCTATTGAGTTTTCATGTTGAGTAAAAAGACAGAAAAACACCAAACTACTTATTATGGTAAAATGTGGACTGAATAATGAAGAGCATATTTGTCTTTTACTTTATGATTTTGAATCTTGTTTGATCATGCACTGCCTTGAAAATGAGAAAGAACTGTGTGCTAAAGTTATGGTCCGTCAACATCTCTTTATTGATAGAAGGGGCAATAAGGCCCCCCTGCTCACAAAGTAGCCAGCTACAAGTACTGAATGGTTGAATGGGAGGGAGAATCATATTCCTCAATACTGTAGGCACATTCCCCCTCTTACATAAATAACCCCCACAAGTATATGAACCCAACGAACACAATGATGTAAGCTTATATTTTTAAAACCTACTTTTAATAAAGTTTTTACATATTTTACCCTCTCTTCTAGCCCACCACCTACCATAGGTAGTGGGAAAAAGTTATTAGCGTATGGGGAAGTGGACCTATTTAGAAATAGTTCTTTGGAGCAAATCTAATCTGAGTTGTCAGGATATCAGCCGCTCAATTTATATGATTCAGCAGCAGCAGATTGAACCAGAGGAAGCTGCTCCAGGGACTGCTGTATATTGTGTAGAACTAGTTGCTTGGGGAAATTTTAATCTCTAATTGTCAGGATATTAGTAGTTCAGGTCGGTAGTGTCAGGAGAGCAAACACAAACCAGTATCAGTGGCATGATCCAGCAAAATCATTGAGGTTTCTACTGAATTGGCACTAGTTACCAGGAGCAACTAGGATCAGCAAGGATGCCAGGAAAAGTTCTCTGCTGTGTCTCTCTCAATGAAGTAAAGATCAGCAAAGACAAAGATTCAAGACCAATGAAGCATTGCAAAGCTAGCTATGTAAACCAGCCACCACTCTCCATTGAGTCTTATCTATCCTCTCTCTAAATATCATGTGTCCTGTCTTAGCAAAACCCCACGTGAGTCTGAGTAAAACTTCACATGAGTCCATCTTAGCAAAACTCTATGTGAGTCTGTATCAGCTGACATATCTAGAAACATTTACTTCACTTTGCCAATTGGCCTGAGTCCTCAGAAGCGGCAAGAAGCAACCAGAATGCCTGCAGAAGATTTTTGGTGTCTTTATTTCTATGCAGCCATGAGAAACAATGACCAGTAAGGAATGGTAAGGGATGACAATACCATCCCAAGTCATCCACCATCTGTCGAATTTTATTTATACCCCTTTTACATGTTGCTTTAGCTAAACATCTTTTTATCTGTGTCTGATTCAGCAAACATTCATTCATGTGTCTGCTTTAGCTAAACATCTTTTTACCTGTGTGCCCTGGCAAAACATTTGTTGACATAACTGACTTTCTAAGAAACCAGACTTTTCCACTTCACAATAAGGCATGGAAAAAAAATCCATGAAAATAGAAGGAAGCCTTTGAAAGAAGATATTTGGTTAAAGAGAGAAGTGTGTGAAAAAAGGTTCATGGAGGTAGAAGGGACTTTGATCAAGAAATTGTGTGCATGCATGTGTGTGTATGTGTGTATCAGTAATTGTAAATGAATGAATACATTAATTGAAATGAATCAAAATCACACTCTACTGACCTATCCGTACCTCCAGACCTAGTCTAAGAATACAAATACAGGAGAGAAGACAAGTTGTGTAATTTTTTTTCCCAGTATCATTCAGTTTTCGTACTCGGCTACACCATTGAGAAATCTTGAGAAATAGTTCCTACTTAAATTAAGAGAGCAGAGCAAACGTCATTTTCTTTCCACTAAAACCTTTCCACTTCCTGCTACCATTTCCCACAGTGCTTCTCAACCCAAACAACCTTCTCTCCCAGGCCCTCAGTAGGTTACCAGCAGTCCTGAGGATCCCCCACTTCCAGTTGCAGATCATCTCTAGCTGTCCTGTGCAGGGCCTGACTCACCACACAGCTTTGTAATTGAACAGCTTCCTACAGTCCACATCTCTGCCTGCAGCCCCTGATTATGCTTGCCTCATGAATAACCCGATCAAGATGTCCTCCCTGCAGTCTCCCAACTCAGCCTGTGATATTACTTGATCCTTCCTCACAGCAAGGCTGAAAAAAGTTTCAAGTTAGCAAGCAATAATCCTCTAGCCAGGGTGAACTGAGGACATTGCTGACTCCAGGGTGGCTGGAGAGAATAGAAAAACACTCTTCACACAGATCAGCGAACATCCCTCCTTGTAAAGAATACTAATGAGCAGAAAAATAATTCATGGCTTATATGGATTCAAAGCCTACTATGTGTCAGTCACTAATTACTGTGATATCACTGAATGAACATGATAGCATTTAATTCTTATGACAGAATGGAAGAGGTACAGTTGGGTACCTGCTTTCGTGGCTAACAGGGGAGCAGAGACTACAAATGGTATAGCAATATCCCTGAGCCAGACCTGGCGAACAGCTGCCCTGCCTCTAAATGAATCTCTTGCTCCTTTAGTAAAAGTCTGCAGACATAAAAGGAGGCACTGGGTCAGTGAGACACAGAGGATGGAGCTTGATGGGAGGCATGAGGAAGAAGCACATCTGTAAGAGGCACTAAAACAAACATAGATATTGATGCAAAAACAGCTTTCAGCTAAAAGACAGAAGGGAGGTGTAGTTTATTCTGGAGCCAAATGTGTGTGGTCACAACCTGGAAACTCAAGTTCAGATCACATCACATACTGTGTTTCAAGGTAATCACAGGTTCATGAAATTTATATAATTATAAGGCAAAACATGGTCATAAATCAAGATAACTTCAAATACATTGGTAGGAACACCAGACATGTAATTAGAGCAAAACATAAAAATCTTGGCTATAGGTTTCAGATGCTATTTGATGGAATCCTTAGCTTCTGGGTTTATGTCTGTTAGAACATTCTAAAAGGTGTTCATGGAGATGGATAATGAATGATTATGAAATGGTTTAAAGATAGCACAGAATAAATGACTCTGCATCTGCAACATTCCAAACACCATAATCACCAAGTTTTAATCCATTAGCTGGCCTTGCAGAATCTTTAACACAGGTGTTGGTTTTTTTTTTTGTTTTGTTTTGTTTTTTTTTTTATCTAAGAACCTCTAGTCCTACAGGGATACAGAAAGGATTTCTGGGCTGTGAACTCTCTAGTAAGATATCACATCTCAATATGCACATAAATACCTGACCATGTTCACTGCCCACTATCTTTCTGCTCCACTACACTTTTCTTTCCATTTGAATGCAAGACTTTATTCATTAAAATAAATCATAGAAAGTTAACACCTAGGTGTAGAACCATATAATGGTCATAGACTTAAAGCTATAGGAGATACCAACAGGAACAAAACCTGTGTTTATTCCAGTGCACACCACTGGAATAAACAGAATATTGAAACTGAAAGAAGACAACATTGTGCCAAATGGCAGACCTCTAGGAAGAACAGTGTGATGTTTCTCTTCAAATCCAACCCACAGATTGAAGTAGCAATTACTCAATGAACCTACTAACAGCAGTAGATTTGACTTTACTTTGACTTACATTGTTTCAAAACAATTCATTTAACCTCTGATCCTTGGTCCCATGCCATTTACATAGCAACTTAGTTGATTCTACCAAATGGTGCAGTTCATCCTGGATATGGTGAATGTCAAACTGTGATGGGAGATGGTGAATGGGGGATGAACTCACTCAAGTCAAGGCAGTGTAGAGAAGGTAAGTTTGCTGAAGTAAAGAATCACTATGCCAAGGTAGAAACAACAGCAAGAGGCTGTGCTAACTTTTGTTTGAAGACATCCTCATTAAAGTTAGGACTCTCTCCATCCAGTTCTCACCATGCAAATGAAAGAAAATCTTGGTTGACCAATGTTCCAGTCTGAGTAGAGGTTGGATTTATTTATTACAGGGTTTCAGTTCAGTGTTACCAGGACAAAACTATTTTAGGTTCTGTGCTTATTTTTATTGGAAAGAATCACTAGTTTTCTTTTTTATTTTGAATTTAGGTTTCTTCCTTTTGTGTGTGTGTAGAATGGTGGAGATGTCACAGAGGTAAGCAAAGGGGATCTAGAGAGAAATTCTTCAGTACTGGAAACAGAATTTGTATTTTTTTAAGCATCATCTCAAGTCAGTTAAGATTGAATTATACCTCTATCCCCCTGTTTGTTTCTTTGTTTGTTTGCTATTGTTTTATAATGTTGTTGGAATACTTCCAGAATCCCCTCTCCCCCCAAAAAAAAATCCCTGAAGAGATCTATTTCCTTTCTTATTGCTCTGGTCTCTCAATTATGGCCTTCTTTATACATGAGTGTGGTATACATTTTGTTTTTAACTACACAAATCTGAGACAATAAGAGATGGACAGCAATAACTAATAATATAATGAAACAATCATAAAAACAATGTTATATCAGAAGTCATTTATTTTTTATTTTACTTTAGAAATATTTTATTTAACATTTTCAGACTGTAGTTGGTTGCACTTTACTGAAGCCACAGGAAATTGGATCCCAGATAAGAGTAGACTACACAAATTCTATTGGTGAGATAAAGTACAAACCAGAGAACAGTTAAGAATTTATGTTGATTAGCTAGCTGTATGTTACTGCCACTGTTTTTGCGTCACTTACAACTCTACAGCCTGCACACTGCACATGTAGGAAGAGGAGTGTGATGATTATATGTGACAGATAGATCCTCTCACTGAAACCATTACAAGTCAGGACTAACTATCTCTTGCTTTCTATGGTTGCACACCATAGTATGCCATGTTCTAATCTCAGAACTAAAACTGATTTCTGCTGCCACAAATAACAAATTCAGTAACTACAGGAATTTGATCATAGGCTCTCAGTTTCTAATGCTACATGACCTCTGGATACATACACTAGAACTTGAACTTATCCCACATGGGTTCAGGTCTCCATATTGAATTATTTGATTCCTCATTTGTGATGTTCCCCCAATGCATGAGGCAAAAAAAAAAAAATTAAAAATTAGTGGGCACTAATACAATTTTTGAAGGATGGGCTTTATTCAAGTCCTAGTGGAAAAGTTGAATAAATCTCCCTTATTCTCACCCCCTCGCCAACAAGCTGTTCTAAACAACTGTTGTTTCCTCTGCTCTGCTTGAGATGATGGCACAGTTATTCAAACCTCGCTTAATGACTAATAACAATTGAACCTTCTGTCTTATTCTTTGGATTGAACATTGGCAGAAAAACATTAAATTACATCGTAACCCATCCCTATGGAATGTTCTCAATTTTCCAGTATGGAAGAGCTAAGAGGAGAGATGAAAGCGTTTTCCTTCTGTCAGAATTAGATGTGTGCCAGAGCATCTCAAGTGAGGCTGTTGGTTCCATCTAGGGAAGGCATTATTACATGACTGCGAAGGTTGATCTCAATGATGCTAAAATAAATTTTAAGTTGAGAAATGTTCTCTCTCATAGTAAACATAAGCCTAGCGGTAGCCTCTGCACCAAATAGCTTAACATATATTGTACTACTTAATGAAGAATGAGTTTACAGCCTCTAACAAAGAACTTTATGATCCCAGCCAGGTCTCTGTCTCAGCTCAGTCTCTACCTCAGCCAGGTCCTTCTTAATGTTTATGTTTTTTATTTTTTGTATCTATAAATCAGAGGTTATCATACTATTTTTGAAAATATATACATATATGTATATGTGTATAATTATCTCTAATGTCCTTGAGTTCTGATATATTTTTAAAATATTAATTTCTCATCTTTACTTTATTATTTTGAGAACAGGTTCCTACTCTGTAGTCCTAGCTGACCTGGGGCTTGCTATGTAGAAAACTCTACAAATGTTAATGTCTTAATAAGAATTCAGAGAAATGTACCATGTCTTCTACTTCTATAGACAGATAAGGTCAAAAGGAAATAGATGTTCATTGGTTTCCATAGAATGTAATAATACTACCAAAAGTGATAAGCCATACCACTGGATGACATGCTTCCTTCATTAACATTTGATAATCCATATCAGATGTAAATATTCATTTAGCTGTTGGACAATGTAAAGCAAAATTAATTTATTCTTATAATCTATTCATTATTGTTCCAGTAAACATCATTGATCTCATTTTATTTGTAAGTATAAGGATGATAATGACTTAGGAAAAGGTAGCATGTTTCTGGTCCAAAGAGAGTTAAACTATAAACCCCCTTTCCAGGCAGCTTCCAGAAAAAATACTATGTTTGTTCTCAGCAAAACTTCACCCCCCACTTCTGCTTCAGTAAAAACATTGTCTCACAAAACAGTTTATGAAAAAACATTACATGACACAACTGAGTCTCCAAAGAAACCAGAAACTTTTACTTCAGTAGTCAGGAAACTCAGTGTAGCCATATAGAGAGTCTATGTAGACATATGGGCAGTCAGAGTTTCATAGCCATCTCTGATGACTTAAGCATATGAAAGAATAAATCATTCTCTTGAATTTTAAACAAATACATATATGACCCAGATGTTTTATGAGATTCGTTAAGTTATAAGTAACTCTAATAAATGCATAGGATCTTGTAACTAGTTACTGTATTAAGTCATTAGGTTCAGAGGAAGTTTACTAGGAAAAGGTAGAAAAGAGAAATATACACAAAAGAGAATGAACAAGCTAAACAGAATGCTATTTCCCTAGAGAAAGTATCAGTTTTCATCTTTTGAGGACTGTGATTAGTTCTTTGCTCCATTTTGTTTGTTTGGTAGGTTGTTTGTTGTTTGTTGTTGTTGTTGTTTGCTTTTTGTTATTTTTTATGTTCAGTTTTGTTAGATGTTTGTATATTCTTGATATGAACCCTCTATCAGGTGTATTTTTTCTCATTTTGTTTGCTGAAGAAAACCAAAACAAATACTTCATAGCTTCATGAGATCTCATTTACAACTTGGCATCATAAGGTCTGTGCTATTTGAGTCCTTTCCTGTGTGAATGAGTTCAGACACATTCCCTATTTCCTCTTCATTACACTTAGGGTATTTGGTGTTAGGTTACGGTTTGACAGAATTGAAGTTCAGCTTTGTTCATGGTGATAGATATGGATCTATATTTATTCTTCTACATGCAACTGTCAAGTTTCACAAGCATCATTTGTTGAAGATTCTGTCTTTTCTCTAGTGTGTAACTTTATCCACTTTGTAAAATATCGATAATCCATAGGTATATGGAGTTACGTTTGGGTCTTCAGTTCTATTTAATCAATGGACTTGTCTATGTTCATGCCTGTACTATGTTACTTTTATTTCAGTAGATCTACAACACAACTTGGAATCTCAAACGGTGGTTACTTCCTTCAATCCTTTCATTAGTCATCATTGTTTGAGCTCTCTTGGTTTATTTGAGCCTGTTTAAAACTTGAGTAAGTTTAAGACTGTTTTTAAATTTTTGTGAAGAGTTATGTGGGGAATTTTAAGTACAAATGGCAGAGAAACACTTAAAGTGTTTGACTTCATTAGCAAACAGGAAAATGAAGTTTAAAACTACTTAGAGGTTTCATCTAACACCATTCAGAATAGTCAAGATTAATAAAACAAATGAGAGCACATGTGAAGGAGGATGTAGGAAATGGGGAGTGCTTATTTATTGCCGGTAGAACTGCAAACAGGTATAGCCATCAGGAAGTCAGTTGAGACTCTAAAAGACATTGAAAACAAATTTACTGTAAGATTCAGATAGCCCACTCTTGAGCATATTATACCCAAAGGACTCTGTATTTTAGTACAGAGATACCTGTTTATCATTCAGTATAGCTAGAATTTGGAAGCAACGATGAATGAATAATGAAAATGTACATTTACACAATAGTATATTAATCAGCTGTTAAAATAAAATTTTCAGTTAAATGGATGGAGCTAGAAAAAATACTGCATGTTTTCTATATATGTATTTGTTAGATTTTAAGTTTAAGACATGTGTGATTCACTCAGAATATCTACAGAGGTTAGGTAGCTAGTAAGGGACCATGGAGAAGGAGAAGTCTTCTAAGAAAGGGAAAATAGAATATAGTGTTAAAACAAGATAAAGAAAAATTATAATAGGACATAAAATGGGAAGAGATAGAATGGCAGGGTAAAAGAAGGGAATATTAAAGAGACAACTAACACTAATGGCCATTTGAAAAGCCTAGAGAAACTTATTACAGTAGAAGCTTCTAAAATATCTACATATATGAAAGAAATGTAAATGAATTCATAAAACAATAAGGAAGATAATACCCCATCTATAAATCATATGCTAACAAATAAAAACCCACAGTACAGGGAATGCATTACATCTTTTTGATACATTGATTAAAGAGGTCGCATAGGAACCTCCAAACTATACAAGATATTTGTAATGCTATTGGTTACTTTCTACAACCTGTTTGTAAGGTACTACTGCTGAAGACATCACATGCTTATGCCACTTAATATGAGAAAATATGGCTGATGCTAATATAGAAGCTTCACCTGTACTGACTAGCATCTATAATGATCTGGTACCATACAAGTTACCAGAAAGTAATTATCATTCTTATTTACCATTCTTACCTGTGAGCTATGGCAATCTGCCTACAAGATAACCCACTAGCTCAATAGTGGCACAAAAGTTATGCATGTAGCCAATCACCTTTCGATTATATTTATGACTTTCTCCATGATATGGTACCTATATCTGACTCTCTTAATAAGGACAAGAACATAGAAACAGATAGTGCAATTCCATATAGATGACTGTGTAGTCAGTGGATTTACCAGTGCTCATTGCCTTGGATTTGAGGAAACCAAGTGTTTTGTATAGGACGAGGCTTAGTTAAAACATGCTCTTATGTGGGTAGCAGTGACTAAACTTTTTTTCATTACTCCTCTTCAATGTGATTTGAACATCATAAATACTGATGTGTACATGTCTACATGTACATTTTCATAAAGGAAACATGTTTACATGATACAAGGTCCATTTTCAAAGTCTTTTTCAGTTTTATTTCATTTCCCCTATTTCTTGCCAATGTCACTACAGCAGAAATGATCATTGATTTGAAGGAAATCAGTGGGTCAGTAGATAAAGTGCTTGGCTTGTAAATGTGAGTACTTGAGCTGGATCCTCAAAATTCATGTACATAGTTAGGCATGGTGTTATACATTTGTAATGTCAGAGCTGGGAAGGCAGAGGCAAGAAGATCCCTATAACTCATTGGCTACCCATTCTAGGCTAATCAGCAAGCTCCAGGCCAGAAATAATCAGAAAGCTTTTGTCTCAAAAATCAAGGGGGATGGTGTCTGAGGAATGAAAATTAAGTTTGAAATCTAGCCTCCAGAAGAGTGCACACAACCACACACATACATATGTGAATGCACATAAATGCAGACATACACACATTCATGTGTCCAAGTGTACACTGATATACAAAGCACACACATGCATACACATGCACACACACTACACACACCAATATCCCATAGAGAAATAATTTGAATCATTAGATAAAAATTAAAACCTTAGAGAAAGAATGCAAATCTTTACAAATTTGAAACATAGAATTAAATGGAGGGCAGCACAACCTGGAATTAAACCGAGGTTTTTGTTCTTGGGTACAGGGACAGCTATGTTTATTGTTCATTTTTACAATGGACTTTGGTCACATTCCTGGGTTCTAACCCAACTCAGAATCTACACTGGGCTCAGCACTCAAGGTGCATTAGCAAACAAAAGCTTTGCAATGCCCCCTAGAACATGCCTCAGCCCCATTTTAAAAGAGAACAATCCAAGTCTGCGAAAGGAAAATAGCTTGCTAAGGCTTCTGGGTCAACATAGAAGACAACAAGGAATGCATCAATACTTCAATACATTATTTGTTCATCAACATAGAAAATCAAAAGTGGTTGTCAGATGTTATTAGAAGTTTGGCAATACTGCTAGAAACTGGGTCTCTGTATGCCAAGATAACCAGTTAGAGAAAACATGATTTTTAAGAGCAGCACATATTACATTTTTAGAAATTAATCTAACACAACTTTGCAAGTATTGTAGAAAAACTAAAACATTGTCTATATAAATGAAACAAATAATTGGTTCTTGAGGGCAATGTAAAAACCTGTATGCAAGTTAATCTGTTACATGGAAACATGAGGAAAAAAAAGCAAGAGACAAAATGTAGACAAAGCATGGGATAGCCTAAGGCTGAGGCTGAGATAGGAGTAACAGGGGAAAGTCTGTGTCTTATTGATGGTGAGTAACCAAACCAATTACTGAAAAGCTCAAGTTTTCTGCTCTCAAATCACAAGAGAAAAATACAGAGTCTGGGGTATATTTACCTGTTTGCACATTGGTTTAGCTCTGGTTGCAAGGGTCCTTTTTAAAGCCCAAAGGGAAACAGAAAGAGGATATGGAAAAAGGACTTATAAGAAGGCAGAGTGGCAGCCTCATGCAGGACTGAGCACTCTAAACACTGAGCCCATCATTCGGGAAAGCCAGGGCTCATGCAAATTGATTAGAATTAATACTTGGAATAAACGCAAAGTCATTGAGTATTGTAGATTGGCAACAAGAGGGGTTGCTTCTTACTCTATAGCCAAATTCACTCGTATGTCTGATATTGGTCCTGAGGAAATAAGTCACTTCCTGGTAATTCTGGACAATAAAACAAATACCATGATTTTCTGTCCCAGTGAATTGTGGCTTCTACTATAAATGTTTTTCCCATCTTGGTTTCCTGAAGCAATACTGCTATCTTGATCAACAATAAGGAATTCTTTCATTTTGAAATGGATCAGTATATGCTTGCCTCCTCCCCAAGGCCAGCTGCAGGTGTTCTCTCATAGGTCTTCCAGGTTGACATGAGGACTTCGTGTGTCCAGGACATTTCTGCCCAAGGCATTTGGAAGGTCAGCTTAGGAAATCCTATTGTCTTCATGTATAGCTTCTGATAAAAACCCAGTTTCTGAAGAGTGACTGTAGCCTCCTAAAAACTGTCTCAACTTGAAGACCAATGGACCAAAAATCCTAAAGCTTAGGAGCTGTTTCACTGTGTGGTGCTGTTGGCAACAATGACAATCACTAACTGCTACTTGAAGCTAAAGACTTAAGAGCTGCTGAGTGCTTAAATGATTTGCTCGGGTTTGGGGTACTAAGCTCTGCACACTTCATCATGTCATTGCAGCTGACCTTTAGTTTATCACTAAGAAGAAATGAAATCAATACCATCAAACTCATAATCGTTAATGCAAAGACAAATTTAAATTATGCTATATGACTGTTAAAGAAGGCATGAGTTCCTGCAACATACAGTGTAACAGGTCAACTACTGTAGTCAAAAAGGCCTTTCCTCATGCATCTGTTTATCTGGCCATTTAATTTTATTCTTTCTAATAACCATTGCAATAGCCATTTAATGGTGAAAACACACACAAACCTATAAAGGATAAGAGATAAGCATCTTTTGTTAGCAGCATCTGACTATAGATTTATTGTTCAGAATTTCTCAGTTCAGTTATCTTGAGGACTCTCATAACAATAACAAAACGTAAGGTTTCCCCACTCCTTACTTTCAATTTGAGTTTATGGTAAAATAAAGAAAGCAAACTAAAGCTCTGAGATGTCTTTTAAATGTATATTTCCTTCAAAGTCCTTCACAGATTTTGAAAGAATGTTTTGACTTTTCCAACTTCTATAGATGAGATACAGCAAGGTCAGCCTTTAAAAAAATTAAAAGGTGCCTTCACAATAGGAAACTAATGGAACCTGATTGCATTTCTCTTTAATTGGCAAAGCAATAAATCAGCAAAGCTGTGTTCTTACTGTTGTAACGGATGAGTCGATCGGAACTAGAAATAAGTGACTAAGGGTGCCATTGTTTTCTCCTTTTATTGACATTCCTTTCACAATCTTATGGAGTTAGAAGCACTTAAAAATGAAGGAAAAATATAAATTCACATATGATGTCTGGCACACAGACTTGCCCTTTGGATCAGGTGAGAAAACCCCCGAAGTTTTATTTGACCCAGGTCTAAACATCTCAGAAATGCTTGCCAATGTCTAAGAAGAGAATTTTAAAACCTGTTGGTTCTTTCATGATAGCGAAGTGCCATGAAGAGCCCATAAAGGATTATGGGTAGGTTTGGTCTATGTGAGGATTAAATAACATAAAAAATGGCGATGACAAATGATATAACTATTCTTGACCGCCATGTGGCACTTCCTATTTTACAAACCATCTCTCTTCATTGTCTAGTCCAGTTCTGACAACCATAGGAAAGACACAGAAAATACCTCCCAGTCTTCTTTATTTACTATATGCTCAGTTGAGACAGTCAGGATTAAGAAGCTACCCAACTCACCAAGAACTATGACAAGGATAGAACAGCATTTAAATATTGAACTTAAGCTATAACTCGATCCTAAAGGGAAGATATTCCCAAGATGGCATATGATAAGATCAACCTTAGTAAGAGATAAATCATAACAAACGAAGACAATTTCAGATTAAAAGATCAAGAATTATAGTGCTAGAGAAATGGCTCAATGGCTGACAGTGCTTGTTACTCTGCCAGAGCACTGGTGTTTGCTTCCCCACACTCACATCAAGTGACCAGAACTGACTCTAGTTCCATGAGATTAAGCATAATCTAGTAGATTCTACAGGCAACACACACACACATGCACGCATGCATGCACGCACATACCAAACACAACTAAGAGAACTTTAAACTTGATCTGAAATTAAGAGTAAGAAATGGCAAAGGAGGTCCTAAAACCTGTGAATAAATTGGCTGGGAAGAGAAAATGAATCTAACAATGAGGATCCAGGAATTGTCACTGGATATCAGGATCACTTGGACAAGACAAGCACTGGTTAGACACTTCCTATCTGCATTAGGACATGTGAAACTCTTGATTTGACTTCTATACTCTCGTTCCCTGCACATTCATGTGAAAGAGAGCGATGGCATCTGCCAACACACAATGGAAGTCACTGAAAACTATAGAACCTGAAAAAACTTACAGGCAATATGTGAATCCATTTGGAAAAGTCAGGTGGTACAAAATGGTGTAGACCTTGTATCAGAACCAGGAGGTGGGTCTCCACTGTACAGGCAACAAATACTTGGAAAGTGTTCAAAGAAAGGGATATCATGCTTCAAGTTCAACTTCAAGAAATCCATTCAATAGTGTTTTGAAAAGGAGAGGCATCTATTGGAATTTTTTTCTGAGTCCATTTGCAGCAAGAAAGGATTTTTTTTTTTTTATTCAGTTTTTCGAGACAGGATTTCTCTGTATAGCCCTGGCTGTCCTGGAACTCACTCTGTAGACCAGGCTGGCCTCAAACTCAGAAATCCGCCTGCCTCTGCCTCTGCCTCCCAAGTGCTGGGATTAAAGGCATGCACCACCACTGCTCGGCAGCAAGAAAGGAATTTAACCACAAAGATTCATAATGATGACTAAATAGGACATCTACTAACCTAGGACACTAAAAGACCAGATTCATACTGAACTTTTGTTTTTAATTTGTGAGTGGCTCCTCAGAGTACTATGCACAGTTACAAGTTTCATGTGTGTGGGTAATGTGATTTTAAACACCAGGTTTTAACCCTTGCCTATCTCCCGTGATTAAAATCCTATCTGGTTTTTCTGGGACTTGGGAGACCGTGGCACTATGCTCACATCACTGGCACAAGCTTTTCTGCTGACCTTGTCTTCTTTTGGAACTTAAAGTGCCTGCATAATGAAATTCGTCATCCCTGCAGATTCTGCTTGTGTCCTAGCCATTTTATTTCATGGTCTCATCTGCCCAACTTCTTTTCTTTATCTTTCTATATTTGTGTTTCTCACGATGTCCTGATTTCTTCTCCCTCGCCCACATTCATGTTGCCTTTTCTTCCCTACTTCCTTCCTTCTGTCCTTCTTTCCTTCTGTCCTTCCTTCTTTCATTCCCCCCTCTTTTCTTTATTTTTAAATACTGATGTATTTTGTATTTACCGCCTAGCACCATTCATCACCTCTGGGTATTGAAGCATTTATCCACTGTGCTTCCTTTATTCATGACAGAAATTCACTCAACGTTTATTTTTATTTTTAACTTTATTTTTCCTGTTTATACTCTGCGTAATCTGGCTTTTTCTTATTTTTCTCATCAGAAGTCTGTTATTTATAGAGTAAAGAAATGGGAAAAGCTCCTTCTAATATAGATGGGATGTGGGCAGGATGGGAAATGTGAACTGGAGGGCAGACCTACAGAAAGCACCATTGTAGGCACATTTTGACGGTTAAGTAGAAAGAAAGCTGCAACATCTTGCAGTAGAAAAGCTGCATTTACAAGGAAGGAGTTAGTTTATAAGCCAGAGGCAGAGAAGA
>JADRCH010000198.1:1709028-1761653 GCA_019843965.1 Rhynchomys soricoides
CCTTAGATAAAACATGCTGTTAGACCCTCTTGTAAATACATCCTTCCTATTGGTCCTTAGATAAGAGATGCTATTAGACACTCTGTCACCAGCAAAGAAACTGATCATAGAAAGACTGAATTATTTTTTCAAGGAAATACAAACAATCTGGTGTAGATATTGCATACGGACCCAGTCAGCACAAAGATGTAAAAATGTATAGATGATTATTTGCCTGCATCTAAGGAGAGGGAAGGATGTCATTCCATTAATCCAGTGTTCTGAGATCTGAGGCTTTATCATAAATAAATATTCTAATGTAAACAAAAGATTAGGATCAAACTTTCTGTGGGTTTATGATTTTTACTAAGGAAAATATTATCATCATCCACATGTCTAATAATAGAAAAATAATAAAAGCTTTTATATGTACCTGGAAGATGTTTATGGGAACAGTCTAAATAAAAATTTACATGTAAATAGCCTAAACTTAAACATGCAAATATATTAGACTAAAAAATATACAGAATATGAATCAAACATTTATGTTCTCTTATTTTCTATTCTTTAAGTAAAATAAATACCTTCCCATTTTAAGTAATAGAAAATCATCCCAAAACTTGAAAAATAAATTTTAGAAGTAGGAGAAATAACAAGGTTGAGTTTTCTTTTCTTTCTTTTTTTTTTTTTTCCTACTTTATTTACATTTCAAATGTTTTCCTCTTTCCAGATCTACCCTTTGGAACCTTCCTATCCGCCCCCCCCATCCCCTGCCTCTATGGGGCTATTCCCCCACCCACCCACCCACTCTCCTCTTCCCTCCTTAGCATGAGTTTTCTATTAGACTTCTTTTAATCTTCCTAACATTAGATAGATAGGAGTTTACAGGTATGATTTTTTTGATATTCAATTCCTAATTTGAACATTTTTAGCACCACATATAAAAGGGGAGAGAAAATAAACATCTCATAAATTTTCCCACCTCAAGTCAGCAGCCATCAATATTTTCAAGCATTTCTTATTACTTGTTACGTCATGTTTATAGCTAAACTCCCCACACCAACAATTTAACAATAGGTAAAAGGAAAGTTGATGCAAAATTAATCACCAGAGACAAGTTCTCTAAATAAAAGATTGTGAAACCTCAGCACCTGTCGTTTTGTGTTTTACTAAAGCTGTCAGTTTATTAATCTTTTTCAGCTATGAGGTTTTTTATTTCCCCTACAGATATGGCATCTATTTTTCTTACTGATGTAGCTTTAAAAATCTAGAATACACCAGACTAAAAATAGTAAAACAATAAAAAGTTGATTGATACAGATTTTAATTTTGTGTTTGCCTTTACTCAAAAGATTACTCAGTTAATTGTTTCATAATTGCATAATATTGTCATGTGTAACTCAGTGCTACTTGCATAATTACGGAAGAAACTTAGAAAGAAACATGGGTTATTTGAAAGTTTCACTGGTACAGTCTAGAATATTTGACCATAGTTAAATAATAGAACCAAAACAGTGCTAATAAGCAGCTTAAATTATGTGAAACATGTGCAAAGCTTGTCAATGAATTGTTGATGTTTGCCAAAAGATACACACATAAACGGGTTAAGATTTTTCAAGGGCAAAATTAAAATGAGTTAATTATTGTAGTCATATGGGCGTATGATAACCTGATTCTTCTCAGAAATGGCTGTGCATTGTTTGGTTTTGCCTTTACCCCGCATATCTCTCAACATGTGCCCAAATGTGAGTCTATTAATCTGGAGTCTGATTTGTTAGGGTTTTGCCTTTCCCTTTATCTCTTTTATTTTTAATTGATACTATACATAGATTCATTTTTAACATCAAGGTCTTGATATGAAATATATTATGGTATTTTTCTACCCCTACTATACTCCATCCCACCCCCAAACACACCCCCTACCAAACCCGCAATCTTTAAGCTCTTTCCTTTTCTTTTCCTTATTTCTAATATTCTCATTCATTGTTTTCCCTCGCTATGAATAAAACATGTTCCTTTTGTATCTACCATCTGTTTTAAAACATCACATTCTTTTTATCACATACAATTTCACATCCATCTCTCAGAGAACATCATCTGATGAAAATATCCTTGACTAAGGTCTAATGCTAATTAAATAACTAAAACCATAAAAATAGTTCCATCCATAAATAATGTCTACAGATAAAATCACCCACAAGTCTTAATGAGTGTTCCTTGAACCTTATTCTGAAGTATATTTCTTTGACCTTTCCAGCATTGCTCCAACTGTTGCAGACTTTGTGTTTTATTAGAATTTTCTATTTATTTGAAGATTGAATTTTCTTCATTTTGAGTATCTATTTCTAGGCACCAGCATTTGCCAATTGCTCACTGATCACTTTGCCCTAGATTTTGGCCTCTGCCTGATTAGGGTCTAATCACATTCACTTTCCAAATTAAGAGCAGTTTATGGTCTTACCTCATGTACAATTTTGCAGGATTTTCAGTCCTGAGTCTTGTAGAATAAAGTCCTTTCTTCCATTCTCAGTTTCTGTAAGATGAAATATATCATGACCACCCAGACATATGCCAATCTATATCTTTATCCCTGGATCTGTTGGTTCTAATTACCGGGATGCCAACTGGAGAACATGATGAGAGATCAAATTAAAGCAGTGACAACCCAATTGCTTATTACAACCAATTTGGTTTGAAAGTTAAAATGGGGGGAAGAAAAACTGATCTAACTATTTTGAGATTAGTTAAGTGACATTATTTTCCTCCTGATCATGAAGCATACATGGAATCAAGTCCAAGTCTTTAATAAAGTCTAAAGTGGAATACTCCAGCTTTCAGGCTTTGTGGGTGTCCTGAAACTTTTTCATGTCTTATCTTCAGAAAAAAAAACCTGTCATATTATTTACCCCATGGACTATTGATGACCATTGCTATCAAATATTTTGCTAATTTCCTATTATAGAGGCTAAAACAAAAGATTACACATATCCCTATACTAAAATTTTATTAATATGCAGGTATAATATTTTGTGGAAATATAGCACATTAAATAATTTTAACAAGGGCAAATATAACTATATATAATTCACACTAAAGAATATATGAAGTGCTTGGAATGTGCAACAAATGATGATTGATATCTGATACAATGGCTTACATGAGTAGTCTTTCAACATGTATTACCTGAATGGACAAAGAATGGATGCTCCAACAACTGCAATACGTGATTTCTATACCAATTTTCTATGATGCTAAGAGTGCAAACTCCATGTCACCACATACACTTGGCCTCTGTGAGCCCTTTAGGGAAGTTTTACACACACACACACACACACACACACACACACACACATTATCCTTCTAACCTCTGACCAGGATGGACTTAACAATTAAGAGTTACTACTCGTTTATGGAACTGTGACCTGTCCATTTGGAGTTGAAATCTTGGGGAAGTATTGAAGCATCTTACTTCAGTCTTAGCTGAGTAACCTGAAAGTAGTGACTAAGAATTTAGTTGGGAATAAATGTATCCCAGTAATTTGATTGATATAGCCAAACCTGAGAGCAAAAGAGATGGAATCAACACAATGATATAAAAAGCAGGAAGACATGGAAGTAAACCCAAGCACCACTAGGAAGGATTCCTTTAAACTATAAATTCAGTGTCAAAAGCAAATAAGCAAAAGGAACAGTGTTGTAAATGTTCATTAAGGGAATACTTTTAAAAGGAGCATCTCAAATTAAGGGACATCACTTAAACAATGAAAATAGCCTGAAAATCCTCTAACCCTGACATTATACAGAATGAGAAACAACATAAGAACTCAGAAGTGTGTGAGGATGATGAAACCTTTCATGGAAACTTCTACTCTAAGAGGTTTATCAAGGAACAAAGAGGAGAATAAAATAGAAAACTGCACAATTATAAATGAAGCCAAAGTAGTCCATTTAAATAAACTGGAGGTTGCTTTTCCCAGGACAGAACCATTTGAGTTTCTGATGCAATTTACTGGTGTCTTATTTGAGAAGACTATCCTATGTGTGCGATGAAGGACAAGCTATGCACACATCAATATAATAAAAATTGATGCTCTATTTGTAAGTCAGTGAGCTTGATGCCCATCAGTATGGTTATATGTCAGGAACCTGGACAAAGCCACACAAGACTTATTGCTCATGGAGATAAACTATTTTCTAATTTTGATAAATTATTTTCTGTGTTAATTCTAATATTTTCTGTGATGATTCAGTCAGGAGATTTGGTCTCTTTCGATGCAAATTAACTTGGGCCTTTCTATGTCTACTGTCATTTTGTATTAATGAAGAAAATGAGTTTTGTGTGCTAGAGAATTAGAAAATAAGACATAAACAGAGGAAGCACAGAGAGATGGACTATTAGAGATTTCACTCAGCTGTTTTTAACTGAAGCTTAATACAAAGCACATAGCTTTAGACCTGGAGACTATGACTGAAACCTTCAATCTCAGACAGCCACTGTGGTCATTACTGTTTACTGAGTGTGTACATGGCAATGGAAGCTTCTCATGCATTCAGTATTTAATATCACCAACACCGTGTACAAGAGCATACTAAAATCATTGTGATTATGAGCTACATTTTTTAAGTATTACTTTCCAGGTCCATCTATTTAACTGCAAATTTCATTATTTAATTTTTCTGTACAGCTAAATTAAATTCCATTAACTATATGTACTACAGTTTTCGTATCCAGTCAGCTGTCAATCATATCCAGATTATATATACATCTATGCATTTACACACACATGTAAGTAGTTGTGTAGAACGCGATGAGATAAAGAAGGGTAAATGCAGGTTTTAAAACTACTAGTAGCATAAGAATATGCATGGTTTTAAACAGTACACAGGACCAGTGAGAGGACAACACACCAGAAGCCTAATAAGTTATTGATTACAAAGACAAACAAAATCCTAAAACTGAAAACCTTGAGCAACTAAGACCCTAAGAGAACTTTTCACCTATGTTTATCATGCAAAATAATCCATGTACCCAGCCAGTGTGTGTCCAGATCATGCCAAGCCAGGAAAAAAGATTTTGATGTACAAGGGATGCCTTGTTCATAGCTATAAATCAAATGGCATGCTTGGGTATGTAATTCCACAACTACCAAGATAGTGCTTGTAATGCCCTCTCATGCCTTGCAGTTATATGTTGGCTCATATAACTAACCATAGTTCAAGTCCAAGGAAAGATCTCAGTTCCCTGAAAATCTTCATGAGACAAAAGCATTTTCTCCTTTCTTTATAAACCATCTGAATAGCAGTATAAAGAAGCAATGTGTTTTATTATGTTAGATCACTGACATAGTTTCAACACCATCATAGGAGCCGCATATTTTTACTGTAATATTGTTTTATGTAAAAAGCATATATTGGGCCAGAAATTAGAAACAACATAGATGTCCCTAAACTGAAGAATGGATAAAATAAATGTGGTTCATTTATACAACAGATGGTACTCGGCTATTAAAAACAGGGACAACATGAATTTTGTAGACAAATGGATGGAACTAGAAAATATCATCCTGAGTGAGGTAACCCAGGCCCAAAAGAACATGCATAGTATGTACTCACTTAAAAGTGGAGAGTAGTCATAAGTACAGGATAACTACACTACAACCACAGATCCACATAGGCAAAACAACAAGGAGAGTCAAAGGAGGGATGTTTGAGTCTTTTTTGTGAATGGGAAATAAAATAGATATAGGAGGTAGATGGAGGGAGGGAACTTGGTAGGATTGGGGATAGGGAGGAGAGAGAGGCAGAAGGAGCAAATGTAGGGAAAGCAAGGAAGAGAGAACAAAAATCAGCAATGGGGCATCTCTAGGATATGCAAGAGACATTGAGGGGAAAGAGGGGAGGGCAAGCCACAGGATGACTATGGGCCAACTCTAGCTGAGAGGGCTAGCAGTGGGGAATATGGATTCTGAAGTGGCCACTTCTTGTAGCCAGGCAGGACTCCCATTGAAGGGATAAGGACAGCAATCTTTCCACAAAACCTTCAATCCTAAATGTGTCCTTCCTACAAGATGTGTAAGGACAAAGAGCGAGATGGAAGGATTGTCCAACCAATGACTGGCCCAAATTGAGACCCATCCCATGGGCAAGAACTAACCTTTGACACTATTAGTGATACTCTGTTCTGTTTACAGACAGGAACCTAGCATAACTGTCCTTTGAGAGGTTCTACATAGCAACCAGTGGAAAAAGATATAGAGTCCCACAGCCAAACAATAGATAGAGCATGGGTAGTCATGTGGAAGAGTTGGGGGAAGGATTGAGGAACCTGAAGAGGACTGGGACTCTACAGGAATACCAACAGAGTTAGATAACCTGGATCTTTGAGGGCTTTCAGAGATTGAACCAACAACCAAAGAGTGAGCATAGGCTGTTCCTAGCTTCTCCCCATACATATGTAGCAGATGTAAAATTTAGTCTTCATGTGGGTCCTCCCAAAACTGGAATGTAGGCTGTCCCTTGCTCTTTCGTCTGCCTGTGGATCCTGTTTCTCTAACTAGGCAGCCTTGTCTGGCCTCAGTGGGAAAGATTTCCCTAGTCCTGCAATGACTTTATGTGCCAGAGGGGGTGATAGCCAGTTGGTGTGCCCCCTTTTTAGAGGAGAAGGGGAGGGGGGGAGGATATGTGTGAAGGAGTACTGAGAGGAGAGACAGAGCTGATAGTGGGATGTAAAGTGAATAAATAAATTAAATGAATAAATAAAGCAAAAGAAAAGTTTCAGTTAGTACTCATTAATGACAGTATGACAGGTACTCCTTTACATACCGTGTCGGTGTTCAGATACATGTCCATGTAAGGAGAAATGTTATAATTTTGTTTCTTAGCTAAGGGAAGTAGGAAAGAAAGATAAGCCAGCAAGGAAAAACAGTGGAAACATCAAGTGTCAGCTGTCTAATTAATGTACTAGATAATAGAAGATTCGTGTGGAAAACATAGCTTGTCAGTGACAGACCCACTTGAATCTAATGGAAGATAAAATTCATCACTAATTTCAGTCATTATTACATTTCTTTATTTATGGTTTTGAACTCTTTTGTCATACTCTTATCAAAACATTTAGCTTTGAAAGGCAGAAGTTCTCTCAAAAGGTTATGGCAAAGATGTATTTAACTAATTTAATATCCTTTTGAAATAAACTTTTCTCAAATCATAAAAGGAAACAGTGTATCTGAAGTTATCTGATAGTTATAAGAACAGTATGTGTATGTTAACACTGTATTTGATCTCTGAACACTAGCAAAAAGAAAAGTAGAACTTATTTCCAGCTAAGAACATGAATATATCAGTGGGACAGGAGATGATGCTGCATACATTTTATGGAGCTATGTATGGACATTCCTAAGTGAAAGTAAAACCTTCAGTGAACAATTATACCATGGAATTGAAAGTAAATAAATATTATCAATGTTGGCAACTAACAGGTTTATTGTAAAGACTCTTTCCCAAAACCCAGGTGTTTGATCTTGGAAAATTTTAATCTTGCCTTCCTTGGCTGTGTAGTTGAGGAGGAAGGCATACACAAGCTTTGTTTGTTTAGTCCTAGTGTATTTAAGAAGACAGATATCAGATAGTGGATAGCATCCTTCAGTGGTAAAGTATCAAGGATAAGGACTAGAGATCAAAACATTAGGACTACATTCGCTGGCTCTATTCTCCAGCTGTCATTACTTTATTTAAGACAGTGGTTCCAGAGTTTCCTAAACCACAAAAAGTATATCCACCTTGAAATTTTTGCAACAGCTTGATTATAAAACCAAACTGGGAAAACTGTGCTTTCCATTTTACTCCATCTTTGAGACTCTTCCAAAACATTGTGTTCACATTTCTAGTAGGAAGCAAAATTCTGTGGCATTTTAATAACAGTTATCTATGGCATATGCACTAAAAAGTGAATAAGCCATGGAGAAAGAGAGATGGGAAAGATGTTTGTAGTATGACTTCACAGTGTAATAGGCAAGCTGAGAAAATGGCTCAGTGGCTATATGGCATGCTGGGAAATGAGAGGACATGAGTTCAAATCCACAAAAGACATATACATACAGTAGCAAGCATCGATAGTCCTGGTGCTCCCACCTCAAGATGGAATGAGGAGAAAGAAGAATCCCTAGGAAATCGTAGGTCGGGTATTCTGGTATATGAATGCTAAATAACAAGAGAAGCTGTCTCAGACCATGCGAAAGGCAAGGACTGATACTCAAGGTTGTCCTCTTAGCAATGCACACTTTGCAACATGTGTGTTTTCATTCACACACCTATGATGCATACACAAACACACAAGTGCACACACACAACATATAAATCATATACACAAGATAATTTTTTAAAAGTTTAATTGGAACAATTCAATTTTATTTCCTTTCTCAATATGCCCCAGGCCTACCTGTTCATTCTGCCTTTACTTTCATGGTCTCCTCTTTTTACTCTCTGTCCCTCCTCTTACCGTACTGCATTCATTCATCAAAATACAATTCCAGTTTCTCGTGCACCTGGGCCTCCTTCTGTTCTCTCTGCCTCCATTTACTATATGGGCTGTTCTATACTATTGTGATGAGGTCAAAGCTGCCTGAACATGTGGCATTTAGATTCTGAGAGGTCACATTCATACTGAAAAGTTTCAATCACAAAAAAAGTAAAATAAAATAAAGTAGGAAGAAGAAAAAGCTAACTGAAAATGGAAAGAGAACAGCAAATTTCAGGATGTCTATAGACATAAATTCCCAGGTGGACTCTTGAAGTTGAAGTATAAGAGGTGAGACACTACCCAAAGAAGAGAGACATTAGCAACCTTTTTGTGAGATTAAAGATGAACAGTCCCTGAGAGGGGCAAAGCTCCCTGTACTTTTCCCCAGAGCTTGTTCACTCTTTGCTTTAATAAATCTTCATTACATCCATTCAGAGATCAATTAGGATGGCAGCCAACATGGCCTGAAAAATTATGTCTTGGTGGCTGACGAATAGGTTCTAGATCTGGCTTCACAGTCTATTAACTGTGCTGTCTTCATTACACTGCTGAACTGCTCCTGTGCAGTTTCTCAGGAAACTTTCAATAAGTCAAAACTCATCTCAGGGAAGAAAAGGTGACCAAATAACATTGCAGAAGAATGTTGAAAATTCCAAGGCACTAATCCCACACCAGAAATTGTTACTGTCTCTGTTATAAAATTAAGCCCAGTTGACTGCTATATATTAATCCATATAGATATAAAAAGCCAGTGTTTGACCTACAGAGAACGTTTTGTTATGGAAAGAGTCTATGTTTCATATTACTAAGCCATGCTACAGTGCTCAGGTCCAGGGAAACATTAGCTATCCAATACACGTTTGTTTAATAACCAACTACTGTTTATTCTTTTCTCTGAACAGCATATAATGATGTTCTGGTTTCTCTATTATCATCTGTCAGAAACAGAAACCTTCATAAATAATTTTTATGCAGAAAATATACTAATTTGGCTAGGTGAGTGATGTTGTTTACCATGTCAGGAATATCCAAATTCAAATGCTGGCTTTGCTATTGAACATTTTGAGTAACCCGTTTTAGCTTCACTCTCTTCTTCTCTCATGGAATAAAGAATTCTTCTTTAAAACCATGGATGACTTCAAGTACATCTAAAGTACACAAGATGGTGTTTTGCTGAGCACAAAACTGTTCATCGATAAGTTCTGCTTCCCGTTTTCTCCTTTTGTTATTATGTCTCTCCCCGTGAGTGATGCATGTTCATAAGGATGATCTTCTCTTGTGGTTATTCATGCTTTGCTGTTTTGTGTGGTCATACCTCAGTTTATGGATTGTAGATATAGAGCAGATATTTTACAGTGAGTAGACAGAAAGAGAAAGTTTTCTTTTATATAGTTAATATATTTTATAAGAACAATGATTTTGGCTGCCTCTGCTTGATAATCCTTTCTCCATCAGCCTGCCTATAGATAAAAGGACTTTCTCTATTTCATAAGAGGAGCCAGGCTGTTTGATGTCATTTTGAAAAGTTTTAAAGAAGAACATGGAAGGAAACACAGAAGTAAAATAACAGAGGCGACTTCAGAGGGAAACAATACTTCATTTCTACTCACAGGAAACTTCACTATTCAAATGCATTCACTTTCACAAAGCTTCTCCTCAATTTCAGCCCAAACATTGGAAACTGAGCCCATTAAATCAGAACAAAACCACTTTTGAAAACAGCTTTGGAAAAATACAATTTTGGCACAAAGGGATAAGAATCAAGAAGGATGAAAAATCAAAATGAAATTCAGCTCAAGAGAAGCAAGTTCTCAGGTGGGTAGTTATTTATGAAACCTGCAAAGTCACAATCAAAGGGAAAGGCTGTACTGATCAGCACATACTCTTCTACAACATGGACAATTCTCACCTTTAAACCTTTAAAGGGTGAAGCAATTACAAGAGCCAGAGGTCTTATTTCATAGCATGGGGAGGCACCGATTTGACTATAGTGCAGGTGTTTATCAGAAATCTTTCTTCATCCCTCTCTGCTTTGTCAAATCCGTCCCCTTCCCTTCATCCTCTTCTCATGTCCCATGGCACCTACAAAGCATTCCCTGACCTTGGCCATTATGCCTAGCTATGCTTCCCCCTTCTCTCAAAGGCTGGAAGCTAGAATTCTCTAACTGTTCATGACTATTCTGTGCAATGGTTAGAGACCATATTGGAACAAAATGAAGAACTACTATTATACTGGTGGTATTCATAAAAAAATAAAATGGAAAAATTTACAAAAATCTCTAAGTCTCCTCTCTCTCTCTCTCTCTCTCTCTCTCTCTCTCTCTCTCTCTCTCATGTGTACACAAAAGAAAATATGTACATTTCAGGAGGAACCAAAAATTCCAATGCAGTGGCAAGTAAGGCAGGTTTTGAGTTAAACCTTTTATTAATGAATGGTCTGAGAATATCTCACTTGAAGTATGACACTTTGTCAAGGGTAAACAGAAGACATTGTGCAGGCTATGAGAGTTCCAATAGAAAGGACCACAGCATATAGAGAGAGCAACAAGGATGAGACCCCAAGGTGGATCCTATCTGAAATGCCTAAGGAAAAGCAAAGGGGATTTTGTGTCTGGTGAACATGTATCCAAAACCTCTGAGATTATCAAATGAGAAGGAGTCAAACATTGTGGAAGCTTTATCACTAGTCCAGCCTAGCTTCTTGCTCTGCTGGGATTAGGACCTATTCCTTTCTAGTAGTCAGCAGAGGAATACAGATACAACCCTACTGCCAGTCAAGATGCTGTGTTAAATATTGATGCTTGGGATGAGACTAGAATTATTGAGACAGGGTAAGAGGATGGGGCAGCATTTACAGAGTATTGTAAATGTTAAAACTTCAACTAGAGGTTTAACCAAAATATTTGTTTTGGAAGTCAATATATGAATTCCCTACTGAATAATTTAATGCATTCTGTATAACCAAATAAAAGAGTCTCTTTTTCCATCTCTCCTGAAATAAAATGGGTAATAGCTCTTTCTTCTTCAAAACCTTTTGTAAGTCATCTGAAATGCAGCCAGCAGTTAAGACAAGATTAAAATGATGGCTGTTTCATCTTTTGCTAGCATTCACTTGGTTCAGTATGTTACTACTAGATAAAGAGTGGAGATGATTTAGAAAGGAAATGGATTGTGTTTTCCAGAAACTTGAGTAATAAATTACTCCCAGTCCTCAAATGTTAGCATCTTATCTACCATCTCCTTACCCTCACTGAGGTAGCCTGCAGGGCCCATCATCTCTTCATTTGGTGTCAGCATTGCAGAATATATAATACAGAAACTTCCAAGATAACCCTGCCTCCTGAAAGCAGCTTCAAGCTCAAGCTGAGGAGGAGTTTTCAAAGGAAGAACATGGATCCTTTGACCCTTTCCATCATTGACAGCAGCAGCAAATAACAAAATACTGATTTAACTTGGTTATCTAAACAATGAAACATTTATCGAGACTTTGTTAAGTACACATACACATAAATAGACATTATATCAAGGGCAAAATATTATAAATAAAACTGCTGTAGCAGCACAAAATTACAAAAAACTACCTTAAGATGCAAATAAAATTGTAATATCATCTCAGTATAAATCTATGGAGAGATCATTATGGTGTCAAAATGGAAATTTAAAAAGTCAATACAAGCACCGTCTGCTAACATCTGAGACTGACTCATCCTGTCAAGAGGAGAATACAAGGACTGTGAGGGGAGAATACTCAGATCAGCTTGGGGAATCAGCAAAGTATAGGTACAGAAGACTTCCCATGTGAACCACATTATAAAATCATGAGATTAAGTTGAAATTAAGTGTACATGATGCCTCTTCATTAGGGATTGATCCTGTATAATATTTTAATTCTCAGTGATTCATCTGTAAGTCATCTGAGATGAACAGTATTCTCAGAATGCATTTATTTGTTATTGTGGAAGATTCTGAGGGGATCTGGAGCATCAGAACTTTATGAGACAAATAGCATCCATTTCAAAGTAGCTGCTTATAGTAATGCTCCAAATATTGTTTCACTCAGAAGTGCATTTCATTACAGAAATGACTCAGTGTACATTCTGTAATAAGTCCATTTTATAGCACAAAACTGAATTTCACATGACTATAAATGATATATATATAAACATCTCATTAATATGCCAATTACCATTCATTCCTTTATGACAATTTATTACTTATGTATATACATGTGAGACTTCATGAATATATGTGTACCACACATAGCACATGGAGGGCAGAACAGAGCATCAGATACCTTGGAACTGGAATTTTCAGATAATTGTGAGGCATCATGTGGATGCTAGAATCAAAACATGAATCATTTGCAAGAGTACTAAGCAGTCATAACAACTGAACTATCTCTCCCAGTTCTTCACTTGTCCCTGACAGCATTTCTACCTGTGGAATATGAACATAAATGTATAAATACACAACACATTATGTAAAGAATGTGTTTATCCCTCCAGAATTTGTATTTTGAAATCTTTTTTATTGGATATTTTCTTTATTTACATTTCAAATTTTATCCCCTTTCCCACTCCCCTAAACACTCTATCCTATCCCCCTTTTCCCTGCCTCTATGAGAGTGTTCTCCCACCTACCCATCCACTTCTGCCTCCATGCCCTGGCATTCCCCTACACTGGGGCATCAAGCCTTCACAGGACCAAGGGCCTCTCCACCCATTGATGCCCGACAAGGCCATCCTCAGCTAAATATGCAGCTGGAGACATGAGTCCCTCCATATATACTCTTTGGTTGGTAGTTTAGTCCCTGGGAGCTCTGGGGGTATTTCAAACTTTTGGGTTAATAACTACTTAACAGTGAGTACATATCATGTTCATTCTTTGTGACTGTGTTACCTTGCTCAGGATGATATTTTCAAGATCCATCCATTTGTCTGCAAATTTCATGAAGTCATTGTTTTTAATAGCTGAGTAGTATTCCATTGTGTAAATGTACCACATTTTCTGTATCCATTCCTCTGTGGAGGGACATCTGGGTTGTTTCTAGGTTCTGGCTATTATAAATATGGCTGCTATGAACATAGTGGAGCATGTGTCTTTATTAAATGTTGGAGCATCTTCTGGGTATATGCCCAGGAGTGGAATACCTGGGTCCTCAGGTAGTATTATGTTCATTTTTCTGAGGGTCCTCCAAACTGATTTCCAGAGAGGTTGTATCAGCCTGCATTCCTACCAGCAATGGAGGAGTGTTCCTCTTTCTCCACATCCTTGCCAGCATCTGCTGTCACCTGAGTTTTTGATCTTAGCCATTCTGACTGGTATGAGGTGGAATCTCAGTGTTGTTTTGATTTGCATTTCCCTGATGACTAAGGATGTTGAACATTTCTTTAGGTGTTTCTCAGCCTTTTGAGTTTCCTCAGTTGAGAATTCTCTGTTTAGCAGTGTTCCCCATTTGTAATAGGGTTATTTGATTCTCTGGAGTCTAACTTCTTGAGTTCTTTGTATATATTGGGTATTAGTTCTCTATCAGATGTAGGATTGGTAAAGATCTTTTACCAATCTGTTAGTTGCCTTTTTGTCCTACTGACAGTGTCCTTTGCCTTACAAAAGCTTTGCAATTTTATGAGGTTCCATTTGTCTATTGTTGGTTTTAGATCATAAGCCATTGGTGTTCTGTTCAGGAAATATTCCCCTGTGCCCACGTGTTCAAGGCTCTTTCCTACTTTTTCTTCTGTTAATTTCAGAGTATCTGGTTTTATGTGGAGGTTCTTGATCCACTTGGACTTGAGCATTGTACAAGGAGATAAGAATGGATCAATGTGCATTCTTCTACATGCTGACCGGCAGTTGAACCAGCACCATTTTTTGAAAATTCTGTCTTTTTTCCAACGGATGGTTTTAGCTTCTTTGTCAAAGATCATATGACCATACATGTGTGGATTCATTTCCGGGTCTTCAATTCTATTCCATTGATCTACCTACCTGTACTCTCTAAGATGATGGTACTCAATGGAGGTTTAGTTAAATGATGAAGCCATGTGGTATTAAAGCTCTCATGGTTGAGATTTGTGTTCTTGAGAAGGGATAAAAGCAACAGATTTCTCTTCCTATGATGTGAGGACACAGACAAAATGTGCCATGTGTGAAACAGAAAGCAAACCCTTGCCAGACATCCACTCTGCTGGCATCTTAATAGTTTCCATTCCCCAGAACAGTGAAAGATGAGATTTGTTTTTCTTAAAAAGCCACTTGTCTGTGGTATAATGCTTCATCAACCCAAACACCATACAACACACAAGGATTTGCTGGTATATATGTGTCTATACACTGCTTATGAGGTGTTTGGTGAGGGAAGAACTTGCATAAAATCCTTTAGTATGTTGACTTTTGGGTAGACTCCATGCTTCCACAGAGAGTGTGGATTGCTCCAGATGGTGGAACATGGAGAAGGAAAATGAGTATGTTGTCCATCAAAAGCAATAACCTGTGTGGCCAGGTCCTTGAAAGAGATCTATAATAAAAAGTAGGGGAGCAGAACAAGGAACGTAGAACCATAGACTGTATACCTGCTCTCTAAGCTACCTGTTTGTCTTTATAATCTGTGAAGATGACCTTAAGGGCTAATTTACATTAGGTAGCCTTCCTAAGGCACCTTAGTCAGAAAGTCCCAAAGGCCAAATTCAAGCTCATACCTGTGTGTGCTCATGAGTCCTGATGAAAGGACATAGGCTAATTATGCATAAGAAATCATTTATGTGAGCTACAACCAAACCGGTACTTGTTACTTCCTACCTTTATGTGTATGAGCTCCCAGTTACATGGAATGACACATACATTACTTCTGTGGAGTTTCTTTTAAAGCTTTAATACGCTTGCCAGTCACTCTGGCAACAATAATACCAGAAGTATATGGAAACAGCTGCCTTCAGAACCCACCTATGTTATATTTAATATTATGGTGCTATGGGTCATGGATTTTAGGGACCACTGTATGCTAGAAAATAGTCTCAGCATTTCAGAAGTAGGTTTAGGGCTCACAGAAAGACAGAATTCAGCTTTAAAATTATAGTGATAGAATTTATTAGTAGCACTTCTGAAGGAGGTCTTCTGTTGCTACCCAGAAGTTCTATCATTATGTGTTCTTGGTTTACTTACTAGTAGTATGGAGAATGACTAACTGCCCCCAAAATGTAACCAGAATAGTCCATGACAAACAGAAGCAAATTAACCAGTTTAAAGCTGTGTTCAAGAGAAAAATCAGGAGCCAAAGCAGAGAAAGAGGCTGATGAGATGACCAGCTACCATGGATGTGCCTGAGCAGGTGGACCAACTTAGCCACAACTGAGTTCAGCCACTTGGACCACTCAGTGTAGGGAAAATACATTTTCATGTTGCATGAGGATAAACATCTCAGAAACTTCGACAGTTAACAAACTCTTCTCAATCAAAGAAGTAGAGGAGTGCCCATTGATAAAGTTTTATTTAGATAATTAGCCAAGCTTAGTTACTTCATAGAAAGAATAGTTGATTGTCATTTGCAAAATTGTCTCAACAAAATGCATACTTTCCTGTGATGTGTAAATGCCACCCAAATGTAGTATGTCAGAGGCCACCTGCATTCAGGCTGCTTTTGTTCTATGATAGAGGAAGTGGCAATTCTTCCAGACTCCCATTAAGTTTGTATAAGAGAGTTAACTTACTGAGTATAGCCTTTGATGAGGAAATGAAATATATATTATATATAACATATACATATTACATATGTACATATATGTATATATACATATATATTATATAACATATAGTATATGTTGTCTTGGAGAGATGGCTCACTGGTTAAGAGCATGTGCTGTTCTTGTAGAGGATCATGGTTCAGTTCCCAGCACCCACATGGCAACAACCATGCTTGACGTCAGTTCCAGGGACTCTTGTGCTTTCTGCTGGCACCAGATATACAGTACATACACACATGCATGCCAGCAAAACACTCATATGCATCAAAGTAAATAAATGTCATCATTTTAAAAGAGTTTTGCTACTACAAGAGTATCATGACTAACTTTCAAATGTCATAGGACATTATTTCATGTATAAGTAAGATCTGTGCTTACATATAGTTTGAATGTAAGAAATGTTTATTTCACCTGGAAGAATATGGGCACAGACCTGGCCAGTTAGAATGTACATTTATCTATCCTAAAAGTAGTGTAAGAAGTCTAATTTTAGGCTGCATTATTCTTAGTTATTAAAACACATCCACTTTGTCTAAATGAAACTTTAAGCATGCCATAAGGGAGATACTTACAATATTAAAATAAAATGTTCTGAACCTTATTCATGCTTTCAACCTAATGATGAGATAACAGTTTATAATTTTAAAGTATTTAAGATATATTACTTCCACTTAAATAATGCTATTATAAAATATTGACTATTTTATAAGTGAAAAATGATTTCACATAGACAAATTACTTGGCTCCAAGTGTATTTTTTAATATCTTGTTTTGTTTTATAACATGAACCATAAATGATATTATCAAATAAGCAACACCATCCTTGAATTCGTCAAAATGGCTTCATAGTTGCATTTTGTTTCAGCTTATAATGCGCAATTGCTTATTTATAACCTTTAACACAAGATTATTAAGTGTCAAGAAAAGTCCAGGCTGATGCTGGAGCTAACCAGAAGGTAAGAAAACAGTCGAAGAAGAAAACCCTCAAAATTTTAAATAACTGACTCTGTCTTCTGTTCATGTTAAGTTTATATCTTATATAGATATAATATCCCTAGATATTAGCCCTATGTATGGGAGATGTTAAATCATTTTTAGACATTCATGTCAAGATTTAGTTAGAGTCCAGTTTATATGAAACAAACAAACAAAAAAAGATGGCTACATGTTTTTCAACAGGACACACTACACATAAAGTAATATGTTATTTAATGATCAGCGTTCATGAGAAATATATCAACAACACCAGGTCATGAAACATAAACACTGCACAAAGAGTAATCAGGGAAAGTAAGCATTGAGTGACAGATGGCAGCAATAGCTTATTCTGAAATACAGTGAAATAATAGGTAATATTTGCAATAGTTATGCATACACTTTGGGGAAAAACAGAATGTAAGAAATATGACAAATTCAAGCAATTCAGAAACTTGATAGCCCCATCACAGACAGTAAATTGTATTTACATGGAAGCCAGATGTGGATCTGCATGTGACCTTTGCTGAAAATTGCATTGGTAAGCCATATTGACATCTGTTAAAAGGTAGAATTGACTCAAGTTTGAGTTGAGAACTTTCTGGCATGTAGCTGATAAATAACTCCAGTCTAGGTTTACTTACAGGAGCCAATTATTAATCAAAGTCCTTGGGCTTAGATAATTGTACCTTAACAACTATGGTCAGTATTAAGACTTCCTTTTCTCTGCTAAAATTGAGTAGGAATAATAGTCTTGTTAATTTGCAATAATTGATACTTTGATACTTTGAAATTGGGAATTCTCATTCTCAACACATTAGATATAAGAACAGCTCATTAGACCTTAGGCTATAAAAACTAAACAGTTAAATTAAGAATTGAATACTACTTAATTTGGAGGACATTTTTATTTAAAAAATTCTATTTTACTCAATATTGTCACATAGCAGAGCCTCAACATTATAGAGCAAATGGATGACTGTTAATATTGCTTCTGCTATACTAAATTTTTCCAGGACCTTGAAACTTTGTTGAATCATTCATGGTTCACCAAGCACTTTCCAGTTCATAAAGCACATAAACTGAAAGCACACAGGGACTTGTCATGCTTCACAAAGTCTATTGTCAGTACCTAGAACATCAATGACCCCGGGAGAATATGTATTATATGTATAGATGGGTGGCTCTGTCATGCACAGTTCCTTCAGATTCCCTTACACTTGTGTAAAAGTGACCTGGAGGTACTTTTAATTTTTTTTTTACAAATATAAATGCTCACATTTGCTCCAAACTATATAAAAGTTCAATGTAATCCCAGTCTCTTTCCAGGACCCAGTGAGCATCCTCGAATCACAGGAAAGTCATCATCTTTATTCATATTCTTATACATATTACTGTGCCAGGCCTGGAATGGGTTGCAAGAAGTATTTGCAAAATAAGTTTCTATATGTTCTTTACATATATTTCCTTCAATTTATATATCAAAAGCAGCTGAGATTAGTTTCTTTCTCTTTTTTTCTTTTTATCCTTCCTTCCTTCCTTCCTTCCTTCCTTCCTTCCTTCTCCTGTTTCTATACTAGTGAGAACATAAAAGAGAGCTGTGGGAATTGTTTATAACATGAATCCAGCTTAAAGACTCAGAGATCTTAATTTTGTTAATTAGCATCACTTTTATTTCTTCATTGTATATCAGAAAGGACATAGACTCTGTCATTTGTTATTCTTACAGAGAAATTAGTTCACAAAAATCCTGCAACAGACAAACACTTCCATGCCATATGACCTTGCACACTTGGCCAAAGTCAATGATACCAACCCACCAGAACCTCCATAAGAAATCTGAATTAAGGGGGCTGGAGAGATGGCTCAGCGGTTAAGAGCCCTGGCTGCTCTTCCAGAGGACCTGAGTTCAATTCCCAGCAACCACATGCTGTGTCTGAAGACAGCAACAGTGTGTCCACATACATTTAAATAAATAAATAAATGCTTAAAAAAAAAGAAATCTGAATTAAGGCTCATATTATCACAAGACGTGGGATTCTTTCTGATAAACTTCAGCATCACTGTGTATATTCTCAAAATAACCATTTCATTTTCTCAGGTTAAGAAGATTTTCTCAATGGTGAGTGTAATTGATGATGGTGGTGAGACATCCTATAAGAAATGAAAATAAAGTATTTTTCTGAAACATGTTATCATCACTTTACAGTTGTTAGTGGGATTGGTTTCTTATACAAACATGCCATTATGTTTTGTTGGCAGCTTTTCCATCATCATTTTATAGTGGAAGAACGTGAGATCAAATACCTTTCTCTGAGAAGCTGCTGAAACTGGTAGAAATGGTATCTGGGCTCAGTTGGACTTACAGGATTATAAAAGCATTGTGTTTAGAGAAGGGGAAATGGCTGGGACAGTATAATATAGGATCTTCCCTATTTAATGCCTAGTTAAAATGGGTACCCTGCTAGGTGCAGTTGGAACAGCAGTGACTAGTCAGACAGACTGTTTTTATTTATTTGTTTTTATAGAAGTGTTGACTGGAGCTCACAATTCCCTAGTAATAGGATTCCATCATGGCAGGCAGGCAGGCATGGAAGCAGATGACAAGCAAGGCAGCAACAGGAGCAGTAAGCTGAGTGCTTATGTATTTATTGTTGTTATTGTTATTGTTTTCCTACTACGTTCTTTTTGATTATTATTATTATTATTATTATTATTATTATTATTATTATTATTTAAAGCAATTTAAACATGTTTTGATCATATTCTTCCCCTTCCCTAAGTCCTTCCAGATCATCTCTCCCTTCCTATCTTCCCAACTTGATAATTAATTTCTAAACACACACACACACACACACACACACAAGAAAAAACAATACAATAAAAGAGCCATGAAAAAATGAAACAGCACCTGGCAAAATTCAATATGTAGCAAATTGTAAACAAATAAAAGCACACAAAAACTTGTGGAGTCTATAATATGTTGGTCAACTACCTTGAACATGAAGCTTGTCCTAGAGTGGTTTCTTTTTTCACACTAAAGTTAATGATATAACAAATTGAGCATTTCCTTATGGACATGGGAAGAAACAAGTAAATATCATTAACCTCATATCACATCAACAAGGAAATGACCAGCATGCAAAGTCAAAAATAAATGGTAGAAGGCAACTTAGAAATGTGTTGCCATAGCTATATAAATAACACTGAAAAACAATTGTTTGAATGATTAGTTTAAACTGACATCTCACTGATCACGGAATAAGCTTAGAGAAAACTATTAAGATTCTTTTAAACTGTTACCTCATCAAAACGATGGTATTACTCTTTTATAGTTATTTGGAAGATTAAATAATTTGGTTATGAAGACAGTAAGAATGGTGACTTTGGAAATGGTTTGATTGACAAAGTGCTTGCCTCCAAAGTATGCAACCTGACTTTGAATCTCAGCACCCCTCAAAATCCAACAATGGAAGTATGTGTGTTGTGGTGATTTCAATAAGAACTTCTCTGTGTGGTTTAAAAATGAATGGTCCCCATAGACTCAAGTACTTCAATGTTTGCCTTATAGTGAATAATATTATTAATAGGTGTGGCCTTGTTGAAATAGATGTGTCCTTGTTAGAGAAACTGTGCTTCTGTGGAGGTGGGTTCTGAGGTTTCAAATCCTCATGATATGCCCAATGTGATACACAATCCCTTTCTGCTGCTTGCAGATCAAGAAATAGAGCTCTCAGCTCCTTCTTCAGCACTATGTCTCCTAGCAGGCTGTCATGTACACACTCTGCTAATAATGGACTAAACCTTTGCCCCAATCCAATTAAATAAAAATTGGCATGGGCACCATGTCTCTTCACAGCACTAGACTTTGACTAAGACAGAAGTTTGTACTAGGCAGTGGGACATTTCTGTGACAGGCCTGACCATGCTGCTTGTTGGTGAAATGTGAACTTAGGATTAAGAAAACAGTTGAATGCTCTAAGCAGAGCATAATGAGTCATACTAGTAGAAGCATGGAAGAAAATGGTACTGAGAGCAATACAAATTGTGACAGCTTGGCTCAAGAGGTTTCAGAGAATAACATTAATAAATGGCCTAGAAACTGTTTTGTGATATTTTGGTAGAGAGTGTGACTACTTTCTGCCCTTGTCTAAAAAATCTACCTGAGACTAAATTGAAGAGCTTTGGATTCAGGGCTTTGGCAGTGGAGATTTCAAGACAGCCAGATGACCCTCTGTCATGTGATAATTAGTAGCCACTTTTATGCAGATCTATATTGAAAATGAACAAGGTAGGCAAGAAAAAATACAAAATGTACAATTTGAGAAAAAAATGAGGCCTAAGAAGTACAATGGAGCTACGTATATTGCTTAAGAAGATAAAAGGCTTAATGGAAAGAAGGGTGTTGCCGTGGTCATAGTGTCTCTTCATAGATATAAAACTTTGACTAAGAAATGTCTATAGTCTTAACACTGGGGATATCAGAGAGAGGAGCATCTCTAGAGCTTACTATTTCATTAATCTTGCTTAATAGAAAGAAAGAAAGAAAGAAAGAAAGAAAGAAAGAAAGAAAGAGGACTAGCCCAGACAGATTATGTGAAGTAATCTTTTAAAGACATGGAACTTATATGAGATAAAGATACAAAATAGCTTGACCCCTGCAGGGTGATCTAGAATTCTTTAGTGAGACTGGTTGGAGAACAGAGAAAGTGTGAAGCAAGCACATTATGGTACCTCGAGACTCTGTTATATAAACTACATACACTAGTTGCTGAGTTGCCTAGGAGCTAAGTGTTTCAAACAGGAAAGCACTAGTAAGGGAAGAAAAGAAGATTTAGAAACATGTGCCATGATACTTGCCACCGAACACCTAAAATCTACAATGTGACCTCAGAGAAATTCAAGGAATAGAAGAGGCTATAAGTAAAGTGTTCCCACCATGAAAACAGGATGGCAAAGTATTTGAGTAAAGAACAGCTTGAGTCTGAAGTACTTACTTATCCCAGGACTCCTTCACAAGAGACCCCCCCAAGCCATACCATATTAGTGAGAAGGAACAATCTATAAAATAGAGACAACTGGAGCTCTGTCCAGCAATAGTTAAGGGCCACTCTATAAAGCAAATACACTGATTTTTTATTTGTTAGAACATTAAGCTCTTAAAAATGCTTAATAAAACTATCACAGTAGCCTGAATACAACTTAAATTGCTATCCATTCAGTAAAGCAGAAATAAATAAATCATAGCCAGGGGAAACAACAGTCAGAAAAGGCACACAAAGACAAGAAAGAAAAATGAAATTAGTGATGTATCACTTAAACCATGAGCAGAGAAAGAAATAGAAAATAAAAACACTACCAAATTGAATGAACTAAATACAAATATATATGATACTAAACTATGGGATTCAAAACTAAAAAGTGGTAGTACAAGACCAGAGATGGCAAAAGAGAATATTAAATAAATATAAGAAAAAATGTGAGAAATATAAATTATTTGTAGAGTCTCACAGAATCAAAGACTGAAAACAACAAATCTATTTCAATAAGGCATCAGTTACCTTTGAATAATCTCAGATATTCAAAGAATTATATTATAGTATATGATATAATTGAAGGTTTAAAAGTAGGTGTTGTAGAATGGGAAATATGTATTAAATTATGAATGATTTTTAAAATTTGATATCATTTATAAATTTACAGGTATAAAAGACTTAAAGAGTCTCAAATGAGATACATATGAAAGATAAAATCATACTGAGAAACTGTTATCAATTTTAAAAGTTAGTTATAGTTATAAAACCTTGCAAGAAGTCAGATATATACTATTTTAAATAAGGATCTAAAATACAGTCACATGATACTAAGCAAAGCAGATGTAAATAAAGAGATACCTTTAAATTGTTATAGGAAACTCTGAACTTAGAATTTCCCATCATATTTTTAAGTGCAAAACTTATAGTAAAAATGACTTCTTATGGAAAAGATTTAAGCCCCAAAATGGACAAAAGAGATTATAGAAAATTAATAATAATAATTGACTTTGGTCAAACATATCAAACAGGAAAATCAAGTAGAAACAGGGAGTGTTTTAAATACAAATGTGTTACAGCTGTAGGTGTCTAAATGTATGGTTGACAGCCCCCAAAACAACAATAACAGCAACAACAACAACAACATGAATTCTTTATTTTCCTGATGTGTAGTTATTACAGCAACATGAGCTCAAGGGGCCATTCTAATTGACATAATAGTAAGTAGAGTTGAGATGTGCTGAATTATAACTACCGTAGTTCAAGGAGGAAAGGGGAGTTGGCTGCACAAGCAAAGAATATCAAAAAGTCACTGCAATGCTCTGTCTCTCTCTTTCAGCACACAAACATATATACACAAACCATTTGTTTATTTCGAAAGAACAAATACTGATCTTCTTTTCAGAATACAAAATAAATCTCATACAGAAATGATTTCCTTCTCAGTGCTACAGGGAACTGAGAATGCTACATGTTGCCAGAGGAGACACTCAAAGAGAGACATTCTGATGGTTTTAGAGACAGAGTAATCTTGACTAGACAGTAAAGGAAACAGTAACCAGCATACTATCAGAGGATAAACTACTGGAATGCAAAAAAAAAAAAAAAAAAGTCCCCTATGCAAATTAAGATTTATATCTTAAATATTTGTTTTGAGCAAGTATGTAATCGATAAATAAACCCTTCCTGCAAAAATAATATGTATGTCTTGTAATGCTGTGTGAGGGGTGCATGAAGCAATATAAGCACCAAACTGAAGAATGCTGTTCTTAAATCTCTTTGTAACGTGGGAAGCATCACTTCTTCACATTTTTTTCAACACAGATCATGTAAGTATACTATTGTATCTTATGTTTTCATTCTTCATCTGAGAAGTAAATCATTGAACTAAAAGTCCCCTTAGCTCATATTCACTTTAATAGTCTGTATAAACCCTCCTTGATACTTACTGAAATGTTACATTTGCCCCCTCATCTTAAAAGTGATTATTCACCATGGCCAAGTTCTTATAACGAATAGCCACTAAGGTAACAAGCAAGAAAGAAGACATTTATTTTGAGTCCTTTATTCAGAACTCTTAATGGCCTCTAACAGTATATTTAAAGTTCCCTTTGCAAAGAAATCTGCCAGGTCCTTCATATGATGCTGGCTTTCTAAAGAAGAGAGTGAAGTCATGTGAAACACGGGACAACCCCATCTAATTTGTTGAGACATAAATCAATTCCAATAAGGACATTAAGAGAGAAAGGAGTGTGTTTTTATAAATTGTAGAGAGGTAATAGTTGAAGAAATAACTTGAATGAACTGAGTATTATTGGCTCCTGGGAGATATGTAAGTTAACTACATTTTCCCTGAGTGCTCTTGTAGGTCTTTTGTCTTGTAAGAGTGTTCGGGAGCTCACTGAAAACCCACTCCTTTTTCTTCCATCTCGATGAAAAGCACTTCTTTGTCTGGCTTGATTACTTTGAGGCATCTATATAAATATATATTGCTGTTATTTGTATGTGAAAACTGAAGGTCTCTAATGGGCATCAAAAGCTCTTTTACTGGCTGGTGATGACACTTGTTCATTCAAAAGGACAGATAAGCGTTATGATTTATGGTGAACCATCCTCTGAAGCAAAATGCCTGGCTTACGGTGGATCCCAGGTAGACTGGAATACTTCACTTTAGGCTATGTCAAGATCAATTTGTTTCCTTCTTTCTTACACTGGTTGGAATTTGCCTTCATTGTGTCACTTCATCAGATTGCCCACTTGTAGAGGACATGATACAATTTCATTCATAGAACTGCACTCTGGAATTTGTCCTGGTAAACATTCACTGTGGCCACTTCTCTCTGAGTTTGCACTGTAAGGTCAAGTTAACTGATTGTTTATTGTTAGTAGATGAGGAAGTCATAGCAGGGCATCCTGAAGAGTAATGTAGTGTAGAAAGAAAGAGGATCGGACAGAAAAACTGAGGGAGGAGGGCAGTACAGAGAGGAGGGAAGAAGGAGGGAGGGAGGATCAGACACCTGGAACTGAATGTGTTCATATAAGTGAAGTGTTTCAAATAGAGAGTAGAAAGGGTAAGGGGGTGGACCAGGAGCTGCTGCTCTATCTGAGCTATAGGCAGAGATCAAAGCCCAGAAGCCATAGCAACTCTGAGATGTCAGAGCATAAGCCACAAAGAATCTAGTTCAGAAGACATCAGAGCTGAAGTCTTAGAGGAATGTCAAAGATTAAATCTGCTACTACAAAGAAAGAAAGGGTAAGAAAAACAGGCTTGAAGCAGCCAGCCAGGTCAGTCAAGGAAGAGAGATGTGAAGATCATTCTAAATCAAGTCAGAGGAAAGGTTCTTGTTGGCAAGGAATCTTGTTAATGGACCAGGCACCACAATTCTTTTGTTGTTTTGTTTCATATTCCATGTGTGTGTGTGTGTGTGTGTGTGTGTGTGTGTGTGTGTGTTGTGGTGCTTACATATAATATGTGTATATTATATTTGCATGTATGATTGTACACCTGTCTGAAGATATGTTTGGATGCCAAAGTTCATTATGTTTCCTTTTCTTTCTTGCATTCCACTTTATTATACAACACAGAATTTCTTACTGATTCCAGAACACACTGATTAATTTTGCTTGGTACCTCCCATTTCTGCCTCCAGAGGACTTAGTTTGCAAGCAGGCAATTATGCCTACCTTGTTCATTTTTTAATGTGGATGTTGTGATCCCAACTTCAGTGCTCACATTTATGTAGCAAGCATCTTATCCACTGTGCTATTTCTTCAGCTTCAGGAACTTATATTCCTGGGTTAGAAGCAAGCTGGACATGCCCACATATGCTGTCTGCTGGATGACAAGATAGTCTGTAGAGAAATTGCTGTCAGGATCACTATATAGTCTCCAATACCAAGAAGTGTCCTTCTAACTCATGATTTAGGTAACAATAGCTTGTCCTAAGTAGCTATTCTCCATATGTGCAGACCCTCCTTCAAAGTTGCTATCTCATTGACTAATGTATTGTACCAAATCTGCAAATGTCCAGCAATCAACACACTGATGTGCTTCTGTACTGTGTCTACTCCAGAGACTTGGAGTACTACATGAAGATAGAAATGGTGTTTCCTGTCATCACAATTTATGAGGAAATGTTGGTATCCAGATATGTCCTCCCCCCCTCACAAGTGCTTCTGAATGCTCTAAAGGGTTCTGTTGAGGTATCACCATGTTTGTTCATCTCAGGCTGTGCTCAGTCTTTACAGAGGAAATTCCAAAATTGGTTCCCCTGGAACAGACTCTTGGATCCTATATTGCTCACAATATATAATAACAGAAATTGCTTGCTGTCTTTAGAACTAGCAGAGGCTTTGGAAAGACATGTCTCTGGGATTTAGTACCTTTATTCCTCTCAAATCCTTCTCTGTGTGGCTGTGATTTAGAGTAGAGAAGTGCTCAGCAGATAAGACTCCCTTTTCCTTCTTCATCCACCTTTTATGTTTGAAGGATGTTTTAAATTTTAGCTTTACTTTCTCCTAGGATAAATTCATTCTGTGAAATCCTTAAAAGCATCCTTTATACAGACTCCCTGACAGATAAACAACAGGTCTTTCAACAAGCCAAGAGGTGTCTCAGTCCTCCAATAAATTTCCATGCAAACCTTTGTCCATAGCATTGTAATACTGTTCTTTGGCTGTGGCCATAGATGCATTGAGGTTCCCAGGCCTGGTATAGACACAGGGCTGTGAGCCTGCTTCAGTGTTAAGACGGCCTGAATCATCAAGGGTTGGCTCTCCAAACTCAGAGTATCTAAATTACAGCATCATTATTCATAAAGAGTAAGAGTCTCTTGAGACTTCCTGGAACGCAGGTGTATTTTCTAAGCTGTTTTGCTCTCTGTAAACTGAGGAGGCCTTTAAAGGCTCCTTTACATGTGCCGTGACATTTTCCTGGAAAACTATCAATAAATGTCAACCACCACCTTATTTACTCCAGGAAGACTTCATCTTTCTTTTGTTGAATTTTAAGTTTTCTTTTATTTATCTGTCTCTCCATCATCTACCTACCTATCTGTTTATCACATATTCGTGTTGGAAATTTCCCAAAACCAGGTCCCACATCAGGACTTGACCAAAGAAGAATAAAACCACAAAGGATTTGGTTTCTGCTACTCATGGATATAGGTCACATCTGACAGTTTTCTAAGGTAACTGCAATTGTCCTCATTCTGCCATTAGGAAACAGAAGCCGAGAACAATTGAGCAACTTGTCCAAGGCCATATGGCCGTCAAAAGACAGAGAAAGACTTTGAACTCAAATTATCTCCAAATATAGCCCCTTCTCATTTATTGATCTGCCCCTTGCTGCTGTGAGCCTCCTTTTTCTTAGAATCCAGTAACAATTACATCTTGGGAGGAATTAAAGTGAATTAAATGTGAATTGATTACAAAATGGGGATGAAATATCGCACACACACACACACACATCTTTTCTAAAAAATGAACTTGATAATTCTTCTAAAATGTGAACCTGATTGGCCAAAATTTAAGTATATTTGGTATTAAAATACTATGTTAATTTTAATTCATATACATTTTGTTTCTATTTGTTTTTAATGACTCTATCAAAATGCACACAGAGATGATCTTCTTAAAGTTCTGAAAACAATGTGGAACAAAACTTCTTATTCCCTGTAAGTTCTGAGAGATGGTGAGGGCAAGCAGACTGGAAGCCAAATCCAAAAATGTGGACAAAAATAAGAAGGAAATCACAAGCTGAAGTTCTACAAAACAAAATAAACAAACAAAAATTTGATTAAAAACAATTTCAAAAGATGCCTTCTATTATTTTAGAGCAGTGTGCTATAAGGCATAAGAAGCTCACCTTCCATTGGTCTTCTTGTATGCAAATGATAGTGTGTTTCATGTATAGTATCATTACATTACTCACAATCATAATGATTATTAGTATTTTTTGGAATAGCAAGCAAGAGGTAAATTTATTGGCACCAAAATCAGTTAGTTTTCTAAGCAGTATAAAATATTGCTGCCAACTTTGTGCCACCAACAGTATATACTTTTGCTATCTCTCTGCTTTTATTGGTTGAGTCCACCCACAACTCAGTTGAGTAATTTGCTTAAAGACTCACAAGGATGTAATCAATGTATTAGTTGAACTGTGTTCTTATTTGGAGTCTCCAATGAGACAAGATGCTCATTCTGTCCCTTGGTGATTGCTTCCTTCAGACTGCTATAAGTCTTCTGGATTATGCAGGTTCTGGCTAGGTGAACTTCTTCATTGTGACTATTTACCCTACAAACATTCTGGAATAATCTCTAGAGTAAACCTGGAAGGAAGACACCATTTATATATTACAAGTCATGAGATGATAGCTATGTTTATCATCATCCATTGGTTACAGAAAAACTCAAAGGTTCTATGCCCAGGAGAACATTTCACAAGTACATAAATACTCTAAGACAGAGTTTTATGTGAGAGTCTTTGTGTTACAGTCATCCAGCTGCAATGTGGAAAACAGAGGATGTGATTCTAGGGAACTCCTAGTGAACATTTTGCCATTTAGTCAGGAAACACAGTTATCAACAGAGATTTAAGTTAGAGCAATTTTACAGAAGTTTCTTGTATGAACTATTACTATCACAAGTATGTTTCAATCATCCCTCAACCCATGCTCTCTTTCTGTTTTGTTTTCGTCTTTTCATTTTTGCTTCTCCTTTTTCCATTCCCCATTCACTTTCAGTCTCTCTTTCCCTATCCCTCACACACCTTGCTTTTTTGACAAAAGATTTTTGCTCTGTAGCCCAGTCTGCCCTAGAATTAACTCCTGTAGCCCAGATTGGCCTTGAACATGTGATCCTGTACTTACGGTCTCTAGAAACTTTCTCTGTATTAAATACTCATCCACTGGTTTTATGTTCAATCTCAAACTTTGTTTACTGTACTAAACCAATGATCAGAATATAATCATTTGCCAATGACTTTGAAACACACTTTTACATGAACCCACAGCAAAGTCATGAACTGAGCACATGAATTGACATCATAAATTATTATACTGAAGCTCACTGGAGCACAAATGCAGTTGTTTCTTTTTTGCACTGGCTCTTCTATTCTGTATTCTTCCTTATTGAAGTGTAATGTAATTGGAATTCCATGGGGACAGTGAAGTCAGGCTGACCTTTGTTTAAAACTGGCTACTAGCCAGGAAACATCTGTAAATCTCATGGATGAAAAACCTTAGCTTTCCAGAAACTGGACAAGGTTAACGTAATGCTAAAAGCTCTCAGTGTAAAGCCTGCTTGTTTGTCTCTCCACCTTTCCTAATTGAGGAAATGATGAGCCCTGCCCTATGGAAAACATGTATAGAATGATGAACAGAAGTGAAAGATTTAATTCTCTCACCACATATTTTAGTGAAAATGAACAAAGGTTATCAATCAGATAAATGCAATCTTCTGTTTAATCCTTGCATCACCTTTTAAATAGAGTCAATAAAGCCAAGTAGAAATTGATAATATTTGCTCAATTATTTTCTGATGAAAATAATGAAAAATGAATGAGCATAGAGTAAGTCAACAAAATAGAAGCTAATGAATGATAAGTAAACCAATCAACCTTTAACATAGACACTAATACTGGACAAGGAAGATAGCTTTGATAAGGCATGTCTAAGGAGAATCTATCTTCCCCTCACTGTTCATAGAAAAGGAAAAGAGGCAGATAACAAGGAAAAAGGTGTGGAGCTCACTGGTTCAATACTTATGTCCTCATTAGAAGATGGTAAAAATGGAAGCTCTCTCATACTGCACGAATATAGAAGAACAGGACTAAATCAGTAGTCACTATCATTGGCTTCTTTTCCACTCACTGTGGTCTAGCTGGATTAATTATGGTTGGGCATATGAACGTTAGATGGATGACTGAGTAATGGGTACGCATTCTTGTCAATATGTGACTTTCCAGCCACATGTAGCCTTTTGCCTTAAGATAACATGCAGATAATAGTTCAGAAAAAGTCAGACATTTGAGAGTATTTGAATAAACTTATTTTCTGCAAGATTCCATCATAATTTTGTATTTTCTCCTTTGAAAATTATGTTTCATTAAATGTCTGGTTTGTAAGCCTGGCTTCACTCACTCACTCCTCATTCATACCTTTCTGGCCAATCCCAAATTTAGTGATCAGTTCTAAACTTTCTGATCAATCACTAGGAAAATAGGTGAACATAAGGACACATTAACTATTGGACGTTATGAATTACTGCACTAGAGATGAGTGGGCCACAAATGTATTTCTTTTCCCTCAATCTATTTTTAAATGTGTTTTCTCATAGACCTTGTCAATGTGGCACCTTTTGGATCTGACAACAAATAACCCATACGTTAAATAATATAGTAGAAGAAAACTATTAGTTTAAATAAGGTAGAATTTTCGGCAATATGGTCGAGGAACATCTCTGGAAGAGATCATTAAATGCTAGACATGTGCCATAAAATCTTTCTGTGCTTTTGGTGAAGAAAATGTTTCATTCTTGAAATGGAGAGAAGTATCTGGCACGCAAGTAGAGGCCTTTTACCTTACAGCTATTTGCCTACCATAAGAAGGTGATTAAAACTGAATCATGGGGCACACTGCTTATTTGTATTCTAGTGATGATGTGGCCTGTAAACAAATGCCAATGAATTGGTTAGAACCTGTAACTATGGTAATGGTCACTTACTCTTAGAATCTGAGATAAGAACTGAGAGGGCTTCTGTAGCAGTAAGTTTTGGCTGCATTACATGTGCTCCCAGCAAGTCACAGACTTCCAGCCCCCCACACAGAAACTCTTTGGATCCGTGAATAAAAGACAAACACACACATTAGCTATTTTTGAAATTCCTTGGCTACATCTTAAACCTTCCCCTGATACCCCAGGCCCAATCGGCAAAGTTGCCGTTGGCCACTTACACAAATTCTCACATGGCTGGTTGGATTTCTTTCCTGATGTTCCTACATCCCATACTACTTTCCTGAGTCATGGAGATTCTCCTCTACCCTGCATCCTAGCCTGCGCAACTCTAAAGGTCCCACCCTTCCTCCCTTTACACAGCCATTAGCGCTGGTATCTTTATTGATTGATCAAAAACCAACTGGGGACAAGAACCTTTAGCATTTGGACATGTAGATTCCTGACTGAATCAAAGCAGTAGAACCAATCTCCAACAGGTTTCCCTAATTCCTTTTGGTCTTTTGCTATGCAGTCACTTGAAACAACTGGATGGTCATAATCTAATAAGTGTTCTTAGTGAGGTGGCAGGATGAAGAATGGTATTAATGTAGAGATGCTTACCATTTAAAGGCATTCAAAGATCTAAACTTCTGTCCATGACAGTGTCTTCTTCAAGATTCTCAGGACTCTCCTATGCTTACCAGAGCAACAGGTATCATTAAGGACCATGCTAGGTTATGACAATTGAATATATTCATAGTTAATTGGCCATATATGATTTCCTTGGGAGAGTAATCTTCTCTGTCACTTTGACATGATTTAGAATCACTTAGGAATCATACCAGTGGGCATATCTGGGAGGCATGGACAGTGATGCTTACCTGAAGTATGAAGACTCACTAGAGTATGTGTATAAATAAAAATTGACAAAAGATGAGGCAATCTGAGCACCAGCATCTATCTCTCTTGCTTCCATATTGCAGACACAATGTCACCAGCTACCTCATGATTCTACCACCATGCTATTCCTGCTGAAGTAAACATCACTTAAACAGTTAGCCAAAGTGAATCTTTCCTTCTTTAAATGGATTTTGATAAGTATTTTGTCACAACAATAAAAAGAAACTAATATGCTAATAAGAATGTTTAGAAATGTTCTATTTGCTTGGGAATAGAAGTTGAACATCAAAACACACACACACACACACACACACACACACACAATTGTATTTACTGTACACAGCAAAATAAGGTTTTAAATCCAGATTCCAGTTGTATCCTTAGGAGATGTGCATCATGGGGCTGATGTAAATTTCCCAAGCTTTGTTTTCCCTATTGGTAAAATGTAACTATTATACCTTCCCTGATGGATATTAGACATATTAAATGGAGTGAAGAAAGTTTCAGGCAAAGTGTTTCATATTTCTCTTTTTGTTGTTATTTGGCACTGAGAAAGTATTGTCTCTCTAGTATTCAGGCTGACTGACAAGATGTAGGAGTTGGGGTTTAACTGAACATTGGTGGCTGGGAATGGAGATTTCTGCAGTGTGCTGACCTCATGGTCTGCACAGCCCTTTAACCTAGTGAGACCTCTGGAGGACTCATTAAACACACAGCAGGGTAAATCCACCACGAATATTCACAGGAACTGAAGTGTGGAAACTCTCTGTAGCTGTGGCTTTTTTTCTACCAGAACTAAGCCCACTCTGTGCAGTATCGACATCTGCAAAGCTTTTAGGCTTGACTTTTCATTTCTCCTCTCTACAGAGCTATGCTTGCCTTGGCCTTTTCATTACAGCATTTAACAGAGAAGAATTTCAATTGTTTGCAATCAATCCCATGGTGCTTTTCCAATTTACCTTTGTTTTCTTTGGGATTGTAAAAGAAACCTCATGTGGCTTGTGTAATTCAGCTGTGACTCCAGAAGAGCCACGTGCCTCAAAGACACAGATGAGTTTTAAAATGTTCTCCACAACGTGTGTGTGTGTGTCTGTGTGTGTCTGTGTGTCTGTGTGTGTATTTGTGTGTGTGTGTCTGTGTAATAAGTGTTAGAATGGCAATCGAGAGACCAGTATGAGCCTACTGGCTTCCATTTAAATATTACAACTATATGACCATCAACAAAGTTTTCCTGTGCCTTTGGTGGACTAGGAGTTTGTTTGTGTGAGATGTTACTCTTATTAGTGTGTACCCATTTTACGTAATGATAAGGTTCCCAAAGGCTGGTTCATCTACTTCTACTATATATTCATCCCCATATTCTTTCCAATGTTTGCCATCCCCCCCCCCCGATAATCACTGCTTCTTCCTCTCCAATAACCCTGCTTCTGCTTCACTGTTGACATGAGAATACATGTATATTTATGTATGTAAGATCCACTGTAATGTAAGAATGTTGGAAACCTTGTATACTTGGTGATGCTTCCTGGGACATGGGTATTTCTTCAGTGGCAAAGGGAATCTTTGTTGTTTGCAACTCTGATTTCATTTATTTTTGCAGTTTGATTTTCTGCACTGTATTAGTGATAAAAGGGTTCAATCATAGTATTTCTGAAAACTCCATTTTGTTGGTTGGTATTTGTCATAATTACACGTTTTAACATAGTTGATCCCAGGATATGTTTGTTCCACTATGCAATGAAGAACTAAGAAAACCTTCGATGTGAGAAGAATAAGTTCTGTGTAAATCACTTCAAGACTGGAATTCTAAATGTATTCTGGTAAAATGTAGAAATTCTCAACTTGCTGTGTGTTTAATGAGTATACCAGAGGTCTCACCAGATTGAAGGCCTGTGCAGCCCATGAGATCTGCAAGCTGCAGAAATCCCCTACCCAGCAACCAACATTCACCTTAATGATGATCATTGTGCCAAAGTCAATGGTCTCTTGGCTTGCAGATGCTATAGAGTACATTGGTGACTGTACTTGGTAGAGTGAAGCACAGAAATAGCAATGCCAACACCTGAGGCAGGTCCCTGCTTTCCACACTCAGGCACATGCTGTCACCTGGCTTGGGATCAGCTTTCTTTGGAGTCCAGATGTGGATTCAGCAAACTTTACCTAGTGGCTCCAGACAATCTGAACATCTAGAAAGAGTATTTAACTGTTACACACATGGTGTTTTATCTGTAAAGCAGAAAGCACTCTATACCATGCCACATCTCAAAATTTGCATACAAAAGCCATTTCACCCAGTTATTATGAAGATAAATCCTTTGTGGAATTAGCCTAACATAAATAAGGTTATAAATGACTCTTTCTTATCTAAGAGCTGAGGGAGCTCAGTCTCTTCCATGTAAAGATGTCACAAAAGTTGCCCTCAAATTGAAGTGCTGGTCTTCATCTGTCCGCATCAGTCCCAACCTCTCTGATACTCTGGTCTTGAGCTTGCTGCATCTAGAAGAGTGAATATCAACTCTGTTGTTCATGCACTCCATCCAAGTCTGTGACATTTGATTTTTTAATTTTCATGTGTTTTTTACTTTACTGTTTTATGATTTCCTGAAATTATTTAAGGTACATTGAATATTTCTGTCCCAATCCTTCTCGTCCAGTTCCTCCTCCATTGCTCATGTCATAGTCTCTTCCCAACTTGGTAGGCTTAAAAACTGTCACTGAATCCTTTTAGTGTTTTTTTGTGTGTGCATAAATGTTGGACCATCTAGTGGAGTACTAGTAGCCTCTCAAGGAACAACTATCTAATTGGAAACGACTTTCCCTCTCCAAAAAGGCTATCAACTGCTAGAGGCCCTTCAGCTAGGGGTAGGATTTCATGTAGCCTCACCCACGTTTCTTCATGTTGGAATATTGACTGCTTTGATCTTGTGAAAGTAAGTCTTGGGCATGCAATCACAGCTAAAATGAGTCCGTGTGTGCAACAACCCTGTATGTGCGACAACCTTGTAATGCCCAGAAAATGTTTCTTTGTTAACATTTACAACCTCAGGGTCTTACACTCTTTCTGTCTTCTCTTTCACAAACATCTCTGAGCCTTAGAGAATGAGGTGTGATAGATGTACCATTTAGGACTGAGTATTCAATATTCTCTTATCTTTGCATTTTGACCAGTTATGATTCTCTGAATTAGTCACCATCTAATGCAAAAAGAAGCTTCTCCAATGAGGGTTGAAAGATGGACTAATCTATGGCTATAACGAAAAGAAATTAGGAGGAAGTTTATTATGATAACTTTTAACAAAAAGCACTCTTAGGAGTACGAGGTTCTCATCTGGCGCCTATGACTGAGCCACCAGTTTCTGCACCACGTAATAGTGCTACGTATGAGTTCTGTTTTATGCATCAGGCTTTAGGTCCAATCAAAATGGGATATCTTGCCTTCTGACATTCATTCCCTTATTGCACCAGTGGGCTTATATTGCCAGGTCAATTATTACTGTAACGATGTAAGTTTAGTTACAGTTATTAAGATTTTTTAATCTGTTTCTTCCCACATATCATTATAAAAGCTACTAAGTAGGGATGAAGCTTTCAGGTGTAAACCAGGTTGATTTCTCCATGTCCTACAATTCATGTGTGTGGTACCTTTAGCAATCTGTCTTACCATCAAATTCTGGAGGGTAACCAAAACCGCTATCACTATCATGTAGTATTTAGAGTTTCTACATGACTTCACTAACCAACAACTTGAATGGAAGTTATCAATTATTGACTCTAAACTTTTCATTTGATAGCCTATGCTATCTGGGAGAAGAATTGTCCCCCAATTATAAGATAATCAAATTGAAACTCTTTATATATATACATATGTATATATTTTAGGAAGCCTCTGCAGTAATTGGTTTCTATGTGGCATTTTCAAGGTCTTTGTTGTTAGCTGTTCCTTTCTTCTATGGTTAGTACAATTTAAACACTTGAGAGACCTGTTTGTCATATAGGATTTTTTAATAACTCATCAGTCATGGAGGCAGAGGCAACTCACTATGCCTGCACAGATGAGGTAAGTGGCTTATCTATTTTGTATTCAGAAGTTAATGTTCATATGTACCTACACAACCCTGTATTCAAACAATCACACACATATGCATATCTACACAAGAAGCAGGGGCAATGGGAACACAGTGAAATACTAGATCACCATCAGTGTGTTAGATTTTGATGACTGCAAAACAAAATGAAACAAACAATTGCCTAAAGATTGACAACATATTTCTTACAGTTATTTCAAACTCTGATAGTTAACTTAATTTCTATGTAGAACTTAACAAGATCTTAAATAAAACTTCCAGATAATCTGGGCTTTTGTCTGAAATTTCTGGAGGAAGGTCCACTTTCAATTCTGCAGGCTGTTTGCAAAATACATATTTTTATCTGCAGTGGCCTCAAGTCCCCAAGCATGGACTGGCGGTTAGACAATGCTCCAGGCAACTTCTAATACCTCCATACCTCTTACCCACGTGCTGCTTCCTGTTTCCAAGCCAGCACTGACACCCTGACTTCCTCTCATGCTTGAAGCTCTTGGATGACATGTGTAGCCTGATGGAGCAGAAATAGAGGTGAAAGCATCATTGTGAAACTGCTTACCATGTTAAATACATGATTTGATTTTCTAATGACCATGTCACAGTATTTAAATTAAGAGTCAGATCATTTCTAGCAGAAAATCCCCTTGTTTCTATTCCACTCAACTCTTACCCATGGTGATCAAATGTTATTCTACCAGCATAATATGTTCACCTTCAATAGAGCTATGTGAATATTCTCAGAACTCCAGTATGTGCAAATGCTATTTCATGTCTTTGAGAAAAATAACTAGAAGTAGCTGAAACTTTTTGGTTCTTTAGGCAGATATAAGCCAAACTATTCAATGATGTTCCACATTGATGGTACAAAAACTTCACTCTACCCATGATCCACAAGGGCACACAAGTGCACATGCTACATACACACACGCTCACTCACTCACGAAGTTTAAGCTAGAGAGCTTTCTGTAACTTTCTGTTTCCAGTATCAGAGAATTAAAAGAAAATGGAATTTTCTTCTGTATAACAACAGACCTATGCAAAAGACCTTGATAAATGCTGTGAAATATTTTATCCTACTTTTGAGAGGAAGAAAATCTTTGTTGCAGGAGCTCCATGTAAATGTTATCTGTCAATCATTTGATTTAGTATTATAGTGGGCATATTGAACACAGTCAAACATATCTGTTGAGTGTATGTGATAATAAGTCAATAGGCCAATTATCTGATTTAATTATCACAAAGGAGAGAACCAATCAATGAGCTTTTGAAGATAACAAAACCACTGCAAATAAACAGTAAGTTTATTACATATTGATGTTATTTAACTTTATCAAAGATACTGATGAGTACAATATGGATCAAGATGAGCAGGATGCGATGCCCAACCAAAGTATTTAAATGTACATAAATACCTTTTTCCAAAAGGGAGGAATCAAATAGAGCACTGTTTCTGGGTAATCAATCTCTCTCTATCTTGCATATCATTGCTAGTCATCTTTTCTAGATCAATCGTATCAGCATTCACACATGGTTTTGTCTCCTTTCACTAATGCTTCTTTGATCCCACACTGTCCTCTAAACTTTTCAAGAGGAAAATATCTTTCTGACAAAGTTGTAGATTCTTGCTGTCTGAACTTCTCAGTCTGGCATGTCTCTTTCCTGTCTTTCCTATTTAGATTCTATCAACTACATGACCCAAGAATTATTCATATTGAGGTCTCCTGAATGTAAAATCAAAGGACAATTCTATGTCCTGGTCTAACTCTGGACTTTTAGCATCATCCTACAGAATTAATAAAGAACTTAGCAAAGGGTTTATTGGAGGACTTAAAGTCACATTGTACTGTTTCGGATCTCTTGGCTCTTCCATTGTTCATACAGACTTTTCCAGTTACCATAATTTTTGCTCTTCCTCAGCAGTGGTATTTCATTGCATTGCTGCTTTTGTATTTATGATATTATCATTGTAGTCATCATCATCATCATCATCATCATCATCATCATCATCATCATCATCATTCTCTGTTACAATTTTTGGCTTAACATTTTCATTTTCCAGCTCTTGCTCATCTTCCAGTTATTAAATCAGATTTGCCTTCTTCAAAGAGGACATCCCTGTCCACCCTGACCATGAGGAGCATTTCCCATTTAGATTTACATCTAGCCTGCACTGACGAGCATGAGCAGCTCAGCTCCATGACCCTTTGTTCTGCATCCTTGGCCATGGGCATAACCTCTCTGTGTAGAAGTTTCTTTCTCTGAAACTTACTATGATGTACCCTCAGTCCACTGCTATGAACACTCAGTAAGTTGAGCAGACAAACTTCTCACTAGCCTGCTGGACACAGACAAGTCTGTTATTTTAAGGATGTTTTATATCCATTTTTCCTTTCCCAGAGCAATGATTAACCTTCATTTTCAAGTTGATCAACTATGCATGTCTGCAAGAGAAATATCAGGAAAGACCAAGGATCAAATGAATGGAGACCATGATCCCCAAAGTTGGAAGCACCATCTCTCTAGCTAGTCTGGTTATAAAGAGATTCCAGGAAAAAGCCATGATGCCTCATTACCTTGTTTCTTTTACTGCTTGTTGTGCATCTCCCCTTGCTGCTACTGCTACTGCTGACACTGCTGCTGCTGCTGATACTGACGCTGCTGTTGCTGCTGCTGTTGCTGTTCTTACTGACATTAAAATCCAGGTTTTTGGATTCTTTAACTTACAGCATTGACTGATAACTGGCAATCCTCTAGGCCTTCAGCAACAGCTTGGGACTGATGAAGCATCAGTATATGAAGCTTCATATACTGAAGTTCTCCAATTCACCAGCATGCAGATAGCCATGGTTGGGCTATGCAGCCTGTATGGGTTCTAAGACATTCTACTAACTCCTCTTTTATACCTACTTATACACATTTTCCATTTCTGTAGAAAACCGGGACTATCACACCCAACCGTGCCGAAAATAAAACATTCAGCATCACTCAGATTGCCTATGAGTTTTTTTTTTTAACCTTAAAAATTATCCCTAATAATTGAAGCAAGTTTGCCATGCCATGGGAAAAACAAAATTACTCTTTCTTAAGGTGGTCACACTAGAGAAAGGATAGCGGTAAATAGGTCTCCAAAGGAAATGGGAATGAGCCTTCCTGGTGTCTTTTAATAGAAGTGTTATTTAACTTTTATAGGTGTGCCACAGAGAAGAAATGGTTTCTGCTCCCTGAGCTTACAAACAAAATAAACAAACAAAGAAGGCAGTGGGCCATTTGATGGACCTCCCCAGAAGACTCACAGCAACAGGAGGATTAAAATTAACAGGCTGTGTTTATTTACTTTTAGCTTCCATCAGTGTTGGGCGTTCAGCTCTTCTTGAACACATCCATCTTTCACTTCTTCTGTTGGACTTTTCTCTGATGAATCACCAGACTCTGTCCCCATTTGTCTTCTGAAAATTTTTTCCTATTTATTTGTTTATTTATTTATTCACTTTACATCCCAATTGCTGCCCACCTCATCCAGTTCCCCCTCACATAGTCCTTCCCTTTATCTCCCTCCCCTTCTCCTCTGAGAGTCTTGAACACCCCACTCCAAGTATTCACCCCCCGAACCCTGGCACATCATGTCTCTACAGGGCTAGGCATATCCTCTCTTGCAGAGGGCAGACAAAGCAGCCAATGTAGGGAAACGAATTCCACAGCCAGGCCACAGCTTTAGAGACAGGCCCCATTCCAATTGTTGGGGAGCCACATGAAGACCAAGTTTCACATTTACTACGTATGTGCATGGGGCCTAGTTCCAGTGTATTTATGCTCTTGAGTTGTTGCTTCAGTCTCTGGGAGCCCCCAAGGGTTGGTCTTCCTGTGGAGTTCCTATCCACTTCAGGGCCTTCAATCCTTCCCCCAACTCCTCTGTAAGAGTCCCCTAGCTCTGTCCAATTTTTGGCTGTGTGTCTTTGCATCTGTTTCAGTCAGCTGCTGGATGGAGCCTCCCAGAGGACAGTTATGCTAGGCTCCTATCTGCAAACATAACAGAGTATCATTAATAGCATCAGGAGCTGGTGGACTTCTGAATATTCTTAAACTTCTAGTTTAAGCATAAGAAGGCATACACACAATACAGCATGACACTATGGCAAAAGAATGGCCTACATCTAGACAACTGTATCTTTACCACTTGGAGACTGCCTGAACCACAAACATTTGCTTAATATGTGAACCCTTCTTTCTAAATTGAAGTAAGTAATGTTGCCAATTCATTGCATGTGGAAAAGCTTAAATAACATGATGCCAGTAGAGCCCTAGAAACTTGGCAAATGTAAAATGCACAGTGCCTTCTTCACTGTACCCATAAATCTGACTATTGTTATTGTCGTTTATATATCAGTAAGGTCTTTGTGCTCTCAGCTCTGATTCATCTTGTTACTCCAGTGACCACACTTGGTAGATCCTCTCAAGGAAAGATGAGGAATAGAATTTGTACCGCACACAATTGAAGCCTCCTTCTGTCATTGCAACTCAAGGCCAGCATGGACAATGACAAATATTTTACTACTTGGAAATCTCATTCATGACTTGATTCCTTTTATGTCAATTCTGAACTGCCCCTAACTAAATGACTTTGGGATAGTGGTAAAGGTCTGCTGATTTCACATCAGAAAAGAAGAAAAATAATCAGACTAATTTATCTCTAAATTTATTAGAGTACCCAGAGCCAAGATCCTCAGGGTTTTGTTCAAACATCAAATAAGACAGTGTGTTCATATACTCATTTTTTCTTTTTACAAATGTTTTCAAACTGTAATTACCCATATTCTGTTTCCTTTAATCCAGCATTCTCTCATTATTTCCTTCATGGAAGAGTCCCTGCATTGCCCCAGCTTCTATCAGTGAGTAGCTTCTTGGCAAGCTCATAAACCTGCCCATCAAACACTCATTGAAAGCCGCAGTCCTTGCATGATAAATGCAGCTTGCAGATAAAGCCAGGAAAAGAATATAACCTCATAACAAAAATGAAGACTGTGATTATTGGATGGGTTCCCTAGGTAGTGCTGTGTTTAGGGAAAAAATCCTCTCCAAATGATTGAAATATTTTCTGATTAGTGCTGGATAAATATGAAGACTATTACTTAGATACCACATGCTGAGAAGCAAATGTGATAATTATGTCTGTCAATCCACAGAACCCCCTGGACTCAACTCCAGTAAAATGCTACCATTTCAATCTAATAAGAAAGAAAGGCAAATAGAGAGGACAATAATGGCAGGGAAGGATGAAAGCACCCCAGCTGTCAGCATGCACGTGGGAGGCAGCTGATGGTTTGGGTGTCATCACATTAGCGGTCTCTTCAGTGAAAAGAAAGTGTGGCTGCTTTGTGCCTTGAAAAGGAGCAGTGGTTGAAAGCATTAAAATTAGATGCCATTTTCCTGAACATCATGATTATTTAAAATGCTAGTTGCTTGCCCTAAAACTATCATTCATGATGGAACATAGCAAGGAGCACCAACACTGAAAGTCTGAGAATTTTCTAAAAGTCTCCAGGAAAGAAAGCACATCTTTTAGAGGATCCTGAAGGCTGATTGTGGAGGGTGTGTTTGCATGTGAATGCTTGGCCATGTTGTGCTGAACTCTCTTCTGATAGGAAAGCTAACCATTGGACCCATACTAAGACTAGCAAACTCAGGAAGGACTTCTTACTGGAAAGGGAAAAATAAGAAACTAAATAGAGAACAGCAGACACAAACAGTATACCCAAAAATAAGAGGAAAGTCCCAGAGGAAAACAGGGCTTCATGTAATAGTGGTGGCATAGATAGCAGTGATTTAGGAGTTACATATTTGTTGAATATGGTCCTAGAATTTTTATAATACTTTGCATGCATAAAATTGACATACTCATTATAGACCAAATTTAGTTCTTATGTTACAGATGAGTTATCTGAAGTATAAAGAGGCAAAATGACCAGTTCCAGTCCAAGTAATGAAAAGTTGTAAACAAGCTACAGGGGTGATGTCCCAAAATAGGACAGTTCTGGGTATAGATTAGATACAATGAGCATGGAGCAGTAGCTGGCTCATACACAGAGATGGCCAAGTTCATTATTATAAAATTGTTCTTGTAGAAGAAGTAGTAAAGAAAAGGTGGACTTTAAAAGCATGAAACAGTATGCTTGCATAACCATGCAGGAGACTATAAGGAGCTAGCCTGGGTCCTGTGTAGGATGTGTACACTTGCACATACATCTGTATATGCACAAGAATATACTGTGTATATACTGTGTGTGCATGTGTATTGTGTGCATGAATGCTGTACATGCATGTTTTGGGGACTGTATTGTATATTCCATCCATACCAATAGTTCTTAATCTCTCAATCTACTTAATGTTGCAACCCTTTAACAAAGTTCCTTATGTTGTGGTGACCCCTGACCATAAATTACTTTTGTTGCTATTTCACAACTATAATTTTGCTCCTGTTAAGAATCATAATGTAAATATCTGTGTTTTCTGATGGTCTGATGCAACGCTTGAGAAAGGATCTTTGACCCTTAAAGCAGCACAACCCACAAATTTAAAACCATTGATCTATATGCTGATGAAGGACAAAACATTGCCTCTCAGAAAGCTGCAACCCTCAGAATGACTGATTATTCAGGTCCACTAAGCCCTGAAGTATCACTAGTATAACCCAGGTTTAAAGCTGAAGACTCTGTAGTCTGAACAACATGGCAACTGTAATAGATGCATTAGAAAAGAAGGATAGGAGTTGAACACAGTAGTACTTGGATTCATCTGGATCAAGAGCTCACGTTGAATGGTGCTACCCACATTCAGAGTAGACTTTTCTCTACAGGTACTTCCCACATGTCTATCATCACTGGAAAGAACATCACAGAACACTCATAGACATGCGTTTCTAGTGTGTTGGACATGTTTCAATGCAATCAAGTTGAAAAGTAGTAGCAGTCTCACTAAGGGCCTAAAAACTGGGAATACTGCTGTGAGATAGTGTCTTCTGGAAAGAAAATGAATGTTATATTCAGGAATTCTCAACAATATGGCTACCCTGAGTAAGACAAGCAATGATCGTGCAATCAATGTGCCTGTATGATTAGAAAAAAATTTCCCAAGACCTTAGACTTACATATAAAGCTGCAGGCAGTTAAATTCTGATGAGGGAAGAAGAGCCAGGTTTCTTCAGTAACAAGCCTGAAGTTCTAAGTGGTCAACCCTAAACATATGAACATATGGCAATACTAATTAGTCTGTATAGGTGTGTGTTTTATTTGTGTACAAATGTGTGTATGCACTTATATACAACAATAATTATAGAAGTCCTGAGATTTAGAAGGAGGAGACTCTATAGGGGTAGGGGAGTGAAAGATGCAAACATAGTATACTTGTGAATATATTTCTTGAATATTAAAGAAATGTAAATAAGTTTTAAAAATCAAAAGACTAACCATACCACTATCTCTCAATACTTCCGAGTGAAATACTCAGCCTTGGTTCTATCTCACCAGACTCTAGGCTCTAGCTCTGACTATCCACATCAGTGTTATATTTTGCCTTATATCATGATGGTTTAAGAATAATCTCAGGCAGCACAGCTAGCTCTAACTACTGTAGTTTTTTCTCTCAAACTGATATGGGAAGAAATGAAGTTTTAAGATAGTCAATTTTGGTCTTACAAACCCACCATTAACTCTGCATTGATCCACTCCCTTGGGCTGTGTTTTCATATTATTTCCCCCATATTACATATTGTTGTGTCATGTGATTGTTATTACAGAATAATATTTCTGCTATTTCAGTGTCTTTATGAAGTTCTGCCATCCTTTTCCTTACTCTAACCTGATCACTGGCATAAACCAAGGCACACAATAAAGAAAAGTTGATGTTTATGAATACATGATTCAACAAAATCGTGTATGAAAGACAATACCAAATGAGAGTACTCTTAATCTTAAGGATAAGAAATCTCTAATTTTACCTTGAGTGTAGCCTAATTTGTATTCTTCCATTTCCATATGTACTGTGTAGCACTGGCCTTTGGGTTGTCTTTTATATAAATCTCAACAATTAACTAACTTGTTAGCATCAGTTGTTGTGATAGAAACAACAGATTGTTTAGTCTATTATGCAAACTGTTCTGGGTTGGTTTGTGTGTGTGTGTGAGAGTGTGCTTTCCAACATTTTATGAATGTGGAAGTACTATCTAGATTAGGATCTCTTTATCAGCTTGAGAATTCTTTCGTAATAAAGCATAAATAAGTCTGTCATATTGATGGCTTTGTACCTCTTGACTTCTTTTCTAGACCATATGACAAATGTGCCTCCCACTATTTGTATTGAAACAATTCCTTATCTTAAAAAGATTAAGCTAGACCTATTCACTTAACATCATCAATGTATATGCTTCAAAGAATAAATGTAAGACTCTCTATCTGTTCCTCCTCCTTCTCTCCTCCCACTCCCCTCTGTGTTTATCTTAAGACAAACTTCAGATTCTAGGCATATACAAGAGTTATCATTCCACCACTAAGCTATAAATGAGTTGATCTTATTTATAAAATCCTGCTTCTTTCTGTTTTTTGGTCCCTGCTCTGGTGGTGAAGTATTTTACTCCCCTGCAGTAGACAGAGAGTTGTGAGGTTAGAGTCTCTGCAAAGTTCATTCTTAGCCTTAATAACTACAAATGAAATATTCCCATTACTTCGCTCATATTTTGAATGTTCTTATTTTAAAATGATTTTCAGCCCCACATAAACACTGCAAACATATCACAGAAAGTCCAAGCATCCCTTTTCTTCAGTTTCTACCAATGATGACAACTTCCATAAACACAGGAATGATTGTTACTGTACAACACATCGGGAATTTATCAGTTTTTACATACACACGTTCCTGCGCATGTATGAAGTTCTGACATTTTACCACTTGCATAGGTTTTCAGCACTTCCAGAAGAATAGTGTATATCTCTTCTAGGGAATCTGTTACAGGAACTCCTTAAATCATGCCTTCTTCTCATGCTCAAAAGTCAGGCATCTGCTCTCCATGTCAACAATTTTGTCATACTGATCATAGTAAACATATACTATGCAAACTTTAAAATGGGCTTTTAAGGAGCTGCATGCATTAATTGTACTTAGGAAGCATTCAAGGTATTTAAATTTTTCTTTAATATAACTGAATAATATGCCAGTATATGGATAGATATATTCTTTTACTCATTAGTCCTTTAAAAGTCATTTGGATTGGTTCAAGTTTCAAGCCATTATAAATGAAACTACTGTCAGGAAAATTTGTGACTGCAGTTAATTATTTGTGATAGACCTTATGTGTAAAACTTGAATTAAACCCATTTGTTGATAATATAATAGTTGTATGTAATGCATGAGGATTATTCTGACGCCATCTTCTTTTATCTCCTTCCAACCCACCATTCAACCAACCCACCCCCAGCAACAAATCTCTTCTTTACATTCACATCATTTTAATTTCAAACATATGGGAGTGGGGTGGAGAGTCCTAAAATATACATTTTAACATTATAAAACACTTCAAAACTGTTTATTGAAAAGGTTTTGCATTCTCATTATCAGCATCTAGAGGACCAAGTCGCTGTCTATTAAAGCTGATACCAGCATTTTTATGCCATCCATTCTTGCAGGTTGTATAGCCATATTAATGTAGTTATATTCCTGCATGGTCTGAGTTAGAATGTGTTCCACCAGGTTAGAGACAGGACATTTCTAGTGCAATGCAAAGAAATATTGCTTTCAATGGTGGTGACAAAGAAACTTAATATCTCTACACTGAACATCAGATGACCAATGTAGACACTCTATAACTTCTAGAACACTGCTAGTCTGAAAGATGACCTCTAGAAAATAGATGTTACCCTTGAAGTGATAGTGATACCCAAAAATAAATCTTGACTCTGTGATCCTGTATTACATCCCTTAATTTGAGAAGCTACTTGCAGTTAATGGCTGTTGGGAGGTGACTCATTTTCTTCAGTGATACAGCCACTTGCTAGTTCCTCACACTCCAGTAGTGAAACCTGCACCAATACTTATGTAAGAAACCCTAATCAAACCCTGTGAGTCACAAAGGCAACACCACCATAAAAATAATAATAGAATTTGTGGGGAGAAGAAGTTCAGTAGAAGTGGAAGAAAGATAAATGAGGATTTAATTAATCAGAATTCATTATATACACATATGGAATTCTGAAAGAGTTTTAATAATCAATAAGACAGATAACCAGAACTCTTTTAATTTTTCATTAATTATGCACAAACACAAATAAGAATACCATCAAGCATTACAGGACCAAAATAACATTTGAACCTCATTTTCATCAAGAATGTCAAGAATGATAAATTTGAAAATTTCTGCTAAACACTCAGCAAAATGTCAAAGACATTACTTCTGCAAGACACTGGCTCATTGTCAGCTCATGGTAATCAGTTTAATTTTTGCTCAGGAAAGGCAACAATCACAAATCAGCCTTCACATGTCCTTTGAATTTTTATGACTGAAAATGAGGCTTCCAGCCGATTCCATTTTATTTTGCAAACGTACCATGTTGAATCATTAATTACCTGAGATGCTACTGCTGGGCTTATCTCCTTCTGAGGGAAAGACAAAATGTGATAGGAACCTGAGGCTCTGAAGTCATTTGTTTCTTCAAATGCCATCTGCCGGGTTCCACTTCAGAACATCCAGAAATCATTAAAGGTAAAGGAAGGCGGATGAAGAAGGAGTCAGAGTCAATTTGTCTCATCATAGCTGCTTGTGCTGTCACACCCTCCTTAGGCCTCCTCAGTCCACTCTTCAGATTACTGAATCATCCTCCTAGCTCTTCCCTGTCATTAGCCCTGCCCATCCATTAATCTGGGTGTCAAGAACAGTCATTCTATCATCCCATCTAACCACGTTTCTTCCCTGCTTAAAATGTCTAAAAAGTTTCCCATGCCTAGTATGATGTTAGAAGTTCCTGAAGGGCAAGTAAAGTGCTCTCCACTCCACCCCAATATGCCACTTTAGTATCTCCTGTTACCACCAGCTACCTGACAAATTAGGTCAAGTTACCTTGACCTAATCGTGTTGCTCGATTACCCCTTCCCAAGGCAAAATTCAGGTCTGAGTTTGTATTTCCCCCCTTCTAAGTCTTCTGTAAATTTCTTGCCAATAAGTTGTTATCATCACTGACACACAGCATGCTGGACATGCTCCAGTGATAAAAGGGTTTAACAACCTACAGATATTTCCAAGGTATGTTTTAATATTTTCTCATTAATTCTTTGAGAAGTCTACACAATGTGTATTAGCTGACTATGTTTCTTAGAGGCACTGGCTTCTGGTCGGTTTGAGTAACACAATCAAGCAGGGCTACTGGGGAAAAGGGACACGTTTCACTAATACTTAGAGTCTTTAGAGTCCAGGAGCTACCTTACCACCCTCAGATCTATAGATAATAATACTTTCAGGCATTATAGATCTTTCCACAATCCGTAATGAAATATTGATGGGTTCAATTTTGTGAAAGTCTTACTCAGATTACCAAAATGCAAGTAAGTTGACAAGTGCAATGGCTATGTGATATCAAAAAGCCAAGTTTAGCTATGCATGTTCCCATGATCTGGCTCTTTCATTTGTTTTTCCAGCCCTACAAGAAAATTCTCTGATCCTTGGAGGGATATGTGGTATAGATGCCGCATATAGGGCATAGCACAGTCAGTTATTTTCAGGGTGTTGATTAGTTATGAGTCTCTGCATTAACACATCCACATCAGCTTCACAACAAGTTTCTCTGATAAATACTGAGCTAAACATACAGATGAAACTATCTCTCTATATAAACAAGTAATAGACGTGTTTCCTGTGCTAAGACAAGCTTCAGATCAAGCTAGAGAGCAGCTGATTACCCTATAACAATAATGCCTCTACTGCACTGGAGGGAACATCTTACCCAGTAAGTCACTATTATAGCTGGACAGAGCCATAACTGGGTAAGACTATTGACTATGTTTTGATCATAACAGCCTGTACACCACCTTCCAGTGCTATGAAATCTAGGGCTTTTCCTAGTCAATTCAAGATTGATTTTTTTTCTATGACTGGCAACAAAGTAGATGGTGTCTTCAACCTAGAATCTGATCATGAAGTTCCGTTGTCAAGTAACAGCCATGTCAGTAGCCCATTAGAAAGACATATAAGCCCCAATGGTGAGAATCTGTCTGTGGAAGGTAATTATATTCAAACTTTTAAAACTGTTATTTCTTAAAACTGAAAAGAACCCACTGTTATTTGTTAAGGGGGAGATCTTGTCAGAAGTCTGGGTGGCCCCTAGAAAATCTTCATGGTACATTATGACTCCCTTCTTGGACCTAAGAATATAAGCTTATTTTAGCTCCTGGACTTCTATCTTCATTTGAAACTCAGGGTACATATGTCTTCCTGTAAGTTTGTTAAATGCAAATTAAATACATCTTTCCACTAAAGATTTCTTAAATCTTGTATTCCAAGTGAATACATTTAAAGGACAAATGATAACAGATTGTTTATTGGGACAACATGAAAGTCTGGTGCCACAGCTGAAAGGCACAGGGACAACTTTCAACTCCTGAGTCTTGTGTACACACACCTGAGTGTGCATATTCTATGCAGAATAACCTATCTTATGCTATCAATAAGGAAAGGCTACATGGTCTAGCTAAAACTTTATATAGTAATCAAACTGTAACCTGAGTTCTCCAGGCCAAAATGATAGCTCTGTTGTTATAACCCTGAAGCAACTCTTTAGGGTACTTTTATGATATCTCAAAATTATAGCTCAAATGAGTGTCTGTATGTTGTGTGTATGTCTGTCATCTGGGAGATTTCACTCCTGACATTAGTGTCTTGTCTCATGTGGCAGAAGCCCTGATCAGTGACTGCATTTATAACAATAAGGAAAGACTGGGTTTCATAGGCTAAGTTGCATTAAAGTACCTTCACAAACTGTATGGAAGTACAAAGGGAACCAGAGGGAAAGGGGATTGGCACAGTGGACTTGCTAACTAAATACTGTTTTGATGCAAAAATCCCTATAGGAAGCCTTCCAGTTTGTCATTTTCCATCTATACCACAGCTGGAGGTCAATTTCTTGTTCCTTAAGCAAACAACGACATTAAAAATGAAAATCATACAGGCAGCACCTAAATTGAAACATGTGGTTTTGGTACTAATAACATTCTTTATCACAGATGTGGCATGTGCTTATTAAAGAAACTTCAGAATATATGGAAAAGCAAAGAGGGGAAAAATAGCATAAACTCTATTACTATAAATAGTTTGTGTGTCCACAACTCTGATTGTATGCACTGTTTAAAATGCTTGTCTCTTTACCTTCCATTTTTAGCTCCTTTCCTCCTTTCTGTCATATTTTTGCTGTGTATAAAGTACTGTGGGTAGTGCTCTAAGTCACACTTATGTGTGCTACATTTTTGAAACTATGAGAATAAGAACGTGCATTTGATTTCTTGTGTGCATTTCTGTCCAGGATTTCCAAATACACATGATAAAGAAATAATGGCTCCACAAGAAGACTAGCAGAGTAACTAACCTGGAAAACTGGGGGATCCCAAAGACTGAACCACCAATCAACGAGAATTCACAGGCTAGACCTAGGCCATCTGCACATATGTAGCAGATATGCTGCTTGGTCTTCATGCAGGTCTCCCAACAACTGGAATAAAGGGGCTTACCCTGATTATGCTGCCTGTCCAGGAATCGTGTTCCCCTAAATAGGCAGCTTTGTTCTGCAGTAACTTGAGGTGCCAGGGTGGGTTGATACTTAGGGGAGGACCTCCCCTTTCTCAGAGATGAAGAGAAAGGGTGGTGGTGAAGGGGCTGGAGGGGGAAATAGGAGGATAGGGAGTCTGTGATCTGGATGTAAAGTGAATCAATAAGTAAATTAACAGAAAAACAGGATTTCCAGATGGAGAGAACTTGAGCAAAGGAGACAGATGAGGGTAAGAAGAGAAGAAAGAATTCCTCCTCTGCTTTGAGTGTTATTGTGCATTTTCATTTCTCACCAAGTGAATGCCGTATCTGATGCTTCCACACTGCAGCTCTTGGAAGCTCCCTGCCTCATAAGAAGCAGTACATATCATTCACTTTCCTTTGAAAGCCTAAAGTTTGTACAGAGGCCAAGAAACATCTGGGAACCTGACATGTGAATGACAATAGCACTAGGCTTTCAGATCTGTCACACTTATCAATGGCAGGAACCTCTCTCCCAACCCCACTGCTGTAGTCCATGGAGTCTCTAAACAAGACCTGCCCAATCAACTCACAGAAACCTTCAAGTCACAGTCATTTAATTTTGCTGTAGTTAAGAATGGGTAAGCATATATCAGTAGAGTGGTAGGGTAAATGGTTCAGCAGGCATAGCATTTGATCCTCAAGCTTGAAGAGCAGAGTTATGATTCCAGCATCCATGAATAAGACAGGTGGACATGGAAGCATGTAAACTCAGTGTGATGAGGCATGAGGGAATCACTGTAGCAAAATAAAGGTATTTACATGGTTTGACTCTGTAGCACAGGGCAAAGACACCCTAGAGATAGGGCCTGGGTGCTCAAATGAAGATTCTTGATCAGACCCAAATTTCTCCACTTTTCTATATACCTGTTTTTTTATAAAGATAGGCTTTAGACAGTAATGTCTATCTCAAAGGGGGATCTTGAGAGTTTGAAAATATTTAGACTAAGCCTGGCACACAGCAAGCACTTATTTGAATATTAGCTAACATTACTTACAAAGACTATGAAAATGGTTAAGTTATATCTTAACATTGAATTATTTCCCAACTAAGTAATGGGTAGTGTTTCTGAAAAACAACTTGATAAGTTTCCTTTGTCGTTTTCTAAAAGTTTTACTTCAATGTTCAGATTAAGAGTAAAAGTATTTTATTTTCTAAACTCATTTGGAAAGTAGAAAGGTTATATTTGTCTCAGGAAATGCTCTGCTGTGGAAATTGTTTAGAAATCATATGACTTTCCTGTTCTTTATAGGACAGAGCTCAACCATGAAAATGCCTGGGAATTTTTATTCTGAATTCATCATTTTGAAGGTATACAGAAAGTACATAAATTCTTACATTGACACCAACAAACAGCAGACAGTATTATTATTATTAAGAGGACAACATGCCTGAATCATTCTAGGATCCTAACAGCGTCTTGCTACATGGAAACTTATACAAAAGTCAAGTGGGGGTTAGCTAGATGACTCACCAAGTAAAGGTGCTTCCAGAGCCAGCCTGGTTTCTGACATAAAGACAGAAAAAGGTAACTAGCTCCATAAAGTGGCTCTCTGACCACTGTATACAAGAGATGTATGTGTACCTGCATTTGCATATATATACACCTTTTACACACATATAGTCATATATGTACATATTATATAAAAACAATAAATTATATTATGGATATTATATACACAAATATATAGATATTATATGATATATACAAAATATAGATATTGAATGATATATATCATACATATATGATATATAAATATTATGATATATAGATATCATGTGATATATATCTATTTGTATATATAGTATATATATATGTGTGTGTGTTTTATAAACATGTACATATAGATACATAAATTAGAAAAAAAGAAAGCCAATGTGAGTATGCCTTGGGTAATTATAAGCATGGCCCCTTTTAATTTCCTTGCTATAAATGGCACAGACTACATTTAAGCATTCTGGTTATGATCCTACTGGACTTTACAGATAAGAGGTTTTTAGTTCAACATTAATCATGCACCCTTCTTTGATTTCTGAATCTCCTCTCTTATACTACAATTCACTTGTTTTTCCACCTTTCCCTTAATTTCCTTGGGTAACAGGAATATATTTGAGCCAATGTATTAAATTCTAATGCACTATTTCTGCAGAAAAGGATTTCATCTATTGTCTCCCACCACTATCATTTTGTCTTTATCTTTGTGACTGTCTTCTGTCTTCAAGATATAGATTAGATATAGATACAGATATATTCACCCAATCTGTGACTGCATTTGTGTTGCTTAAAATCTTTTTTCCTGTGTTTAAATTTTAAGTTTTTCATTAGTTTTTCATTAAGTTTTCAAAGGCAAGCCCCTCTCCCTCCTCTTCTCCCAGTCCTGTCTTTAGAAATCCCCTCCCTCATTACCTCTTCTCCTTCTCCTAAGAGAAGGGAAAGCCCCAACTTGGGTACCACCCCACCCTGCAACATCTAGTCCCAGCAGGACTAAGAACATCCTCTCCCACTAGGGTCCAATCAGGCAGTCCAGTTAAGGGAAAGAGATCCAACGACAGGCAATAGAGTCAGAGACAACCCCTGCTCCAGTTGTTAGGGGACCCACATGAAGGGAAATCCCCAACTTTGGTACCACCCCACCCTGCAACATCTAGTCCCAGCAGGACTAAGAACACCCTCTCCCACTAGGGCCCAATCAGGCAGTCCAGTTGAGGGAAAGAAATTCAATGGCAGGCAACAGAGCAGAGACAACCTGTTCTCCAGTTGTTAGGAGACCAAGCTACACAACTGCTACAAATGTGTAGGGGGCCTAGGTTGCTTAAAATCTTGTTGAGAATAATTATATGTATATATAATCTCTGAAAACCAGTTCATTGAA
>JADRCH010000198.1:1761663-1775173 GCA_019843965.1 Rhynchomys soricoides
TGTGTGTGTGTGTGTGTGTGTGTGTGTGTGTGTGTGTGTGTGTTTCTCTCATGTTTCATCTATAAACCTGAAATAGTATAAAGAACAGATACTGGAAGGTATGATTACATATATGTTCCTGTGGCAGACAAGTAGACTTGCATGTCCTTTGCAAACATTGTCTCATTCATGAGTACTTCAGAAGCCTTGAGGTGGTTTGGTATCATTTATTTCTAGTTATAATATGACCCAAATCTTAGTTCTAGCACTGGCAACATAGTGCTAAGTGAGAGATTCCTTTGTTCTATTGTGTCCAGGGCAGACTCCAGAAAGAAAAGTAACAATGGCCAACAGAGTAGTAACTCATTACCCATAGCTAGCTAAATTAAAATTAAGTTATTTTCCTTGGTCATACCAGACACATTTCAAATGACAGCATGTTGTGGTGCTTTTGGCTACTTTGACAGAGAGAGTAGACTAGATCCTTTCCTACCACCTCAAGCATCTCTGTTCAGGGCCACACCACATTAAATGATAAGCTTCCTGGCACTAGCTAGATAGTATGCCAACTCACATCCTAAAGGTATCAGTAGCTCACAGCAGGCATACCTCCCACCTCTCTCCAGATAGGCTTCCACCTACTTCCCAGCTATACAAGTAAAAATATCTTGAAATCTAGCACTCTAACCTTGCCCCACTCTTTCATACTACATGTCTAGTCTGGTTGAAACTGAATATCTCATCAATAAAAAACATGATTGCAAGTTGTGTGTCCTGAAAAACAGTTTTCAGGAGATCCTGTCTTAATCTACTTCCTTTGGTCGCCTGAGGAGCTAGTTACTTACTGCTGCTCAGTAAATAGCGGGCCTAAATAACTTCAGAAAGGGAAGGTAAAAACTGAGTGATCAACAGAAACAGATACTCTAGGTTCAACTGTAATGGTTCGTTTTCATTGTCAGTTTGTCACAATCATAGAGAAGAGTTTCAACAAGGAGCTGTCTAGATGAAGTAAGTACATACGTGTATGCCTGTGGAGAGCTGTCTTGATTCCCTTAACCAATGTTCAAAGACATGGCCACTATAGGCAACAACATTCCCTAGGTCTGTGTTCTGGGCTGTGTAAGAATGGAGAAAGGTAATTGAGTACTAGTAAGCATGAATGTATTCACATCTCTTTGCTTTTGACTGAATATGATGTGTGGACCTTGTTCAAGTTACAACTGCCTTGATTTCCATGCTACAGTGGATTGTGACCTGGGATTGTGAGCTAAAATAAACCTTTTTCTTCCCTATGATATTTTTGCCATGGTATATCATCTCAACAATTTGTAACAAAACTAAAAATCCTACCTTGGAAGTTCTGTAGCATGCTTTGATGATCATATTTGGTCTTGTAAATCAGTACACAAAGCAGATATGGAAATATCAGGGCATCCAGCCTAAGCTGGACCAGACACCTAAAATTCAAACAAGAGAAGCTTGCCAACACAGGGAACGTATTGACTACAGACCTCCAAACATATGGCCACTGTGCCTTCAGATTCCATGCAAAGCTGAAAATATGTAGCCTGTGACCATTTAATCAGACGTTACCTTTCACATCTATAATTTAAATGACAGGAGCAATCAATCATAATAATAATGATATTAATAGAATGTGTCAATTTGGTCATTGCAAAGTGATTTCACACTGGTGACATCATTTAACCCTTAATCTAGACTGCTAAGGTCTGGAAAGAGAAGCAGACAAACCTCCTCCAATGTACTGCTAAGAACCTGAGCCTCAGAATGGTGGAAATCATTCAAGGTCCTGGAGAAATGGAAGACTTATAAAGAACACACAGGTTCCCATGTACACACACACAGAAGACTCAACTCCTCTTGCTTGTAGCATCAGAAATGGCACCCTGCATGGCACAGAAGATTTGGAAACAATAATGGTGTGAGGAGAGAAAGGTTGGTGATGAGGACAATGTGGTAAAGGAATCCGGGCTGCAAGCAATTGGCAGAATTAGTTGTTTGATTTCTACTCTAAAGATTTAGAAACCCAAGTGCCATAATACTGTGCAGGATGAACAGAAAGAATGTGTCTGTGGGAAAAGAGGAGACCCCTCACTTAACTAGGTGAACTCTGTATTCATTTCTATGATGGAAAGGTAGATTCAGACATGAGAAGCATCTAACATGTCAGCAGCTACAGTCTCATCTCTAGATTTCCTAGAAGTGTTTACAGAGGAGAACCCCAGGTTCTTCCACTGAGGAACATTTGTTCTCATGCCAAGTGTCTAGGAACACTTTTGATAAGTGTGACTTTGGGGAGCATTCACTGTCATACAAAGGCTAGGCAGCAGGGGTAATACCAAATATTTCACTATGGACAGAAGCTGACCACTCTGGAAAAGAGGCCAGGGAGTTTTAAGGACTGCCTCTTCCCCAGAAACCTGGACATCACATATATGTGAATTTGCACATGTAATAAATCCTGAGTGTCCAGAAGTATAACCGTTTAAAACTGTTCTGAGACTAAGAGCTCCTCAGACACGTAGAATGAGGAATCACTTAATAATCAGGAAATGTCTGGGGAAAGCAGAGGCTAATGGACAGACCAGCTCCAGAGAAGATCAGCCATCTCCAAGCTCTACCCAAATAATACTGAGGTGGGTGGTAAATTATAGTGCGCTAGCTCTTATTGTAGATAAGCTGGTATTTAATCTTCTGTTGGTTCCTTGTCTGTGAATATCTGTCTACACACTGAATTTTCATTGTTGTATAATTTCAAAAGAAGAATAAAATGGCTATTTTCAGAGGAACAAAAAGTATATTGTCATTAAGTTCTTCTCTATTCTTGAGGATATACGCAAGAGTCTCGGTGTGGTGTGTGCCTAATAACATGAACACTATACATAATATGCTCTCTTCTTTATATACAACATGTAGTAATGTTGAGCCTATAAGTTATGAAAATTAAAAGATTAATAAGACAATAATAAAATAAAAAGTTTAAACAATATATTGTAATAAAAACTCAGTCAATATGGTCTCCCAACATCCAATCTTAGGCACTGAACCTCATTGAAACTATAGAAAGGGAAAACACAGATAAGAGTGGATGCCAGTAATTTACATAAAGTTCTCTACAGACACACACACACACACACACACACACACACCTTATTCCAATGCTCTTTGTACCATCTCCCTTCATGGGGACCCAGACTCCAAAATGACAAAATAACATCATCGAGCTGATTTATTTCCAAAGCTCTTACTAGCTCTTAGTTCTTATTGTTAAAGAATAAAGAACATTCCAGACTTCAGGTCTTCCTGCTCCAGGATTGTGGCATTGCTCTTCAAAGAGCCAGAGTTCCTCACAGCCTCAGGTAAAATACTTTCTTTGCAGCTTGTTATTTTCTTCCCTCCAACCCTGAGCCCTCTGACTCTAGTCTCCCCTCCTAATTCTGTTGGCATCCCCAGGTAACTTGAGTATGGCAGGGGAATGGTCTCATTTCTCTTTCTGTCACAACTACATCCATCATAAATTCCCAGACAAGTATGAGGAAAATATATAAAGGACGATGCTCTGCTATAAGCACGGAGTGATTTGTTATGTGGGCAGTATTACTGGGATTGAACCCTCTCTTTGACAGTTAACATATGTAATTACTTTTATTGTATAAAATGCACAAAAATAAAATGAAATAAATGGACCTGCCCATAATCTCACCATCAGGCTATGATTGCTATACTAGTTTATGTGTAAGCCATTTTATTTTTTTATTGGATATTTTCTTTATTTACCTTTCAAATGTTATCTTCTTTCTTGGTTTCCCTCCCTCCCGAAAACCCCTATCTCATCCCCTCTCCTCCTGCTTCTATGAGGGTTCTCACTCCTGCCCACTCCTGCCTCCCCATCCTCAATTCTCCTATACTGGTGCATCTATCGAGCCTTCATAGGATCAAGGACCTCTCCTTCCATTGATGCCATCCTCTGCTATATATGCAGCTGGAGCCACGTGTACTCCATGAATCCTCAGGTACTACTATGTCCAGTTTTCTAAAAATGGCCAGACTGATTTTCAATGTGATTGTACCAGCTTGCAATTCCACCAATGAGGGAGGAGTCAAGCTTGTGTGGTCCTCTAACCTTCATTATCTCTCATTGTTGTTTCATGAATTTTGCTAGCTAAATTCGTGTATTTCTACTTTTCTGTAGTATTAAGAAATGAAGCCATGTACTTATGCATGCTAGAGAAGTTTTAATCTCTGGACTACCTCCCCACTTATCATAGCCTTTTACAAGACAAATCGTATGCTTTCTGTCAAATGAGTTAGTTATTTATCCAATTCATGTTGGTGATATTTCAGTGCATGTGTGTGTGTGTGTGTGTGTGTGTGTGTGTGTGTGTGTGTGTGTGTATTGGGTTTTTTTCAAGACAAGGTTTCTCTGTGTAGCCCTGGCTGTCCTGGAACTTATTCTGTAGTCCAGGCTGGCCTTGAACTCAGAAATCTCCCTGCCTCTGCCTCCCAAGTGCTGGGATTAAAGGCATGTACCACCATTGCCCAGCTTCAGTGCTTATATTTTAACTAACAAAAATACATGTAAAATGCTTTTGCATGTATGTATGTATGTATGTATGTATGTATAGGTATTTATCTAGTAATTTACTTAGGAAAATTCCCATGAACATGAAAACTTCATAGTAAAAGAGAAGCGTTGGGTGACATTTTTAATTTCTTATTCTTTTAAGCCTTATTTTGATTTTCATTTAGTGCTTAGTCATACTTACAGGTTGCAATGTGCTATAAGAAAGTAGCAAATAATTATTACATAGGAAAATCTTACTGGAATCACATTTTCACTGTAATATTTGATATATTATAAAAATACAATAGATACAGAGAGACTGATGATGTATATAGAAGGTTTATTTTTAATTTTTGAGGACTCTTCATGCACTTTCTATAATGAGTAGGAAAATTTATATTTCCACAGCTGTTTTCACTTTGTAACACCAACATTTAATCATAGCATCTACACATGATACAACTCAGTATCTTGTTAACTGAATTTAAAACCTGAAATGTCGTTGCTAAGTTAAAGTGTGTATACATTTGTATTGTGATATATCAAGTTCTCATCTTGCATGTGGTACATATACATATATATAATGTCTGCTAGTTTTCTTCCGTGCTTTCATCAGTACTGTATCTGAATAAGGTTTTAACCTTTGCTAAAATTGTGACAAATAATTACCTCATTTATTCATGGATTAGAATTCCTATGATATCAAATCTTGATATATTATTTATCATATATTCATTCGTACTGTTTGAAGTATTTTATATTAAATTATTTTCTTTCTTGTAACTACAGCATGTATTAAAGATATTAATACTTACTGTCTCATTCAACTTGAATATCATTTACTGAGTAAGATTAGTCTTGTAGCTTCATTTAGCGATTTGCTAAATATACACATTATACTAAAATCTCTTCATCTTTACCTATGTAGTAAGGAGGAAAATCAAATGCATCCAAATGCCTTGAGCAGTTAAAAGGAATTTAAGATAGTGTAACTGACGTTGCTAAGCATGCTCATCTTGGTGTGCCTTCAGAAGAGTCTCATGCTGGTCTTAACTTCTTTAGCATCTGTCTTGTCTGTCTGCCTTTATTCCTTTCTTTCCCCTTCCTTCTTTCTCCCCACCATTCCTTTCCTATCTTTTCATTTTACACAGTCTATCTGTCTAGCCCAGATGAAAAGCATTTGTGTATAGTATTTAACACAGACAGTGCGAAGTTGCGATCTCTGCTTTAACCATATCCCTCCTTGAAATTTTTATATTTGTGAATAATTACCACATACTGAACCTTTTTAGTCACTGCTATAATAAATACATTTATTGTTTCTTTTCATGAGCTTTGGTATAATTATGTGCATATTGTACAAAAGATTTCCAAAATACCAGGTATTTTCACTGTATGGAATTTTAGATAGACTGGGGTTCTCATAAAATCTTATTTTATCACTATAAATATTATTTTTATTCAGCATACCAGAATCTAAAGATTTCAACATGTATAATCTAGGATAACTTGCAAAACCTCTTTTTTTCCCTCAATTTTATTATCTGTGAAAAATGAAAAATCAGTGCTACCTACTTAAAATAATTTCATTATTAAATGAATAGCTATATGTACTGATAGACAAATCATATTCGTCTTTGCATATTGAAAAGTCCATGGCTACCATCATTAGAAGGCAGGATACTTGCGTTGGATTGTGGTATGTGCTTTGCCACACTGTGCCATATATTTTTGACTCCATCCTTTGATTTCTAAAATACTCTCTATCAAGTTTAGATAGTTGAGATATTGATAATGTCTAAAGCTCTACTAGGATGTTAAAAATCTATTTTTCTCTATTATTTTGGTAAGTAGCCTTCATAAGTTTTCAGTGTTGAACCATTCTAAAGATCCTACTTTGGTGAGTTAGTGAGTGTTTTGATAGGCCAGTAGTTTTTAACTTACTGTTTTCCATATCATAGATTGCAGTGTCAACATTGTCTACTTATTTATGATAAAAAAAATTTATTTTATTTTATTTATTTATTTTCATATTTTATTTACATTTCAAATGTTTCCCCCTTTTCAGATCTCCCCTTTGGAACCTCCCCATTCCCTCCACCCTCCCCCTGCCACTATGGGGATATTCTCCAACTCTCCCACCCACCCACCCACCCACCCACTCTTGTCTTCCCTCCTTGTCATTCTCCCATACTGGGGGATCTAACACCCTCAGGCTCAAGGGCCTCTCTTCCCCCTGATGAATAACAAGATCATCCTCTGCTGCATTTGTGGCCAGCACCATGGGTCCCTCTATGTGTATTGATAAAAATTTTTATGTGTATTTTCTTCCAGGTTAGTCACTACATTGAACTTTTTCAATATGTCAGCATAAAATTATAAATAGAATGCACTTGTATTTTATAAACTTCCTGCCCACATATATCATTTTCTATTTTTAATTTCCAATGGCAAATACTTCGTATCTTCTGATTTGAATACACTTTTAAAATGTAGGCCTCTTTTATAAGTTTATTTACATCATATTCCAGGTGAATGGGTGTTTTACAGTGAGAAAGAACGTATCTTTTCAGAAAGCCATACAATACACATGGTGAACTTAGTTCCCTCTAATTCGCTCTCTGTGCATTATTTAGTTTCTGCTGAGTAATAAGCCATCCTGAAGCTCACAAGTAATTGTCTTGTTACTCTTTGTTCTTTGAATACCAAGGAATTATCTTGTTACTCTTTGTTCTCTGGATATTCTGGTCCACTGCTTGGTTTAGGTTGTGCTAATGTAATAGTGCTAAACCACTATTGTTTTATGGAATCAGTCATCCACTGGTTTAACTGTGGGCTGTATGCAATAAGATTACATAAATCAAGCTTGTCTCTGAATCACAGAGATCCAACCAAGAAATTAGATAAAAGTAAATTTCTTGAGGCTGAAATTTTCAGGTATTCTCACAAGTGCCATATTTTATTGTTTGGAGTATCTCAAGTTCACCCAAAGACACACATCAGAACAAAATATGCTATCCAGGGACTGTGCATGTAGAACTTGACTATGATGATGAGGATTCACATGGCATAGTCACTAAAGCCTATGCATAACTTCAGCCCTGATTCTAACTCTCATGACACAGAATACCCTCCTGGTGCTAACTGCAGCTCAACAAACATCACAAGTAAATTTTTAATAGTGGAAAGGCTTACTGTTCAATAAACAATTGACATTCCAGATGTTGTCTTGTTTCTTTCTAAAGTCTATGCCTCAAGGTCATCTTCAACTGATTTCCTTTGACTCTCTGTGTGCTTACATGACACCTGTTCTTTGGTGAATGGAAATTGGCATTATATATCCTAATAGGACAAATGTTTATGATATTTCCTTGAATTCTAAAATTCAAAGAAGGGGCTCATAATCTGTTTAATTTGTTTATATCGCATGGTTTATTCCCTTACATGAAATACGCATGTCTGAATTTATAGAAAGTATATAGGAATATAAATACTCCAGAAAATCCATGCCATCTGTTGACATACAGATGCATTGAGTGTGGTTCCCATAATGAATGTTGTAGCCAGAAACCATCAAATTAAAACACAGCATATTCTTTTTCTTCAAATGCAGGGATAACTGCAATAATTTAAAACAGGACGTAGGCACCTACATGAAATAGGAGAGGATGGGAAAGTGCTGCAATACTGTGCCTGGCAGTATGGACACGCCTCTTTTGGGCAAAATTTAAGCTGGTTATTTTTTTCATTATATAGCCAATTTCATAGTTTTGAATGGAAAGATTACATTTTCATTGTCTGGTTGATTTCCATGGGTGATCAATATAACCAAAATATCCCATATTTCCTCCTCTGGTATTGGTAGCCATGTACACTCTGTTTCTGAATTCCTTATTTTTCGTTCACATTCATTTCACATCATTTAAGCCTAAGAATGTATTTGCAGAAAAGCTTCCTGTAGTTTATAAGGTGTACCTTTCAATCAGTAAGTATAATTTTTGTTCCTCTAAAGAGTGTGTTGAATCTGTGTACACTCTACAGTCTCGTAGTCACTGGAACATCTCCTGCAGTTGAAGCAAAATTCAGAAGCCACAGGGAATCAACAATCAAAGCTTCTGCATCTGAAGGTGTCAGGACCTCCTCTGCACAGAACCCTAGGCCAGTATCCCAAGCTAATTGGATTTTCCATGTTCCCTTAGAGGTTGTGGTGGGGGAAAAAAGACTTAAATGGATAGCAGTGAAAACCAAAGAAAAAGTCAGCAAACACCCCTAGACTTTTCTTCCATTCTTGCTATAGTTCTAGCCTTTGAACTCATATATGATGGTGGTCTCTTCTGCTTCTCCACTGCCATTCTAGTGAATAGCCAGGTTTCCCACTAGGCCTCCATCCCTAACTACCCTGGATATGGCAGATGAATTTTTACTGCTGTTTGAGAACAGAAATTTGCCCTAACCTTCCACCAAAGCTATGGTGAAGAATAAGAAATTCAAGTAATGGAACTATCACCAAGGGCAAGAGGCTAGGGAAATGAGTCTGTGGGTAAAGTGTTTGCTATATAAGTGTGAAGACCTGTGTTAATATCTCCATCAGCCATTTAAAAGCCAGGGTATCTTCGCACAAATCTGGAACCTGGAGTAGGAGGAACAGAAATAGGAGAATCTCTGGGGCTTGCTAGTCAAAACTGCAAGCTCCAGGTCTAGTGAATTATCTGTTCTCAAAAACTAAGATGGAAATGACAGACTCTGAGAGCCAGATGTGGTAGGTGACTACAAAGAAACACTATTGTCAGAACACAACATGGGAGTTGGACATAAATACTCACAGTGAGAGCCTGCAGAAGTTCTGCTTAAGTTTAAGCCAGACAGAATCACAGCATGGAACAAGGTGAAATAGACACAATGTCCTAACGCTAGCTGAGGAGAGACTTGGAATTGATGGTTGCTGGAAGAATGAGTAGGCTAGTCACATCCCACTCAGGACTCATGTCCAAGAGTATTGGGCAGCATAAATCAGACTTGATATATCAAAGAGAAAAACAGAGAAAAGATAGAGATGGAGAGAAGGAGAGAGGGAGGGAGAAAGAGAGAGAGAGAGAGAGAGAGAGAAAAGTGGGTGGACACGGAAATAAATAAAATCATGATGTATTGTATGAAATTCTCAAGTGATTGGCGAAAACTTTATTCTAAAAAATTAAAGAGAAGAAGAAATCTAAGCTAAGCTAAGTGGCAACTGGTGAAGCCAACCAGCACACACACGCACACAGACGCGCACACACACGCACACACTAGGGGAGCTTCTTAAGGGGAAGAGATTATTAATTGTTATTTGAACAGGTGTGAACAGACATTGGGATAGCAAAGCTCACAAATTTCAAAATGTTCATCTTAATTCTCCCTTTTTTATTAGTTCTGTAGTCTGTCTTCTTTCAGGCTTAACTTGTTTCTTTCCATCATGAGTCAAGACACACCTTTTAAATGACCTTAGGGTCCATTTTGGTTTAAGATCAGATTCCCAATATTTAATTTTTGGCATTAAAATGCATGAGGAACTGCTCATAAGGGTTTTACTATCTGTGCATTATAAATAACTCAGGTGTATTGGGAGGAGCTAGCCCTGGATCATTACTCCTTCCTAAGGCACACAGGAATGCAATGAAAATGGTAAGTTGGAAACAAAAGTCATTTTAAATCATTAAAATTCTGTAAAAATCTAGTTGGAAGAAAGTAGTTACTCAATACTGCTCAACACTCCACAGCCCATATAGTAGCTGAAGAGAACAGTTTCTTATTTTATTTATGAGTTAAAAATTTTTACAGGGTTTACACAGAGTGAGGAATGGAAACCCTTCTTCCAAGGTGACATGCTGACATTAGTGACAAGTCAGTACTAGGTCAGGATAGACCCACTCCTCCAACTATCTAAAGATTATTCTTGTGCCTTCAGTACTACAAACAGTGACTTACTTTGAAGAGAGACTTGGTCTTTTTCTCCTTTATTTTATTAATTTATTCAGTTGACATCTTGATCACAGCCTCCTCTCCTCACAGTCACTTCCTCACACAGCCCCTCCCCCATTCCCTTCTCCTCTGGGAAGACTGAGGCCCCCTTGGGTACAAACCCACCCAGGCACATCTAGTCACTGTAGAACTAGGCACATTCTATCCCACTGAAGCCAGAAAAGGCAGTGCAGTTAGAGGAACAAGATCCACAGGCAGGTAACAGAGTCAGGCACAACCCACACTCCAATTGTTGGGGTACCTACAGGAAGACCAAGCTGAGATAGGCTTCTTAAGGAGCTAATCAGGATAAAAGAATCACAAGGGTAGACCTTGAACAGGCATTAATGGTCCTTACTGAAGATTTCTGTGGGGAATGCATCAGAAGACAGCCTACTAAGCAAAGACCAGAGACTACCTCTCTCCCTCTCTCTTTTTTATATACTTTATTTACATTTAAAATGTGTTCCCCTTTCCAGGTCTCCCCTTGGGAAACCCTATACCGTCTCCAGCCTCCTCCTGCCTCTATGAGAGTATTCCCCCACCCACATACTTCCTTCTTCCCTCCATGACATTCCCCTATACTGTGACATCTAACACACTCAGGCCTAAAGGCCTCTCCTCCCCCGATGTCTAACAAGGCCCTACTCTGCCACATATGTGTCCAGCACCATGGTTCCCTCCATGTGTATTTTTTGGTTGGTGGTCCAGTCTCCAGAAGCAACAGGGGGTCAGGTCTATGGGGCTGCAAACTCCCTCAGCTCCTCCAGTCCCTTCTCCAACTCCTCCATCTGGGACCTCATGCTCAGTCCAATGGTTACTGTAAAGTGAATCTTGGGTATTCAGAACTTTTGGGCTAATATCCACTTATCAGTGAGTACATACTGTGTTCGTTCTTTTGTGACTGAGTTACCTCACTCAGGATGATATTTTCAAGTTCCATCTATTTCCTAAGAATTTCATGAAGTCATTATTTCTAATAGCTGAGTAGTATTCCATTGTGTAAATGTACCACATTTTCTGTATCCATTCCTCTGTTGAGGGACATCTGGGTTGTATCCAGTTTCTGGCTATTATAAATATGGCTGCTATGAACATAGTGGAGCATGTGTCTTTAATACATGTTGGAGCATTATCTGGGTATATGCCCAGGAGTAGTATAGCTGGGTCCTCAGGTAGTATTATGTCCATTTTTCTGAGGATCTTCCAAACTAATTTCCAGAGTGGTAGTACCAGCTTGCAATCCCACCAGCAATGGAGGAGTGTTCTTCCCTCTCTACATCATTGCCAGTATCTGCTGTCACCTGGGTTTTTGATCTTAGCTATTCTGACTTGTGTGAAGTGGAATCTCAGGGTTGTTTTGATTTGCATTTCCCTGGTGAATAAAGATGTTGAACATTTCTTTTGGTGCTTCTTAGCTTTTTGAGTTTCCTCAGTTGAGAATTCTCTGTTTAGTTCTGTTTCCTAATTTTTGATAGGGTTATTTAGTTCTCTGGAGTCTAACTTCTTGATCAATTTGTACATATTGGATATTAGCCCTCTATCAGATGTAGAATTGGTAAAGATCTTTTCCCAGTCTGTTGGTTGCCATTTTATCCTATTGACAGTGTCCTCTGCCTGACATAAGCTTTGCAATTTCATGAGGTCCCATTTGTTGATTCTTGATCTTAGAGCATAAGCCATTGGTGTTCTGTTCAGGAACTTTTCCCCTGTGCCTATGTGTTCAAGACTTTTCCCCACTTTCTCTTCTATTAGATTCAGTGTATCTGGTTTTATGTGGAGGTCCTTGATCCACCTGGACTTGGGCTTTCTAAAGGAAGATAGAAATTGATCAATTCACAATCTTCTACATGTAGACCACCAATTGAACCAGCACCATTTGTTGAAAACGCTGTCTTTTATCCACTGGATGGTTTTAGATCCTTTGTCAGAGATTAAGTGACCGTAAGTATGTGGGTTCATTTCTGGGTCTTCAATTCTATTCCATTGATCTACCTGCCTGTCACTGTACCAATACCATGCAGTTTTTATCACTACTGCTCTGTAGTATATCTTGAGGTCAGGGATGCTGATTCACCTAAAAGTCCTTTCGTTGTTGAGAATAGTTTTTGCTCTCCTGGGTTTTTTGTTATTCCAAATGAATTTGAGAATGTCTCTTTCTAAGTCTATGAAGAATTGAGTTGGAATTTTGATGGGGATTGCATTGAATCTGTAGATTGCTTTCGGCAAGAAGGCCATTTTAACTATATTAATCCTGCCAATCCATGAGCATGGAAGATCTTTCCATCTTCTGAGGTCTTCTTCGATTTCTTTCTTCAGAGACTTGACATTCTTGTCATACAGATCTTTCACTTGTTTGGTTAGAGTCACACCAAAATACTTTATAGTGTTTGTGACTATTGTGACAGGTGTCATTTCCCTAATTTCTTTCTCAGCCTGTTTATCCTTTTTGAGTATAGAAAGGAAACTGATTTGCTTGAGTTAATTTTATATCTGGCAACTTTGATGAAGTTGTTTATCAGCTGTAGCAGTTCTCTGGTGGAGTTTTTCGGGTCACTTAAGTATACCATCATATCATCTGCAAATAGTGATATTTTGATTTCTTCCTTTCCAATTTTTATCACTTTGATCTCCTTTTATTATCTAATTGCTCTAGATAGAACTTCAAGTACTATATTAAATAGATAGGAAGAGAGAGGGCAGCCTTGTCTAGTCACTGATTATGTAGGATTGCTTCAAGTTTCTCTCCATTTAGTTTGATGTTGGCTACTGGTTTGCTATATTGCTTTTACTATGTTTAAGTATGGGCCCTGAATTCCTGATCATTCCAAGACTTTTATCATGAAGGGATGTTGAATTTTGTCAAATGCTTTTTCAGCATCTAATGAAATGACCATGTGTTTCTTTTTTCTTTGAGTTTCTTTATGTAGTGGATTACATTGATGTATT
>JADRCH010000198.1:1775183-1788039 GCA_019843965.1 Rhynchomys soricoides
TCTTTTTTCTTTGAGTTTCTTTATGTAGTGGATTACATTGATGTATTTCTGGGTATTGAACATTCCCTGAATCCCTGGGATGAAGCTTACTTGATCATGGTGAATGATTGTTTCAATGTGTTCTTGGATTCGTTTTGTGAGAATTTTATTGAGTATTTTTTCATCAATATTCATAAAGAAAATTGTTCTGAAGTTTTATTTCTTTGTCAGGTCTTTGTGAGGTTGTGGTAACAGTGTAACGGTAGCATCATAGAATGAATTGGGTAGTATTCCTTCTGTTTCTATTTTGTAGAATGGATTGAAGAGTATTGGGATTAGGTCTTCTTTGAAGGTCTGATAGAATTGTGCACTGAACCAATCTGGTCCTGGTTTTTTTGTTTTTTTTTTTTTTTTTTGGTTGGAAGACTTTTAATGACTGCTTCTATTTCTTTAGGGGTTATGGGACTGTTTAGATGGTTTATCTGATCCTGATTTAACTTTGGTATTTGGTATCTCTCTAGAAACTTGTCCATTTCCTCCAGGTTTTCCAGTTTTGTTGCATATAGGCTTTTGTAGTAGGATCTGATGATTTTTTTAATTTCCTCAGAATCTGTTGTTATATCTCCATTTTCATTTCTAATTTTGTTAAATTGGATACTGTCTCTGTGCCCTCTGGTTAGTCTGACTAAAGCTTTATCTACCTTGTTGATTTTCTCAAAGAACCAGCTCCTGGTTTTGTTCATTCTTTATATAGTTCTTTTTGTTTCTACTTTGTTGATTTCAGTCCTTAATTTGATTATTTCCTGCCTTCTACTCCTCTTGGCTGTATTAGCTTTTTTTTGTTCTAGAGCTTTCAGGTGTGCTGTTAAGCTGCTAGTATATGCTCTCTCCAGTTTCTTTTTGGAGGCATTCAGAGCTACGAGTTTTCCTCTTAACACTTCTTTCATTGTGTCCCATAGGTTTGGGTATGTTGTACTTTCATTTTCATTAAATTCTAGGAAGTCTTTAATTTCTTTTGTTATTTCTTCCTTGACCAAGTAATCATTGAGTAGAGCGTTATTCAGCTTCCATGTTTATGTGGGCTTTCTGTTGTTGCTTTTGGCATTGAAGACCAGCTTTAATCCATAATGATCTGATAGGAGGCATGGGATTATTTCAATCTTCTTATATCTGTTAAGGCTTGCTTTGTGACGGATTATATGATCAATTTTAGAGAAGGTACCATGAGGTTCTGAGAAGAAGGTATATTCTTTTGATTTAGGATGAAATGTTCTATAGATATCTGTTAAATCCATTTGGTTCACAACATCTGTTAGTTTCACTGTGTTAGAAACGGTTTGTGTTTCTAAGATATCCATAAGATATCCATTGATGATAGTGGGGTGTTGAAGTCTCCCACTATTATTATGTAAGGTACGATGTGTGCATTGAGCTTTAGTAAAGTTTCTTTTATGAATGTGGGTGCCCTTGCTTTTGGAGCATAGATGTTCAGAATTGAGAGTTCTTTTTGGTAGATTTTTCCTTTGATGAGGATAAAGTGTCCTTCCTTATCAATTTTGATGACTTTTGGTTGAAAGTCGATTTTATCTGATATTAGAATGGCTACTCCAGTCTGTTTCTTGGGACCATTTGCCTGGAAAATTGTTTTCCAGCCCTTTACTCTGAGGTAGTGTTTGTCTTTAACACGGAGGTGCATTTCCTGGATGCAGCAAAATGTTGGGTCCTGTTTATGGATCCAGTCTGTCAGTTTATATCTTTTTATTAGGGAATTGAGTCCATTGATGTTAAGAGATACTAAGGACTAGTGATTGTTGCTTCTTGCTATTTTTGATGTTATTTTTATATTTGTGTGGCTTCTTTTGAGTTTGTTGAATGATTACTTTCTTGCTTTTTCTAGGGTGTAGTTTCCCTCATTGAGTTGGTATTTTCCATTATTATCCTTTGTAGGGCTGGATTTGTGGAAACATATTGTGTAAATTTGGTGTTGTCATAGAATATTTTGATTTCACCATCTATGGTAATTGAGAGTTTTGCTGGGTATAGCAGCCTGGGCTGGCATTTGTGTTCTCATATGGTTTGTATGAAATCTGCCCAGGATCTTCTAGCTTTCATAGTCTCTGGTGAGAAGTCTGGTGTAATTCTGTTAAGTCTGCCTTTATATGATACTTGACCATTTTCCCTTACTGCTTTTAATAATCTTTCCTTGTTTTGTGTATTTGGTGATTTGACTATAATGTGATGGAAAGAATTTCTTTTCTGGTCCAATATATTTGGGGTTCGTTAGGCTTCTTGAATGTTTATGTTCATCTCTTTCTTTAGGTTAGGGAAGTTTTCTTCTATAATTTTGTTGAAGATATTTACTGGTCCTTTAAGTTGGGAATCTTCACTCTCTTCTATACCTATTATCCTTAGGTTTGGTCTTCTCATTGTGTCCTGGATTTCCTGGATGTTTTGGGTTGGGACCTTTTTGCATTTTGTATTTTCTTTGACTGTTGTGTCAATGTTTTCTATGGTATCTTCTGCATCTGAGATTCTCTCTTTATCTTTTTTATATGCTTGCATCTATGACTCCTGATCTCTTTCATAGGTTTTCTAACTTCAAGGTTGTCTCCCTTTGTGATTTCTTTATTGTTTCTATTTCCATTTTTAGTTCCTTGATGGTTTTGTTCATTTCCTTCACCTATTTGATTGTGTTTTCCTGTAATTCCACCTGTTTGATTGTGTTTTTCTGTAATTTTTTAAGGGATTGTTGTGTTTCTTCCTTAAGGGTTTCTAGGTGTTTACATGTGTTCTGTTGTATTTCTTTAAGGGAGTTACTTATTTCCTTCTTAAAATCTTCTATCATCACCATGAGATGCATTTTAAATCTGAGCCTTGCTTTTCTGGTGTGTTGGGATATCCAGGGCTTGTTGTGGTGGGGGAACTGGGTTCTGATGATGCCAAGTAGCCTTGGTTTCTGTTCCTTATGTTCTTGACCTTGCCTTTCGCCATCTGGTTATCTCTTGTGTTAGCTGCTCTTACTCTATCTGACTGTAGCTTGCCCCTCCTGTAAGGTTCTGTGTCAATACTCCTTGTAGACCAGCTCTCTCTTAGAGGAATTTGGTTTTGGGAAGCTGTGATACAGGGTCAGCCCTGGGGTGCAGACAAAAACCAGGAGGATCTTGTTCCCAGCTGTCCCTTGGTTCTTGTGTCCTGATGGCTCTGCAAGGGTCCCTCTTGATCCAGTGAATTTGAAAAGAATTGGTGGTCTTGCCTGTGCTCGAAGGAGAGTCTGGTACTCCTGGGTCCCAGCTCTTTCCCGGCACTATTTCAGTATGGAGTCCTGTGTCACAGGATCAGCTCTCCAGCCACTGAAAGAAACCAGAAGACCACTCCTCAGTCCCTGTGTCTTGGAGATGCCAGGTGGGTCTCTCTGAGCAGATAGGTTTGTCCACACTCCTGGGAAACTAGCTTTCTCCAGGCACTATTTGGCTATGGAGCCCTGGGGGCCAAGGCAGAGGTCCCCAGTCACAGATGGAAACTGGAAGGCTCTTGTCCCCGGCTGTTCCTCGGTCCCTGTGTCCCAAGGTTTCTGGGTGGTCCTGCTGAGCAGTGGTGCTGGCCTTACTTCCACTCACTGGCTTGTCCACACTCCTGGGAGGCTAGCTTTCTCCCAGTGTTATTTGGCTATGGAGCCCTGGTTGCCATGTCAGAGGTCCCCAGACACCGATCAGAGACTTCTTGATAACATTGTAAGACCCATCCCAGCTCACATCCCCACCTCAGACTTCTGGACTCTAGAATTGCAAACCACACTTATAGAACAAACACAGGTAGCCATTTCGTTCTCAGTACATGCTCCTTCCCAAAGCATGACCTGATTTTCTTCACATCATAGTAGCTAAGGACCAAGAAATAATCCCAGTGAACTGGGGACTGGCAACATTTCTTAAGTGTGTTACCCCAAACTTGAAGGAAATCATTTCCTGTGTTTCATTCATCAAATTGCAAAAGGTTAAATCCAACAAGAGGGATTTACTCCATATTTTGATAGAAGGAGAATCAAATCATTTTGAGATCGCATGTAAAAATCATTTCTAGAACCAATATGGAGAGAGAGAGTTAAGGATGGATTATTACAGGCATGCATTGAAAGAGATAACACCTCAAGATTGTGGAGTTCCTAATTTGATGTGGGCACTAAATTAAAAACATAACCACATTATTTTTCTCACTGTGAGTGGACAATACCCACATTTCTGCTATTTCCAGTTTGGAGTCAGACAAATTAAACAACTTTCCAATTTCTAACCTCTAAATTAATATTAGAAGGGTCATTAGAACCAAAAGGGTCAACATTTGTTCCTAAATCTCTTGTAGATACAATACTTCTACTCTGGCCATACAGATCTGGAAGTACATATTTTAGAGATAAATCCAACCTAGTATCATCAAAAACATACCCACTGGTCTCCAAGATTACCATTTAAAATATACTGCCCAGAGTGTCTGCAACTCAGTTCTCCACTTCTCATTTTCTATTGTGGATAAGAATGAAATCTAACTTGTTCCATAAGACAGCCCTATATTTAGAGAGAACAGTCCTATATTTAGCTTAGATTTTAAAAAAAGTTTGTTACTCAGAAAATAAGTCCAAATGCTTGAGTTTATAGGCACTTGTAGAGGAATAAATCAATTTAACTCCATATCCCATCGTTCTGTACAGTTTGTAACAAGGTGTACTTTGTTAGATTTTCATCTGCCTACATCTGAGACAGCAAAGTTCTCCACAATCATCTTTTAATGACATTGCAATTTATAGACAGTAACTAATTTCAAACTTCATAGCACTTGGCTTTTATGATTATTTCAAATAATTTAAATGCAAATGAATTTCCAGAGAAAGAAAACATCAAATGCCCTTGAGTGGCAACATGTAATAGAACAGTGCATGGAAGCCACTGTAGGAATTTGGAGCACTCTGATAGGGTTGAATGGTAAAGCTATATAAAAGTGTTTGCCTATACTCAATTTGCATTCCATTCCACATTATAATCTATTTACACATTCTGTCTTTTTAATATGACTTATTTATTGAATCCTCCTTAGGAATCCTACCCATGTCTCATTGGAAACCTATGATGCAATTTAGCAAAGGAAAACATATCACTACAATATTCTTGAACAAGAATCAAAGGTACAAACACTTCTGGCTTCTCTACACTTCTCCATAGTTAATGAAGTCACTGTATGATGCATTTCCACGTTAAGTGTCTATTCATTCATGCTGAGCTTGCATTTGTTTAGCAATTAAGTAACAGTGACTATACAGAATTCTTAAGCAATAATATATGCAGCATCAAAACAAGGAAGTCAGGTTGTTATATAAATATATTACTGTTTTAAAGTTCACAAAAATATTGAAATTATTATGATAGGATGCATTTGTAGCTAAGCCATGTGATATATATATATATATATATATATATATATATATATATATGAAACAAGATGATATTTCACTGCTAATCACTTAGAATGTATTACCAGCTCTGGGTTTGCTAGTAGGGTTAAAAGGGTAAGGGAAATATCTTATTGTTTATAAGGTAAGTAAAGAAAAAGGAATAATTCAACAGTAGAACACCAAGATCAGTATAGGACAGCAGAGCAGCAGCTGTCTTTGAAACTTTGAAATATATTTTACAGAAGGGGTAGGTATGTCCAGTGAACAATTTGATTGGATCATCTTTATTCCTTCTGAATTTTCAAGACTCTGCCTTGCTAAGGTTATCATAATACTTACTATTTAAATCTTCTTTTGCAAAATACCTTTTAAAAACACATTAAGAAATAATGGGTTTATTTGAGCTTATGGTTCGGAAGTATGGTCCATCATGGCAGCAGGAGCATGAGGCAGGGACATAAAGCAGCAGGCTACAACTCATCCATAGTGAGAAAATAAAAATAAATAAATATTGCTGCTCAGATGCATTCTCCATTGCATTCCATCCCAAATCCCAACTTCTAGCATAACATTGAGTACCCGGAGTGAGTATTTCCAATTCACTTTAATCTAACTAATCATCCAAAAAAATGACCATAGATTTGTTTTCTTGATGACTATAAATCTTACCAACTTGATAGTCAAGATTAGTCATCACAACACCACCCTTGTTAACATGATATTCAGGGTTAAGCTGTAACTTTCCACCCTTTGTCTAATTAGGCTGATGGCCATCAAACAACTCAAAATATACCCAATCTAAAATTTAAAAAAAAAAAAAAACCACCATAGTCTCTAACTGTTCCAACACTAATAAAGAATATAAGTATAGTCTCTTCTGAGACTCAATCTTGTAACTGTGACCCTTTGAGAATTCAAAAAACAAGTTACATATATCCATTCTACAATGGGAGGCAAGAAGTATTCTCTTCCAAAAGAAAAGAAAGGAGAAATTTTAAGAAATTATCATACAAAACATAATCAAAACCCAGCAGGCAGCCAATAAGTATTTCAACCCCACATTCAGCATCTGGGGTCCCTAAGAAAATTATCTGGTCCATAAAGGTCTTAGGCAACCCCATTCCTTCAGCTCTGCTTCCTAAACCACACATAGCCTCCTTTGTTCCAGCCCTACTTTGTTTTTGAAGCCTTCTTGGCTGGGCATTTCATATCCTTGGCATCTCTAACCTCAAAGTCTCCAATGTAATTCAGCATTTACCACAGCTCAGGCCCCTGTTATTTATTGCCTGGCCTTGGTTCATTTCTAGGAACAAAGAGCAGGACTTCTCACCTCAATATTGCATCATTCATGTCTAGGGAAACACTTCCTGAGGCACTTCTTCTCAAGGAGCAAGCTACCCTTTCCAAGGCATTTTCAGGTTAAGATCTTTCCGCTCAAGGGACTTTGTACTTCACAATATAGAAGCTTCTATGGGTGAGGTCCTGGGTGCAGTGAGATGTACATGCTATTCTTGTGTAAAGCACCAAGTTTCTTTTTAATGACACTGATCTCTCTGGCAATAAGACCTGTTTTAAGAAAAACCTGATTTTTGTGAGTTTAAATTTATCCACAATTTTTTCTTGACAAATGCACATTTTAAATCTCTCACTGCTTCATATTTTACCCCTTCTCATGTAGATCTACATGAGAGCACTAAATAGTAGCCCTGCCACTGCTCAGGGCTACTCCATATTTAGGAGGGCAAGCACCTTACACATTTAGCTGGTCACTAGGGATAGCTAAAAATAAGAAAGACAAGAAGACTAACAAAATTCAATGAAGTTCATCCCTTGGGAAAAAAAATATTGACTGTGGTCTCTGCACATAAGCTAAGTCTTTTTTTTTCTTTCTTTTTCTTCTTCTTCTTCTTCTTTTTTTTTTTTTTTTTTTTTGGCTAAGACTTTAAAAAAGGAATATAAGTGAGACATTGATTTAACACTTATTTCCAATTTAAAAAATGATTCTGATTCTGAACATCATGTGGGGTAGAAGCATGAAGAGTCTCAATCCCTCCTCTACTTCTTTGAGTATCCTACCACTTAACAAATATGGACATGGTAGCTAGAAGTACAGACATGGAAGATTTAGCCATAAAAAAGTCATGACCTAGAAAGGGGACCAAATAAAGAAAAAGATGATTATAAAAGTGTGGAAAAACAATGCCAGTGGAAAGCACAGAGCTCCTCAACATCAGGACAAAAGGTAACTACAGCAGATGAGAAGACAACATAGCAAACCTTAGCCAGGATGAATGTGAAAGTACAAACAAGACCAGCAGCGACAGAAAATGAAAATAATTTGGGGAGAAACATTGCTCTAAGTTATGGGCACGTGGCTTAGCCTATGCAAGTGTTAGGTCTGTTCTGGATTCTCTGCTCCTGTACCTCAAGAATGTCTTGTTATTTCTAGGCTATATCAGGTAAGCAATTTAACTGGAAGCATCATTGTCATCTCTTAGCCCTTCTTTATTCTAAAGAAACTTTTTCCATCTCTGGTGAGGGAGTCATTATATTTTATACCAGCTGGTTTGACCTCTGCTAGCAACAGATACACAGACCAGAGCAGACAGTATGACAGCAATGTCTACAGCGCAGTATATGAACTGTGCACTTGAGAACTCCTTAACGGAAGCTCTGTCTGGAAAAGTTGATGGGGTGACTACAAGTACAGCAACATGGACCAGTTAGAATATTGCAGACCCAGAGGCTAATTACAATGGATCTTGGGCTGTGTTTACACCCTCAAATAGTCATTTCTTGCCCACCTTTGTGTGAAGCCTAACATTCTGTAAGTGACAAATAAAGATGGACCTAACATCCTGTAAGTAACAGATTTTAAAAATTCATTTTGGAATGTATTAACAAAACCCTGGTTTCCTGCCAATAAATGGGTTAAGAATGCTGTCAGATAGCATTCAAGGCCTTTAACAGAGTTTTCTCCATGTTGATACATTCAATCTACCACTATTCAATGCTTCCACTAATGTTCTTGAAGACTACTATGATTTATAATTGCTCATTGTTCTAGTATTATCAAAAGTCTTTGGACTATGCAATTTAATGTAATGTAAATCTACACCCCTAGGCCATAGGCACTAATATTTTGCCCCAGAATTAAACCCTCTTATATTGTCTTTGAGCTTCATGACTATGTACCCTTGGATCCTTAACATTATCAGTGTTATGGTTTCCCAAGTAAAGCTAAGTAAAATTAAACAACAGAAAAGATTGACTTGTTCTCAGCAGTATTCTAAATCAAAATCTGTATTTAATGTGTAAGCCTACCTCAAAAACAGTAACAAATGTAGCAGGATTATCAAACTACATATTTGAATCAAAATACAACCAAGAAGCAAGTGTTTGAAGAATAAAGACTGGTAGCTAGTATCCCTTTTATTTCTGGCTGTAGCTTTATGATCACAGTAAGAAGAGGCCTTATATCCCCCAGGAATTAAGATAGATAAGATTAGAAAAGTTTAGTCACAGAACTCAGAATGAATGTCCACATGGGGTGTTCTGTTAGGGTCACTGTGGTGCACCAGATGGCATTCTCCATAACAGCTGCAGAAAAAAAGGCAAACAGTTTAGAATTAGCTCATACTTCAAAAGTGAAGCTAGCTGTGTGAAGTTTATCCCCTAAACTGTAACGTGCAGCCCTCCGTGTCTATAACTGGAGCTGGATGCACTCTCAACTGCAAACAATTTCTTTCTTCATTCTCCTGCTCCTTCTCTACATAATTCATGTCAATGTGAGCAAGAGAATGGAGCTTGTAAGAGGACAGGGAGCTCTCCCGGGTTTGTTAACTGAAATCCCCATATTCTAATCTAGAATAATAATTTGAATTCATATGTTTAGTGTTGACTGACTTAGAGAGCTATCAGCCTACAAACTATAGTAAACATTTTCACAAAATGGCATATTGAATGGTTTTTACTCGTTGCTCAGTTCATACCCTTGAAACTGGCCTTTGGCTGGGAGATGGGGAGTGTTTTGGAGGCCCTTATAACTCCACACTTAGTCCAAAACTCTGGCGCTGTTTAAATAATAAATTATGAAGACTGATGAGAAGAATGAATGGTCCATAAGTGATAAATAATACCCTATGATACAGGCTCATAGTGCAGTGCTGTCAGAGGGACCTAAGCAAGAAGGAAGAATGGCTGGGCTACCAAAAATAACCGTAGAAAGAGTCAACATATAGTGAAGTAGAGATGGAGAACACATTTTAATGAAGGAAACAAGTTTAAAGAAATCTAGGAATTCACTGATGGTGGCAAATGAATCCATATACGGCACACACTTGACATTTTTCTAGTTTTATAAATCCATGATCATAACTCATCTTGTAGATAAAAAACACTGACAATTAAAAGGTCTACATATGATATGATAGAAGAATCAGGCTGATATTATGAGGACCATAGGTTTAAACTTTGTTTCAAAGAGGGGAACCACATGTTCCCCACTCCTTTTCTCACAGACAACAGTCTTCAGAGATCTCACTTGTTGGCTGACTTCTTCCAGTATTGTGTGTCTCCTCAAAGTATGGACATCACAGACTGGTAGAACAAGGCCCTTAGGAAGAGTTAGAGGCTGATGACAATGCTGGTGATATGGAATCTATTTCCACTTGCACACTTTCCCATCCAGGGCTTGGGCCAGGCCTGGGTAACACACTAATGCCAAGGCCTAGAGACTGCATGACCTCTCCCTCTGCTAATTAACCCCTGCAAGTGACACAGAGCTAAAGTCTAGGGAACAGCAAAGAGCAGGTCAGCCAATGACCAGACAATAAGGCTACCCTTTCAAAGGGCAATAAGAGTGTGTGGTGATTTGTAAAAGACTGGGGCTGTCGTGCAAAGGTCAGCTCTGCCTTCTGAGCAGAAACACTGCTTTGTGCATCCAATGCCACATACAGGCTGTAGAGGCCTCCTTGGGTGGGTCCACTTGACTTTGGTGAGACAGATGGTCATCCTGTGTGGGACACTTTGCTACAACCATATGCAGAAGTCTTCACTCCTTGAGAAATTAAAAGTCTAAACTACAGTTTTTCTGAAAAAGGCAAGCATTCTGTCACTCTTTTTCTTATGTGTGGAACCAGCCCAGCACTCTGGCTTTCTGTATGAAATGGGGCTTAGGCTTTTTTTTCCAGGCGTAGACTTATTGTAGATAGCAGCTTACCAGACAGATTGTGAGTGTCGTTCAAATCAGAACAGAAAATGGAGTTGGGCACCTCTTCCCCAATGTATTTCCAGCATACTTAATCTTAAAAGTTACTTGGTTATTCGAAATAATTTCTATGCCATGCTTGCACGTGAGATTGTTAACTGACCTGCCCCTCATCTAATTTTCTCAGTGCGGCACCCACAGTGCACAAGCAATGCATGAACTGCTATGGAAAGTGCTTTGTAAATTTTAGAAAAGCAAAAACCTCCAGCTAGACAGGAGTCATCTCGATTCACTCTCTCGAGAATCTATTTTCAGGAAAGAATTACGTTGAGCCATGTTGAAAGTGTTCACTCAGTAAGGCTCCTGACAAACGAACAGAGAATTATGATTTGACTGATGCCTGCCAGACACGTGAAATGACTCTCCAGCCTCTTGTTGCCTGTCATCAGTTTTAAAATACCCATCCCTCTCCCTAGCTCTGTGTTTCACAACTCATTGTTTGCAGGGCTTTCTCTGTGAATCTTCTGTCTCAAACACCTGCATCAACTCCTTTTAAACTCATGCACAACAGCAGCACATAATTGCACTTTCATCTTCCTTAGGTATCATGTCTAAAGAAAATCTGTGGTGGGCCTATTCTTCTGATTAGATGGGCATACCAGCAAAAAGAAAAATAAATTGAACCTCTGTCTTTCTGTGAAATCCAATATTTCACAATATACTATTTGACACAGCTCAGATTGCATTGATCTGAAAGGGAGCATTGTAGCACTCTGACAGAATGTTCCTCTTTTACTTTGCTACCTGAATAAAGAGAGGTTTGAAGTCCCAAGACATGAAAAAAAAAAAAGTTGAGCTTTTCATTGCTAGATTTTTGGCATACTGGGCACAAATTAACTGTTCAGAAAATGTGCTGGATCTGTAAAAATAAGTTGCATAATAATGATGGTCCATGCTGCTCACAGAGTCCCTTGTAGGTCATGGGGCATAAGGTGTGAGATAAAGACTCTCTCAGGGTGGCTGGAGAGATGGCTCAGCGGTTAAGAGCACTGACTGCTCTTCCAGAGGTCCTGAGTTCAATTCCCAGCAACCACATGGTGGCTCACAGTCATCTGTAATAGGATCTGATGCCCACTTCTGGTGTGTGTCTGAAGACAGCCTGTAGTGTATTCATATAAATAAAAAATAAATAATTCTTTAAAAAAAAATAAAGACTCTCTCAGATAGGACTCCTGAGCTGGAGAGACAGTTGTCCCCACAAATACAGCCAGTGGTAAGTCTTCACAAAGGTTCCTTCTGCCTGCAAATGACAAGAACCAATTGCCCTCACTTGGTGGGATCCTAAAAAATTCCATGCAAAGGACCAGATTACATACCTTGGTGAACTCAAGGTCTCTGTATTTCTCCTCACATAGTACTAGGATGGAACATATTCCCTGATCAGCATCTGCCTTCAGCTCATACGCATGGCTCATACCCATGATTGAACCCAGCAGTGTATCCAGCTCATTCAACCCATTATGTTGCCCCTTGTGCATGTAAACAATCTTGAAAGGACAATTTTCAGCTTCATATGGAAACACAAAAACACAGGACAACTAAAACAATCCTGAATAATGAAATAACTGTGGAAGGTATCAGCATTTCAAGTTGTACTGCAGAGCTATAGTAATTAAACCAGCACACTATTGACATAAAAACAGAAAGGTTGATTAATGGAATCAAACTGAAAATCCAGTCGTAAATCCACACACCTATGGACACCTGATTTTTTATGAAGAAGCCAGAAAAAAACATATCGAGCAAAAAAGCATCTTCAACAAATGGTGCTGGTCAAAGTTCATAGTTTAATGTAAAAGACTCAAAAGAGATCCATACTGATCACCTTGCACAAAACTCAACTCCAAATGGATCAAAGACTTCAACATAAAACAAGATATACTTAACCTGACAGAAGAGAAAGTGGGAAATAGCTTTGAACTCATTGCCACAGGAAAAGACTTCTGAAAAGAACTCTATAGCACCAAGATCAACAACTAATGAAAGAGACCTCATGAATCTGAGAAGCTTCTGCATGGAAAAGATTTTTTTACCAAGAACACATTCAATAGACTACTAATATTCAAAATACATAATGAATTTAAAAAACTAAATGTCAAGAAAAAATAGCCTAATTTTAAAACAGAGGTACAGATTTAAACAGAGAATCCCCCAAAGATGAAATG
>JADRCH010000198.1:1795409-1806388 GCA_019843965.1 Rhynchomys soricoides
TCAGCTCCTTCAGTTTTTTCTCTAACTCCTCCATTTGGGACCCCATGCTAAGTCTAATGGTTGTCTGTGAGCATCTGCCTCTGTATTTGTCAGGCTCTGGCAGAGTCTCTCAGGAGACAGCTATAAAAGGTTCCTGTTAGCAAGCACTTCTTGGCATCTGCAATAGTGTCTGGGTTTGTTGTCTGTATATGGGATGAATCTCCATGTGGGGCAGTCTCTGAATGGCCTTTCCTTCAATCTCTGCTCCACATGTTGTCTCCCTTATTTCCTTTAGACAGGATCCCTTCTGGGTTAAGAATTTGGAGATGAGTAGGTGGCTCCATCCCTCAACTAGGGGCCTTGCCTAACCTCTGGATATGGTCTCTTCAGGTTCTGCCTCCCATTTGTTGGACATTTAAGCTAATCTCATCCCTCTTGGGTCCTGGGAGACTCTTGCTTTCCTGGCTTCTGGACTTGTTGGTGGCTACCCCCAGTTCCCCATGCCCCATTGCTACACACCTCTGTTCAAATTCCTAACCCTCTGTATATCATCCCCATTTCCTCTCATACCTGATCCTGCCCCCTTTTTCCATCTCTCCCTCCTTTCTTCTTCCCAAGTCCCTCCCACCCTCTACCTCCCATAAGTATTTTGTTCCTCCTTCTAAGAAGGACTGAAGTATCCACATTTTGGTTTTCCTTATACTTGAGCTTCATACGGTCTGTGAATTGCATCTTGGGTATTCTGAGCTTTGGGGCTCATATCCACTTATCAGTGAGTGTATACCATGTGTGTTCTTTTGAGATTGGGTTACCTTACTCAGGATCATATTTTCTAGTTCCATCCATTTGCTTTCGAATTTGATGAAGTCATTGTTTCTAATAGGTGATTAGTACTCCATTGTGTAAATATATCACATTTTCTGTATCCATTCTTCTGTTGAAGGACATCTGGGTTCTTTCCAGCTTCTGGCTATTATAAATAAGGCTGCTATAACATAGTGGAGCATGTGTCCTTGTTATATATTGGATCATCTTTTGGATATATGCCCAGGAGTGGTAAAGCTGGGTCCTCAAGCAGTACTATGTCCAATTTTATGAGAAACCACCAGACTAATTTCTAGAGTGGTTGTATAAGTTTGCAATACCACCAGCAATGGAGGAGTGTTTCTCTTTCTCCATATTCTTGCCAGCATCTGCTGTCTCCTGAGTTTTTGATCTTAGCCATTCTGACTGGTGTGAGGTGGAATTTGATTTACATTTCCCTGATGACTAAGGATGTTGAACATTTCTTTAGGTGCTCCTTGGCCATTTGATATTCCTCAGTTGAGAATTCTTTGTGTAGCTCTGTTCCCCATTTTTTGATAGAGTTATTTGGATATCTGGAGTCTAACTTCTTGAGTTCTTTGTATATATTGGATATTTGCCCTCTATTAGATGTAGGATTGTCAAAGATCTTTTCCCAATCTATTGGTTGCCATTTTGTCCTATTGACAGTGTCTTTGCCTTACAGAAGCTTTATGATTTCATGAGATCCCATTTGCCAATTGTTGATCTTAGAGCATGAGCCACAAGTTTTATAATAGTCACATTGACATTAGTTATATGTTAAATTAAGTACTCACCTCAGACACTATAACCTAGCTTATTTATTTTTATAAAATGTATATTTTCTCTTAATTTGCCGATTGTATAAGTCACGTGTTTGTTTTATTTCTGGAGTCAATGCATGATACTGATACATGTTGAACCCTTAGTTGGCATAGAGCTGTTTTAAGTGTTTTTAATCATACTTCATTGAATATGTGTTTTAAAAATCTCTATAAGGATTCTAGTACTACCAAGAACCTCATTCTCATACTTTAATAATCTCTTCTTACTCTCATAACTATATAAAGATTTATCCTCTTATAATTGAATTTACTACTATGAAATATATATCTAGCTTGCTTATTCTAGCTTCCTTTCTGCTGCCAGAATACCTCACTTAACATTTATTTCTGAAAACATTTGGCAGTTTCACTAGAATGTCCCTTGGTGTTGGAAATGTGCTTGTATTTTATCTCCAAATTGGTTATAATTGATTACTTTATATTTATTGAATTCCCTAGGTGAGAGCATCATCTATTCTGTTGCTGTCTGCTTTCTGCTTCTTCTCCCTTCTGTTTGATTAATCCATTGTTCTTTTGTGTCCACTAAGATTATCCAACATTCTATTTTGTCACAGGGATGAAGTTTGTCTCAGTATTTCTTGATGTTTCTAATTAATGGTCAGTTCTATGACTGGAACTCTCAGGTGGCACATGTGTTATCATCATATTTCATTCTGGACTTCCTGGTTCTCTTTAGACAGGTCCTCAGAAACCCAGTTTCACACTGATGTTGGGAAAGTTCTCCCAAGCTGTTCTCATGATGAGTGTCACTGCCCATCTAGCTCCCAATTCTTCTGAAACAGAGAATGTTTCTGCCATCTGTGTCTCATAGCCTTCCATTTGTATTAGGACAGAAAGGAGACACTTGTATAATAATGATGCTTATTGAATCTTTAGTGGGTACTAAGAGCTGTTTTAACAAGTGGATAACAACTCTGTAAGGAATGTTCTAGTACCATTAAGAATCTCATTCCAGTACTATTTTAATCCTCATGCCATAGATGAAAAAAATGAAGGTTTAGAGTAACAAGAAAATTACTCAGACATCAATTTGTGGGAGTTACTTAACAACAAAATAACTTTACAATATTACTATTAGTATAGCTATCAGAGTAGAGAACAGGGCACTTCAAAGGAAGGCATATGCTGCCCCAGTATGCTAAGTCACTGTTGTATTTGTTTCATAGCAAATAATATTCATTATAGCTCATCTTCACTTTCAACTTCATTGAATTGAGAAAACCCTGAGAGAACTGTAAAGTACACTTCTGGAAACACCAGAAGGCATACCAAAGATCATGAGGGCTGTGAGTCTGTGAATGATTTAATTCATTGACTGATCCAAAATTTGAATACTATTTCCAAGTGGTGGGATTCTGGCAATGTGGATCCTGATTGAAGCAAGAGCTTTACCTCTCCCTGCCCTTCTGTTGCTTCCTTATCTGTTATCTGGCTACCATGATGTGAACTATTATACCACATTGGCCTTCTGTAATAGATTTAAACTTCTGAAACCACAAGAAAAACAAGTTTTTCTGTGAGTCAGTGATATGACTGGGTAGGTAAAAGTGCTTTTGGCCAAACCTGATGACCTGAGTTCAATTTCAAGCTCCACATGGTGGAGGGAAAAACCAAATCTCACAGGCTGTCTTCCAAGGCACATAACACACACACACACACACACACACACACACACACACACTCATGCACACACTCACATGTGCCTCTGTATGTGTATTTATGAATAAATAAATAAATAAATAAATGTGAAAATTTTCTTTCCTTAGGTTGTCTCTGGTACTCAGTTACAATAATGAAAAACCTGACTTCACTTCACAGTCCTAATATAAGCCACGCCATGCTTGTCATGCCCAAATGCTGTTTCTAGTGGCTCTCCCCATTTTTACCCACTCCTCCTATTTATCCTGTTGCACAGTTTCCACCATGGCTTCTTCAGATCATGGACTTGAGCAGGCTACCTGTCTCAGTTAATTTTTTGTCGGTACATAAAAAGAAAGAAAGAAAAGAAAGGAAGGAAGGAAGGAAGGAAGGAAAAAAAGAAAAAAGAAAGGAACGAACAAACGAACGAAGGAACGAAGGAAGGGAGAAAGAGAAAGAAAAAAGAAAGAAAGAAAGAAAGAAAGAAAGAAAGAAAGAAAGAAAGAAAGAAAGAAAGAAAACCTGAGTAGCCAATGAAAAGGGGTTTTGTTGTCTCATGAATCTGGGTGTTCTGAAATCTGACAGCATGATGAGAGCAAATTCTTGGCAACTAAAGAATGTTACCTGTTATGTTACATCAGTGAAAGCACTGTAAGTGAAGGAAGCTAATCCAAAAGAGAGACCTCTCGAGGGATGGTCTTCTTTGCAGCCTGTGACCAAAGTATTAATCCACTTCCTAGACAGCAAGAACTCACTTGTTCTTGTGAGCACTACCCCAGACTTCTGAAAGCAGCAGTCCTTACTAGTGTTCAACAGGCAGTTACATTTTAACATGAATTTGGCAAGGGGAAAATTATACTGAAACAACCTCTGAAAGGCCCTGATAATGCTCACCTATGCAACTAAACCTTAGACATTCCCCACAACTGGCATTTACTTTTCATTTTAATCTTTTCCACAGTTCCCTCTTGAAGTTTTCACTGCAAGAAATATGAACTCCATTCTAATTTTCAAATATTCTGAGTTTTTGTACAATTCCATTTTCACAATTCTGTCCCAATTCCTTTGCTTTAAGTAAGGCCATCTAATTTCCCATTTCAAAATGTTGCTTTTTCTCACACAGTTTCTATGACCAGTACAGGTGTTATTCCAAATAGCCCCACAAGTATAAATATTCAGCACCCACATTTTATTCAAAGTATTTTACATGTAGGTCTGCTCTTTTTTGAGTTTTTCTGCATTTAAATCCTGATCTAGAAACTAGTAGTTCTGAAGGAAATGTTTGTTTCTTGGTGAATTAATGAGTATTACTTGAAAGTATAAAGAACAGTTCCTCTGTCCTCATAGTGAAAGCCTCACTGTGCAAGAAGAATGTAAGGGCAAAGAGATTCATTGATCTCCTCATGGCTCTGACAACACACCCAACAGAAACAATGTTAGAGAGGACAGATTTATTTTGCTCTTGGTTTGAAGAGAGTAATCCAAAGCAGGCATAGTGATGTTTGTGGGTGTGGAAGTATGTAGCTAAGAATTCCATTTCTTGGAAGAAAAGAGAATACAAAATGTGACCAAAAAGTAGTATATGATGGAATAGAGGGAAATTTTCTATTGCAAAGAGAGAAGTTGCCACATTGAAGAAAATATCAACCGAACATACTAGAACAAATTCTAAGTCCTAAAGCTCCATGGATGGTATATCAGGCTTATGGTGATATCATATGGGCTCCAGGAGGTTGGTCTTTCCTTTGCCTACAGCTATGATGACTGCAGTACAATAGTCTCTCTCATGAGCTGGTTTAGCTCAGTGCCTCCAGCATTTTATATTACTAGAACCTCTGAAACCCCAAGTTCTCTATTAGAACTAAAGGTTTACTTTTGCATCTCATGCACAGACTACTCCGGAACTCCATGCTACCTTGTTTTAAGTTCCCTGGCCACATCCTCTTCTGGGACCTTTTTGAGAAAAGGAATATGGGGATTCTCAAGTTGTAGACAAGGCAAGGATGGACAGAAGCTAAGGCTGCTAGAGCAACTCATGCAATTATGAAGGATACATAGACTTTGCGTTGGGAAGAAAGATATAGTGTTTGAGTGGCAAATCCTCACTCATGGAACCTCTGGGATTAAACAGTGTAGGTCCCAATCAAAAAATTAATAAAAGGAAAAGAAGAAGAGTACCTGAGAATATAGAACTTCAGTAGAGACTTACTTGAACAGGACTTCAGAGGCAAATATCTGCTCTGGTTGATAGTTGAAGTAACCACTCAGATAGTTGAAGGCTATAGAAGCTTTGGTGACACAGAGCAGGAGTTCATCTCAAGCTAACAACAGAGTCTGTCATCACCTACTACTTAGTGCTAGCTTTAAAGATGTGTAGAATAAATACCATATTAATAGGTCAGGGAAAACTGCAAAATTTGAGTGAGATTAAATCAAAAATAACAAACTACCTGTCTAACAGAGGAAATTTCAAGGTAGCAAGCTTTACCAGTTGGGTGTGACAAAGTCATTGCTCACTGTTTTTAGCCATACTTAAAGTATAAAATTTTGGATATGGATGAAATACAACCAGATTATAATATAAATGGACCTTGCCTCCATTGAAATCATTTAGTCCTTACTATCTACACTTTTATTATCATTCTGTTCTGAGCCCCCATCAAAATGCTTACACTGTTACAGGGCTTCTCCACTAAAGAAAACCCAAATCCTTCCATATTATTCCTGAAAACAAGCTCTGATGCTTAGCCACACTTTTGTCTTATCACAGAAACAAACCTATTACTAAGTATCAGTTTTCTATATTAATTAATTTTCACATTTTGTAAAAATAGATGTGATTGAAATAACTTTTGGCAAAAGAACATCCCTTTTGGCTCATGTTTTGAGAGTGTAGACCATGGATGGGAATGAAGTGGAGTCTATGGTATTGGGGATATGAAATTTTTCACATTTCAGCACAGAGAGCTAGTCTGAAATTTGGGCTCAGATATAATGTTCATTGTACCCATACAAGTTATCAACTTTTTCTAACTCATAAAGGTTTTCCACTGTTACTATATAGCACTACTAACACTTGACTATATTGGTAATATTTGCATTCAACTAATAAAATTAATAAGAGGTATTTGAAGATCTGTCTGTACTTTGTAGATAAAGAGAGTACTGTTTGTTTCAGGGTTCATTTTCTTCACTAGACAGGGGCTCCCTGAAAAGAATGCCTAGTTTGTTCTTCATACTATAAATCCACTGAACAGAAAAAACATTTGTCACTGAAACAGATAATATTGTATTTCCTTAATAAACCGTGAGTACTTAATACTTAGGGATTATTATCAAGTAAGCACCCAGTAAATTGGACACTCCAACTGTCTTTTTAAAGGACCGACTACTGATTTTTCAGTGAGATATGCATCTCCCAAAGTGAGGTCTATCTGGATCTCTCTGTAAAGTCAACTGAATCATTTTCTACTTCCCAGGAGGCTGAGAACAATATCTTCATTTTGCCATAAAGTGTTTTGTTTCTTGTTTGTCTTTATTCATTTTTGGTTTTGCCATTCAAGTTCTACCTTAATGGCTGTAGTGATCAAGTTCTATTCCATTTCAAATATTACATAGATTAATAAACAAAAACATGCTTTCATAACAGTATACTGTATCAGATCTCTGGAAGAAAATACTGTATCTACCTCAGTAACTGTGATGGATTATATATGATTAGCCCAGTGTTTGTCACTATGGGGTTGGGCTTTAATATCCTTGTCCTAACTGCCTGGAAGCCAGTCTTCTCCTAGCAGCCTTCAGATGAAGATGTAGATCTCTCAGCATTTCCTGTACCATATCTGCCTGGATGCTGCCATGTTCCCACCTTGATGGTAATGGACTGAACCTCTGAACCTGTAAGCCAGCCCCAATTAAATGCTGTCCTTATAAGAGTTGCCTTGGTCATGGTGTCTGTTCACAGTAGTAAAACTCTAAGAAAGTAACAAAGATACTAGAAAGCAACTAACCCACAGTCCTTCCATATGTAGCCCCCTCAGAGAGAAAGAACAATAGACCTAGAAGCTGAAGTCTTAAAATCAGCTACCCAGACAACCCGTGTAGATGATAAATGAGCTGTCAAGGAGATGAATAAACAGTAACTCTGCCATCATATTCAATACTCTATTTTCATCAAATAAATGTCATGATGGAGCTAAATCATTTGAGAATCACTGAGTTGGAGAGGAACTAAAAGATGTTATTAATAAGAATAGCTAATATCTATTCAACATTATCCAGGCGCTTCATAATTTATTTAGATTATCATAACAGTCTTCATATAGCAACATGGGTGAGATAGTTAAATAGATGCCATTGTTACAGATGATGCTACCAACATATAAAGAGACCTTCCCAAAGTCCCATTTTATCTGAAAAAAAGTCATAAAACAGGTTTGGATCTAGAGTATCTAGCTTGATAACCTCTTACCTATCACAAAGCTAATATCCCTTTATCATAGAGATGGAAAGAGTATAAGAAATGTTGTACTTTGTCAGATTCTCAGTATTAGTAGTTCTTTTGCTATTTATCTCACAAACTAACAGTTATATGAAGTTATTGGTCATATTTTAGTAGTATAAGAAAGGACCTTTGAAAAAAGTAATGACTTACCTAACATCCTTAAAATTGTATGTGCAAGAACCATAATTGAAATTAACATATAAAGAATCAAAGCTTAATCATCATGACCCATTAATCTAGAAGACAATACAAGTAAGCAGGGCAAGAGTCATTAGAGACCTCAGTTGAAATCAACTAGTAGAAGAAAAAACAGTATCCCATAGCATTTCAGTATTAGCACAGATACCAAAATGGTGTCACATAAAATTATCATTGTGAGTGGCAATGACTCTTCAGATAATGGTTCTCTGTTGTTTCCCCCTATTGAAAGAGTTAAAAAGAAGACAGAAAAAACATGGCCCCAGAACAGCCGATCCACAATGTGTGAAAAGAGCTGGTGAACCTACCATATGTACCTTACCATGGATACCCCTGAGTGAAAAGGAAACACTAAGAGAAATGCTGTAATTGTTGTTCGTATGGCTTACTTTTCTTCTTTCTTTGATAAAATACCTGGTAACAGTAGCATAAGAAATTAGGAGTTTACTGTGGCTTGACAGTTTGTAATTATATCCTATCATGGGGAGAAGGCATGCTGGAAACATGCTCAAGGTCTTCAAGCAGGAGCATTAGGCAGGTGCCCGTGTTGGACGCCCAGGCAGACAGTAGAGAAGAAAGAATGTTGGGTGCTCCACTTGCTTTTTCTTCTTATTAAGCCCAGGACTCTAGCCCATGGTATATCCAGTGCCACTCACACAAATGAGTTAAACCTTCCTGAGAAAACCCTTATAGATATACCCAGATGCATGTCTCCATAGTGACTCTAAATCACATAAGGCTAACAATTAAACGTAGGCATCATGATAGTCAAGAAAAAATTGAATTCTAACCATATATATATTACCCATTCCAGCCCTTTAAAAATTTTCTCCATTGCTTTTAGCTCTGCCCCAGTGATTTTGATTTTGCTCATAAAGTAACTCTTATTTTTATTAAGAACCTAATTCAGTATATTGTTTACAGCTAGATTTTTAACAAATATTTGTAATAAGGAAAAACTGTTCCTATTCCTCTCTCTCTCTCTCTCTCTCTCTCTCTCTCTCTCTCTCTCTCTGTGTGTGTGTGTGTGTGACTCTGTCATTTACTTAAAGCTGGTGTGATGTACCCTCAATGAAGTCATTTTAAAATCTTCATGAACATCATTTCTATTGAGTATTCACTAAAGAGACAATATTTACCATCCTATGTCTTTCTGACATTTCTTTTTTGTTTGGCTTGCCAATAAATGTGCTGTGATGCAACACTTAAGAAATTTTTGGCTGGGCAGTGGTGGCACATGCCTTTAATCTCCGTACTTGAGAGGCAGAGGCAGGCGGATTTCTGAGTTCGAGGCCAGCCTGGTCTACAGAGTGAGTTCCAGGACAGCCAGGGATACATAGAGAAACCCTGTCTCGAAAAACCAAAAAGAAAATAGAAATTCTTCAAAGACCAGAAGCAATTTGAAGACATGCCCTCCAATCTTCCTGGTTAAATAAAAAATGATCATAGAAATAAATTCTATGTTTTCCCTCCTGTGGCCTGACAATGCTTTATTATTGACACAAATTTAATTCTTGTTCTGTAGCATTTTTTTATTATCTATTTTTTTTACTAGATACACCTTGGTAAAATATTTATTTGTTAAAGCAGATACCAATAGGACCCAGAGACTACCTGGGTATTAATCACTGTATGACACAACATATAGTGTGCTATAACGTCTCATTATTTAGTGGATTGGAAGTTCAATCCACTCAATTGTCAAACTGAATTGTATCTCTAGCATGATTTTGTGTGGTAACATTTAGCTATGGGGAAAGCCAACCTAGATAATCAAAGATACTATCTTGTTAGTATCTTGGTGAGGATATCTGGAAAGTCAAAAATACCTACTCACAAATAATCTCAAGGTAACTTTGTGTGGTCCAGTCCACAGAAGAGCTAAACTGTGTATGTGGGGGAAAGTATATATACATTATAGGAGTAGGTCAAATACAGCTGTACACATGTGGAAGTCAGAGGCCAGAGGCCAATGTCTTTAGCAGTCCCAGCTTTATCTTCTTGAGACAGGTTCTTTCACTGAAACTGGAATTATGTTGGCAGTCAACAAGCCAGAATATTCTTGTCTCAGCCCCCTACAGTAGGTTATAGACCTGTACATGGCTATGCCTAGCATTTTATATGACTTGTTAGTGTTTGAACTCAAGTCCCCACACTAGCACAGAAAGCTCTTTTACCCACTGACCCATCTCCTCTCCCTCTTAGTTTAAATGATATTTCTCTACTCCAAGAGGATCAAAGTAGAAGTTAGCAGTTCTCTTAAAGATAAGAAAAGTCTGTAGCTAACACCACTGTGCCATACTGCAGTGAGCAGAACAGTCACAGCGAAGCACATATCCAAACTTGATGGAGACTAATCCTGTTTCTCAGTGGACTGTCACACAACGTGAAACCTTCTCCTATTCACTTCAACTATTTTAAATAATACAGGGAAAGAATAAATGTTATGTATAAAAATTAAGGTTAAATAACCATAATAAAATGTTATAGAAAATATTTGCAATAGAAAATGAAGAATGAGAAGCATAAATACATTATTCTGAATTTTAGAAATGAATACCAGAAGTAATTGCTTTAAGGAACACAGGAGCCACTTTGGGGAAGACTGTGGCTGGAAAGAGATAAAATTGCTGTATGTTATTTTTAGTTTTTTTAAAAAGTATTTATTATTTTACTAGCCATATAAACTACTTGACAAAAAATAAAATTATTTTCAAAAAAGCAATGTCCTCATTATTCTCAAGCATGGTGATAAAGATAGATAGATGTACAGCCTAGACATACAGCTTCTTAAATTTGGTAATGTCATCATTCTAAAATATGTAAGAAGAATCATAAGTAGCCCTCTCTCTGACTCAAAATAAATGCTGCTCCCAAACAGGACAAATGGAGGGAAGAGGGACAGAAAGATAAAGATAGAGATAGAGATAGAGATAGAGATAGAGATACAGATACAGATACAGATACAGATACAGATACAGATACAGATA